>JALXJV020000022.1:1743670-2213132 GCA_024633595.2 Lepomis macrochirus
AATGGAACGCAGCAACAGCTGCATCCATGTTAGCAACGTCACGTTTGATGTGGTAATTTACAGTAGGCAAACACACAGGTTCGAAGACTTGTTCTTGCCCCCTATAGTGCAATTCGGTATACATCTGCGCTAAGATATCAAGGTGAAAGTCATCATAGCTTGCGTAGTATAGACCCAGCTCCCAACCCAACTTTGAGAATAGATTAACGGCGATATTTTTTTTTTGTCGCCCGATAAGAGTCTCACGTTAACGCAGCACGTTAACGCCGATAACGGCCCACCACTACTAAAAATCCTAATTTTTATGATAGTTAGAAAGTCACTGAGAGGAGCCACTTGTTATAAATGTTTAGTACAGCCAATAGGAAACTCATGCACTTAATGTTGACTTTAGTACAGCCTATAAGATGCTCATGTATTTTATGTAGAGTTTTCCTGTCTCCATTTATCTTCATTTTAATAGCATTTCAATCTGTTTTTCCTATGTCTTTATTTTTTTGGCTTTTTGTTGCTTGTTTCTAGCAAGAAAGGCATAAACTAGAAATAAACATCATTTAGATGGATTTAATGTGTTGTTTTTAACCTTTTGATGAAGAGTTGTAACTGCAAAATACAATTGAGGTTCATTGCATATGTTTCAGAATACATCAGCATAATGCATCAGATGTGATACACTTAGTCTTTGTTGCCAGATGCAAGGAAATACTCTTTTCTCCTATAATAAGTTTTTCGTGTCATGTGACCTCCACCCAGCTATGACTTGACTGGTCTTTCTTGGATGCAATTAATATTTTACAATGTGTTCTTGTGGCTTTACATAGGTGATTGAACAGTGACCATCAAAGTGAGTGTGTGTATGCCCTCTGCAGTGTGGCATGGGTACTGTTTGAAAATGTTCTATGGGGACACAGTGGGAATTACCTCCTCCATTCTGGTTTCTAGGCCTGATACAGAGACCACAGCAGCTGATGAGATACAGCTTTCTGTTTGACTCCAGATGACAAGGTTTCATCATCCTCACCACTTGATTTAACACATTTAAACAGAATTACTTTAATCACTTCATTATTACCTTAAACACGTTATCTGGATAGCTACAGGCCACATCTACCCCTACACGCCCCTTTTCCGACACACGGTATCTGTTCATCAGGGAATGCTTTGGATGAGAGAAAGCTGAATCAACACAGATGCTTTAATTCCTGTCAGTTTGCTCCAGCAGGCCTCACACCAGAGGCAGAGGAGCAGGTGGAAAAATGTTTCAGGATTCTATGACTTTCGGCTCCAAGACGGAAGTGACCTGATGCCCCATAGAGTTGACTCCTTTGGTCTAGTTGGTCAACTTTCTGTTCTGTTCTTTGATGATGTACAAATGTGATCAACTGCTATGAAGACACAGCTTTGCAGTCTTTCTTTTACATCACAACCAGCTCAGTTCCCTACATTGCTTTGTGGATCAGCTTTCTAAGACTCCCTTCTGTTTCTGAGAAAGTACAAAGGTGTAGGAGATACCACAAGCTTGAAAGAAAGAATATGATTAGAGCTAGACTAATTTAATATATTGTCATGTGGTATGATGATTATTCCACAATGACTCTGACTGTTAAACACTCTTGAGATCATATTTCTATCTTTGATCAGGACATGTTATTTAACTCCCACATAAAACAGACCGAATTTTTCATCTATATACAGTAACATTGCAAACATCCTGTCTAAAAATGACAGAAAAACTAGTCCATGCATTTGTTACTTCTAAACTGGATTACTGCAGTTACTAATTATCAGGCTGAATAAATCCCTTAATACTCCTCAGCTGATCCAAAATGCTGCAGCACGTGTTCTAACAGGAACCAGAAAAAGAGATCATATTTCTCCTGTTTTAGCTTCTCTGCATTGGCTTCCTCTAAAAATCCAGAATATAATTGAAAATCCGCTGCTCACCCACAAAGCTCTTAATAGGCAGGCACCATCATATCTTAAGGGGCTTACACCCCTTCCCTGATTAAGTTTGGCTAAATTGCACTAGATTTTTTTTCCTCCTTTGGTGTGGTTCGTATGGGCGAACATGAATGCAGCAATCGCACTTGGATGCACACCAGAACCTAGCCATACAAGCGTAATGAGAGCTCATCGAATATTGCCAACCTTGATCCTACTCAATTGTAGAAAGCACAGCGCCTTTTTTTAAGAGTTAACAGAGAGTGCAGGACCTCATAATTAAAGTTTCTTACTTGCATTCATCATGTCCTATGTGTAATATGTTTTACTGCTTTGTCTCAGTTAAAAGTGTACACATAAAAAAAAAACATTCCCCAGGTGGATAGAAGTGTTGTGTATAACTCCAAGTTCACTATCAGATCTTGAATCATAGCATCACAGGCAGAAAGACCCCTCTGAGGGTTCGGCTAGAACATATGAGCACTCCGGCCCCAGATTCAGCTGTCCAACTGCTAGAAACAGTCTGACACAAAGGCACGTGACCCCGGCGGTGGAGGAACAGCTTACTGATGCAACTGAAGAAAACAAAGACCCTCTAAATACAAATAAACCTCTGTAACATCTGCAGAAAAGAAAAAGGGGTGACTAACTGCTTCTGCCTGAGCCGGTGTGACTGAGAGGGGAACATGTGACCATAGAGTAAATAAAGCCAACAGCATGACATGAAGATGCAGCGTGGGGTTTGGACCCCTCAGGCAGACGGATGCTCTGGCCTCCACAGTAGAGGTATGGCCTGTCAGAGGACTAGAAATCCACAGCTGTGTTTTCACTGTGTTTGTTCCTGAGGGTGACATGGAGAGGCTTCAATAACCAACAACTCCTCTAAGGAGACTGTGCTCCATTGCACACACACGCGCACACACACACTCGCACACACACTGCTAAAACAACAGCTATGTGGCTGATTCAATCTGTCTATTTAAGAGTGAATTTGTGGCCATGATCTTAGAATTACTGAAATTATAGTAACAGCATTTACAGCAATAGTGAAAATACAGTAAAAAAAAAATAATGCATAGCATTATTGTAGCAGTAACGGTGGTTACGTTGCTACTACTACCACTACAGAATACCTGTACATAATTGCTAATTTACTTTGCTGTTGCTTAACTGCCTGACTAAGTGTTTTCCAATATAGGAAATGTGATATGTTTATACTGTACAGCAGTCACATGGTGGTAGAAAAATCACAGGACTTTAATAGTACATACTGGGGTTTACATTCTGTGCTACATGTGTTATTAGGTTTAGGCTACTAAAAGACTTGGTTAAAGAAAAATTGGTGTTTTTCTTTAATATTGAAAAAGTCCTGTTGTTTGGTTTTAGTCAGCATTGACTAATGACACTTGACTCTGTGGTTAGCTACATCGTATAACCCCCAAACTTGTAAATTAATGCAAACATTGCTGAACCTGTTCTGAAATAATTGTAAATGTGCTATATTCTTTAGGAAGACCAGAAAGGAGAGCATTACAAGTCAATCCTACAGATAATAAAGGCACGCAATATTGTCTCTGTGTTAATAAAATGCATTCTTAGTTATATTTCTGATGTGAAGTTCAAAATACAGATCTGAGTCAAAGATAACTTCTGACAGAAACGTCTCGCGTGGGCAGGCTTTTTCAGGGGTGTGAGTGACAGCTCAGTGTCCTGGATGTTGTTCAGTGCAGTAAGCGCAAGCTTCAGTTTTGGCAGATACATGCACCTATACTATTGGAACTCAATTGCTACAAGATTAATAAAGTGTAAGTATTGATCAGATATTTTGTTTAAACTAGGCATTTGTTGTTTTGTTGTGTTTAGTTACAAGTACACAGAAAAAAATCATAGATCCATTTAGTTATGTCAACTTACTTCTTTTTAACTCAAATAGCTCTGACAAATTTTGGATTTTGAACTCAACTGCATGAGATTTAGAAAGTTAAACTTGCATTAATTCATTGTGTTGACTATTTAACACTTTTGTCTTGTTGACTGAATGTAAGATGTAAGTTATCAGTTGAAAAAAAAGGCAAGAGTGCGAGGATTGGAGCAAGAGAAAAAAAATGCCTAGGTCGTGCGTCTTTTGAGTTTGTGAAAAACATACATAACACATAATCAACTAATTATTAGGGTTTAGCAAGTAATCGGTTGAAACGAGTATCCAAATCACAAATCTCAGGGCACTGTTACTCGTCCTCCCTTTTCCCAGGGAAATGATTTATTCTTAGGCTTTGCACCAAGAGCATTCCAGGGACGACTACCACTTTCAGATTTATTACCCAGTACACAGACCTCCTGCTTCTGGGTATGCATTCTGAAAAGGCACCAGGTATCTATAAAACAAATGTACAGAAAGAAAGAAAAGAAATGCAGACAGAGTGAAGCAAATGAGGACTGAGTATGTTCAGGTAAGTTCAGTTTCAAGACGGCTGACATTCCCAAAAATTCTACATTGTACAGTAATCTCTAAATCTCTTTCCAAAATGTATTTTTAGAGGGTGATGGAGCTGGATGCTGATGACAACCATCACAAATTCATAAATTTGGATGAGCCAGGTTTTAATCTGGCCAGACATGGAGGAGAGGTCGGAATTTCATTGGCCAGCGAGAAACCATCCAAGTACCTGGACAACGTGGGGCCAACATTACCATGTGTGCAGCTATATCAGAAGAAGGTGTGGTGGGATGCAGACCTCATATTGGACCATATAATGCAGCTCTCCTTGTCACCCTTCTTGATGAGCTCGATCATGTTTGTAGAGCTGAAGGTGTGACCTATGTCATTGTGTGGGACAATGTCAGGTTCCATCATGCTTGTAGCGGAAGATGCTCATGTGGTGCAAGCATGGTTTCAGGCCCATGCACAATTTACCTCCCTGTATTTACCCCCATACTCTCCCTTCCTTACCGCGATTGAGAAATTTTTCTCTGCATGGAGATGGAAGGTTCATGACAGGCACCCTCATGAACAAGTCACTCTTCTCCAGGCCATGGATGACGCCTGCAATGACATCACAGCAGACCAATGTCAGGCCTGGATTCGTAATGCCCGAAGGTTTTTTCCAAGATGTTTGGCTAATGAAAACATTCATTGTGACGTAGATGAGAACCTGTGGCCAAATCCACAACACAGTATACTTTTGAGAAGTATACTTTTGCTTTTTGGCTTTTTCCCTCTCCTTTATTGAGTTATATATCTTTTTTGTGCATGTAACAGGTTTGCAAATTGAAAAAGGCCAAAGTCCAGCCCAAAAGGAGTTCCCATCTCCCACAGAAAGCTCTGCTCAGAACTGCTTGAAAACAGCTCGTTTGTAGTCCCGCCCTTCACTTCCTGTACTTGTGACATCACAATGAAAACGTGTCATAAAGCTTGCCAAGCAGCAGGTCAGGCACTCCCTCAAACCAAGTTAGTTTGAGCGGAGCCCTTTGGCTCCTCAACAAAGAGTTGAGGAGCTCCCTGATTCTGCTATAGGTGTAATCCTCCAGCAGTGCCATCAGTGCCATTATGCTACATTACGCACCGGGGTCACAGCAGTATTTATATGTTCACAGCAATTACAGTAATCGTTAACACCTTGCCAAAATCACAGCATCAATTAGTAATATCCCCCACCCCAAGATACCAACTGTCCACAATGTCGGTTCCCCCTGTTATGGTGGCAGCCCGGCTGACGGTGAGTGCCTTGGCTTTTCTCCCTTTGTCAGTGTTTCTGTTTTTCCCCTGTACTCTGCCTGCCTCCTGGTGTTTTCTCCCCTGTGTTCTCTCTCACCATCTCCCCCCGCTGCTGAGCCCAGCCAACGACCCTCACCTACTCCTCATCAGCCACCTCCTCTGCCTGCCTCACCTCCCAGCAATCAGCCTCATCTCTGCCAGTATTTCTACCCCGGTTCTTCAGTCAAACCCTGCTTGATCGACGTTGCTCCATATCCGGTGCCACCTCTGCACTCAGGCTCTCATGTTTTTTGATTTCCCTCAATCTCCCTGTGCTTCGTCTCTTCTGTCACTAACCTTGTCTGTCTGTATTTCTCTCCAGGTCCACTCACCTCCGTCCTCCGCTCTGTCAGGTTCGTTCTGTCCACACCTCACAACACCACCAGCTTCATATCCACTCGAAATGTCTATTATTAGGTCCTATGAAATAAATAAACAAAAACTAAGGACATTTACTCTTTAATTTTAGTTAGTTTTGCCAAGCTACAATTCAGTTTGTTAGTTATTGTTTTTTGTAAAGTCTCATTTTTGTTTTTATTTCAGTTGACAATGTTTTTTCACATCTACTTTTCGTTATTTCATTCATCTTCGTTTACGATAATAACCTTGCACTAAGTGCTGCACATAGCTTGCAACGTTTTTATTTTGCTTACTCAAGCATATAGTTACAAGACATTAGCTAACTGCGCTAATTGGGACGTTAAATGAACAGAGTCCTGTCGACACCATAGCACAACAACATCACATTACCACAAACAGTATGTTGTTAGTCTTTCTAAATTAATGAAGTAATTGTATACATGGAATAAGTTTTTCATAAAGTAGTACGCTTTCTGTCATGATCCTGTCCTGAGGCCTACCTGCCTCTCTGTTGCCCCCAGTTGCCTCTGCCTGCCTCTCTCTAGTTTCCCTGCTGTCTCTCTGCCTGCCTCGTTACTTTGATCCCTGTCACCTGCGTTGCTGCCGCCCTGCTTGTAAGTCTGTGTGTATATATAACTGGTGTTTCTGTTTAGTCTTTGTCTGGTTATCACAGTGAGTTCCAGTGTTCTACAGTGTGTTGCAGTTGATTGCCCTTCCCTGCCCTGCCATGTCTATGGTTTGTTACAGTTTGCTTTTTGAGTTTCTCTTTTGGATGACTGGTTTTGTTTTGGATTTTAGATTCTGATTGAATTACCTAGTTTTTTTACTCTGTGTTATCAACCACTCTGCCCGTAAGTGTGCTCACCTTTTGTTTACCTAAAGAAATCCTTTTTAATTGTATCTGCTCCGCTCTGCGTCCTGCATTTACAACCTGCTCACCACAAGCGCTGCAGCCAACATGACACTTTCTGTGTCATGTTATTTTGGAACACTGGACTAGACGGCACAGAAAATATAAGCACAAGCAAAACTGTGCTGTACCACACATTTTAGAGTCATAGATTGCACTATTGCACTATTGGTGCTTTGAAGCATAGTTAAAACATGTGACCAAACACAATGAAAGGAAAAGGTTAATACCATACTCCAAGCACAATGCCGTAATAGTCCAGGGGTTAAGACATTCCCCTGTGGATCCAGCAATTGGTGATTCAAATCCCAGTTAAAGCATGTTAATTTAAATTCTGATGTAGGGATATCCTTTTCATATTTGACGGCCTAAACCTTCATGAAAACCTACAAAACTTTGAACACAGGCCAGGTGGGTCAACAACCAACAGGAAGTCAGACATTTTGGATTTAATTATCCTATTTGGCAATTTACACAGCCCACACTTTAATGAACTCCTCCTACAGAATTAGTCTGTGCAAGTTAAAATTTTTGCTGTGCAGTCTCATCCGACTCATGACACGACTCATGGTGACTTTTGGTCGACCAGAGCAGCCTGTGGCATGGAGTGGAATATCAATGATTCGCTACGAAACAGGAAGTTTTATTTATATATATATATAGTATAAATAATGAGATTAACCAACATTTGCGTCTTAATCCGTCTGCTTAATCCACCTGCAACAACACACCATTGCATGATACAACAGTACATTTACCTCTAATAACAATATACTGGCTGAAGTAAACATGCAGGCAACATGTGAGCATGCATGTCTTAGTTCAGTTCTCATCCACAGGGTAAAACTGAACAATACCTTTCCAAGTTACTCTCCCAGTCACCACATTCACTTGCATGTAGTCCGTACAGGCAAACAGGGACTTCCCTTCTGTTGGCTAAAACAAAAAGACAAAGGCAAAAGTTGGGTTTTTTGGACCCCAGATGTGAAAAGCGACTTACTTTCTTCACAGAAGAGAATACCATAGATATCTAAACAAGGACAAGGAAGTTACGTTTTGATTAAGTTACTTGTCATCCACTTGAACAGTGACGCGTAAGCAACAAGTATTTTTAGTTCAGAATCTGAAAGTGTGTCACATTATGGGGCATTACATTGTTTTACATGGAGAGCAAGAATCTGCAAAGGCATCACTTTACAACAAATCTTGCATTCAGCCTTTGGCATGAGTGAAAACTCCTGTGCATAATAGGAAAGGGGTGCTAGATCAAATTCTTCCTGCAGAGGAGCAATGTAGAGCATGTTTTTTTCCCCCTCCAGAAGCACTTCTGATCGTACTTCCCGTATATCCCTCCCTTCAGGGGGTGTTATACAAAAGTTAAGGTAAAATATTTTACAGCAGGTTCAAATAATAATTCCATTACAACATCCACATGAGTTGATTTTTTTTTATACTGGCTGCTTTGTACAGAACTTTGTACAGTGATTGTTTTCATTCTTGGAGATGCATTTTTAAACAAGATGAAGACCTAAAATGTAAATAAGTATTGTGAATTTTCTGTTTATTTATTTTTATGTGCTAGACAAGGACAGTTGCTTGATGAGATGGCGTGGTGGAAAAATAAAGAGGGATCACCTCTGAATGAGTCATGTATTTACACATGGAAAGAGTCCATTTCCCCAGACCAACTTGCACGTGCTGTAGGTCCTCAGCTGGTGAGGGGGTTGTGTCACAATTATTGTGAAAAGGAAAACTGTTGAACATTGAATGGGTTTCACTGTTTCGCTCCCTTTGTTGGTTTATTGAAGCTTAATGAACTTTGCTTTGACTCCCACCTAAAAAATCCAGGGCAGAACCTGCAAAAAATGTTTTTTGGTAAATATTTAGGTACCAATAATGAAAATCATTTGTAAAAAATAAGATAACATTTTTCTGGTTACTATTACAATAATACAGTACAATGTTCATCCATCCATCCATCGTCAACCGCTTATCCTGCGTACAGGGTCGCGGGGGGGCTGGAGCCTATCCCAGCTGACATTGGACATGTATATTTATAGCGTTACTGTCATTGTGATGCATTGGCTGTATCATAGTCTTATAATAGACCATTTGCTAGCCTGTTCAGGTCAGTTCTATTTTGCACATAATTCAGGCGCGGCGAAGAGAGAAGGCAAATTAGCTGCTTTAGAAGAAAAGCTAACAACCATGCATTTACATACATCTGTTTGGCTGGCTAGCACACACACACACACACAGCTTAAGCTTATAGTTAGGGCTGGCTCAGGTAAGTTCTTAACCATCCCTTAGTTATGCTGCTATAGGCCTAGACTGCCGGGGGATTTCCCATGATGCACTGAGCTCCTCTCTCCTCTTCTTTCTCTCCCTCTGTATGCAACCTCATCCCATTAATGCATGTTACTAACTCGACTTCTTCCCTTTCCCGTAGTCGTGTGCTTTCTCGTCCCTCTCTTCTCTCCTCCTGTCACTTCCTGCAGGTGTTCCTAGTTCTGGAGCTTACTATAAATCTATTACTATAAATATCTGTACCATTTTTCATTCAGTCTACAGCAACATTACCTTTACTGTCTGTACCTCTATGTGTATACTGTGTAGGCTGCCTCCCTCCGCTCTCTCTCTCTTTCTCTCTGTTACTGTCTTGCCCTCCCCTCTCTCTCTCTCCCTCACCCCCAACCGGTCAAGGCAGATGACCGCATACCCTGAGCCATGGTTCCTCACTAGATCTGGTGGGGTTGACCTCCACGCACAGTCTCGGTTCTGGAACTGTACTCCTTGATAGGGGATGGACCCTATTCTTCTCTGGAGTTGCTCAAGGTGTGAGGCACCTCGGAGCTAACATCCATGCACAATGAGCGCCGCTACATTGGAGTTTACTCCAGTGAACAAGAGGGTTGCCTCCCTATGCTTTTGGGTAGTGGGAGGGAAAACTCAGACTGTTGTTTGTGCATATGCACCAAACAGCAGTTTAGAATACTCGGCCTTCGTGGGCAATGATGGAGATACCTGGGAAGGTGTGATCGGAGGAATGGCCCCTGATCTGAACCTGAGTGGGTGTTTGTTGTTAGACTTATGTGCTAGTCATGGATTGTCTATAACAAAAACCATGTTCGACCATAAGGATGCTCATAAGTGTACGTGGTACCAGTGCACCCTACACCGAAGATCGATAATCGCTTTTGCAATTGTTTCATCTGATTTGAGGCCGCATGTTTTGCACACTTGGGTGAAGAGCTGGGAGGAGCTGTCAACTGATCACCATCTGGTCGTGAGTTGGGTCAGGGGTTGGGGGAAGACTCTGGACAGACCCGGTAAGCCCAAACGGGTAGTGAACTGGGAACATCTGGAGGAGGCCCCTGTCCGTGAGATCTTCAGCTCAAACCTTTGGCGGAGCTTTTCTGGCCTCTTGTGGAGCTTGGGGACATTGAACATCAGTGGGCAATGTTCAAAGCCTCTATTGCTGAAGCCGCAGCGGGAAGCTGTGGTCTCAAGGTCTTAGGTGCCTCAAGGGGCTGTAACCCTCGAACACCGTGGTGGACACTGTTCGTCAGGGAAGCCATCCGACTGAAGAAAGAGGCCTTCTGGGATTTGTTGTCTCGGAGGACTTGCAAGGCACCGACGGGCCCAAAGGGGTACAGCCTCTGCAAAGCAGCGGGTGTGGGAGAAGTTCCGAGAAGACATGGAGAAGGACTTTCGTTCAGCAATAAAGTGCTTCTGGAGAACTGCCCGCCATGGGACCCTGTTGACCTCAACTGGGGAGGTAATTGGGCAGTGGAAGGAACACTGAGGAACTCCTAAATCCGACTGACACACGAGGTCTAGTAGAGGCAGAGCTGGAGGCTGATGGGGGTTTCCCGTAAATTTGGACCCTGGAGGAAGACACTGAGGTAGTCAAACAACTCCACAGTGACAAAGCCCCAGGGATTGATGAGATCCGCCCAGAAATACTAACAGCTTTGGGTGTGGAGGGGCTGTCTTAGATGACACATCTCTTTAACATTGCATGGAAGTGGGGTACAGTGCCCAAGGAGTGGCAGACTGGGGTGGTGGTTCCCCTGTTCAAAATGTGGGACCAGCGAGTGTGTGCCAATTACAGTATCAAACATCTCAGTCTCCCCGGTAAAGTGTACTCCAGGTTGCTGAAACCAAGGCCAAGTACTCGGCAGTGAGTCCAACTCACTGAACAAAACAGAACAAAGGAAGACGTGACTAAGGGTGACTGTGACAATATTACACACTTCAAGCACTTTTACATTTTGATTACATTAAATTAAACTATATAAAAAATTAAAAAACAAACAACTCAAACATCCTCTCTCAAACATTCAACAACATTCAATAACTGGATTAAACTTAAGTAAAGTCTTCAAACATTGGTTGTGTCATGTCATGTGTGATTTTACACAGACTTTAAACTAGTTAGATGTAATGGCAACCACAGAATTACCATGGCTAACGCTAGTCTCAACGTAGCAACTAAGCCATGGTAATTTTTTCAGCAAATCGTGCTAAACTAGCAATGGGGACATGGACACAGAAAAGTTTACATTACATCAACGCTGAAAATACTCGCTTACCTTGAATACACGACCGAGTTGCACCTAAGAAGCACAGGCCAAAACAGATCGAGGATGAAGCTACTGTTATTTCAAACGACTGTTGTGAGAAAATTCCAGAATAACTGCCAATGCTCATGCCAAAAAAGTTAATTTGAATTTGAGAGAGAGAAAGCCAACCCTATAACCCAGAACATGGGTTCCTCTTTGACAAATAACCCAGAAACCCAAACAACCCAGGAATTGGGTCAAAATATTAAGTCAGTATTATAAAATATCTTTATATTGGCATTAATCATCACAGTAAAGCAAAAGAAACAGCATTTTGTTGAATTTATGTTAGTCAGTGTAGTTAGCTGGACGCTGACCCTATTAATTAAGTTGACCAGATAATGTTGAAATTCCCTAAAACATTCATGTTGGTTGCACATAACCGTCAGTTATTGGCATCTTAATAATGCTATTTAATTCAATCTAACACAACTCAGTTGTTTGGTGGAAATTGTTGACATAACTGGATTAAGTAAATCCAACAAATTTTTGTTTGAGTGCACACTGTATGCAATATCAAACAGTTTAAAGCATTCAAATCTTTTTATCACGATTGTTTTGTAAATCTGTTGTCGCCAAATTTTGTTGAATTCTCTTATTTCATTCAGCCTTCATTCAGTTCACCCTTTTTGCCCACGGGTTTTCTTGGGAGACACATGGGCAACCTTCTGGACCATGTTTTCAAAGGCTGAACAACAAGATTAAACAACATGAAATCAGTGGACTGCATCCGTTCTGGCTTCTCTCATGGTATCTCTGCATTGTGCATAACATTTTATCATTGAAATGGGAGCAAATGGTAGCAAACAGAGAAACATCTAGTTCTGTATAAAATAAGCAACAGGACAACAAAACATCAGTGGCCTGTACTACGGGGAGGGAACCTACTCAGAGTTAAGTCAGGGTTATCAAGCAAACTCAGGGTTGACAAACTCTGACCTACATTGGAGTTAAACTACGACAGTGAATAAGATGTTGAGTTGGTTTTAACTTAATTGGAGTTGGTGTGCGTTTGCATAAAAGGGGCATGATCGGCAGTTTTTTCACAGCGACGCATGCTCTGTATTTTCCCTAGAAGAATGCATGTTATAGGATATATAGGATATAAGCAGGCTCCTGCACTTTAGCTTCGTGTGTTTCAGAAGGTTTCTGCTTATGTTCAAAACTTTCTGCACATTCAGAATCTCTCCCACATAGGCTATGTTCTCTAACAGGCCTAGAAAAAAGGCGTACTATTATGAGAATAACGTCATCATTTATGTCAATTCATAACATTTTTAAACAGTCTACCTATCCTATTCTCTGTTGTGCTTAAACCTGCAGTGTTGCTCTGCTGATTTGGCCCCTTCAGACCATCTGCAGACACAGAACTGTTTGGGACTGTTGGCTACTACTTGATGAGAGGAGTCGGTGGATAAATGAAACTTATCACCACGAATCCACACAAATGTTCACTTCAGCACCTTGTCTTCTTCACTGGTTTTTGACATAAACATAGTTCCAGTACAGTAACAAAAGATGCCAGTGCAAAGATTTTGCAAGCACAAGTTACGCCCTCCTTGTCTTTCAAACCTAGTGACGTCTCTGTTGACAATGCACCCAGTTCCATTTGCACATTCTAAACTGTATACTGAACAGTATATTCATTTGGTTCCTGTCAGGGCTGCACTCTCACTATGACGCATTTGGTCCTGGGATCCATGTTGCATACCTCAGTCCCTTGTCTAAACAGGAAAAGAAGTTTGAATCAGTAGTCCTTTGTAGTAACTTTGACGGGCAGTCGGCCAAATCTTCTTGGTGTAACAGCTCCACAGTGAGGGGGGGGGGGCTATTGAGATTCAACTTGTGGATCCTGATCTAATGATGGGCTGCTTCGCTACCTCTGTTTACATGTGCTGAGGATTCTGTTCTTAACCTGTTTACTCATGTAACCTGGCTCTGGCTTGACTCATGCAATCAGAGGTAGGTTCGAGTTAACCACACTGACCTCCCACAGGGTAAAAACACTGTGCGGACGAGCATTGTTCATTGTTACTTTAAAATATTTCGCTCAGAGCAACCATGTAGATTTCAAACATTTAGATTTTGTAGGATACACATCAAGTCATAAGAGATTGGGGGATTTCATCTGGGTACTGTTTATTTTAAGGAGAAATAGGTCAGAATGGATAATCCTATCAAGAAGTGTTTATCCATATATGAATGTTAACATTCAGTTAGTGTTATTTTAGTCAACCTTGAAATTACTACTCTTGTGGATGTTAAGTCATAACTTTGTGAAATCTGATAATAATGCACACCCCTGGTTAACTAGAACTCTCTGTGCTATAAATATATGAATATTACAGAATGTGCACAAAAAAAAGTTTTTCTAACTTTAAAGCAACAGGAAAGTTAATGGCAAATGAGGAATCAAAGAGTTAAAGAGTCTAGTTTTGGCCCCACATGTGGATAAAATGCCTATTAAGACACTTTTGTTAGACTTTCTGTGTCTCTGTTTTTTTGGATCACAAATCTGCTTGCAATTTCTCTTGTTTTTCTACATCCAAATCAGAGTAGGCCCGACTCAGAACCAGAAGGTGGTGGTAATGCACCAGTTTTTTTGGTAACAAAAAAGAAAAATAGTCCATTATTATTGCTAATATTGGACAAACTAAACACATCATGCATGTGGTTATATACTCGCTTGGACAATTACAAGGAAGACACAAGTTTTTTCATCTTCAGGCTGTTTCTCATTCCATTTCCTCACACACACAGATCGGCTTTCCCTCAACAATAGACATCATTTGATAGTTGGAATGATGGAAGCCACTATAAAAATGTTTCACATTCACATTTCTGTACATCTTGAAGAGAGGGCTGCACCTGCAGAGATCAGATTTCAATCCATCTCTATTGTTTCTTGTTTGTATTTACACTTTTTTTAAACATCACATAGCCATCTGATCTGAAGACACCTACCGCGACTACAGTAAATGTAAATGCCTGTTTGAACTGCTAGAAATCACCTGCTCCTGCACAGCAACTGTAATCCACATTTTATTTAACCTTTTAGAGTTTGTCTCATGACTGTATCTTCATCATCATACAACGCTGGAGTTACAGTAATTTTACCATATCATGCCTGGCTCAATTACTACCATATGAAACAGGCTCAGTAATGTGCTCACTATTTTCTATCAATAAATTATTAGAATAAGATGGGGAGGAAGGAACAGGTTGCTACATATTTTTTCATCACTTCTCTTCTTTTTTGGAAGACTTTAGGCAAATGACGACATGGAGGTTCAATCACAAGATATTAACACAGAAACAGTGTAGGTTGACTGAGTCTTACAGCAGAGTATTTAGAGGATAATTCCTCAGGCAAATTTTAGATCTGACATACACAGGTTCTGGCAAAAGAAGACACTTGTGGAATATCCGGCAGTTTCCTTCTCCAAACCCCTTGTGTTTTGACAAGAAATTCTTTCTGTAAGCCACTGTTTGAAATGTGGGACTATGTACACAATGTACGGCTGACAGCCTTCCCCTCTCTGCTGCTGCACTCGGCGTGTAGTCATGTGTGTCTTGTAGATGTCAGTTGGTTACTGTTGTAAATTTTAATTTGATATGGAAATGATTGTGTGAGAATGACATTAACTTCAGTAAGTCATGTTATCATCTCTGTGTTTATACAGTGGCTTATCAGAGCTGCAGTCCCTTGTCATTAATGCAAAAGCATTGTTCTCTGCTATGTGTCTGATTTAATAAATGGACCAAAGAGAAGAAATGTACTTTAGCAGGGAATCACATTGTCCGTATGAGAAAGCTGTTCCACTGTTTCCAAACTAAGAAAATACTTTAAACAAACTCTTTCTTGGACCTCAGTCTGTCTTGTACAAATCCTTCTAATTAGAAACAGGACATGTGGTTTGTACTTACAAAATCAAAGGATTTGTAAGCTCACATTTTTGTTGGACACAGTTGAGGAATACATCATGATTCCACAGCAGACTGTGAATCACATGGGAAAATGTACCTGTACCCTCACTGTAAGGGCCAATTTGTCAATGTTGCCCTGATTGAGCTGTTATGGGCTATTTTGATGATGATGATGATAATAAAATGATTTACAGGACAAAAATAAAATTGTTAGAGGAGGAGACTGGTGTTAATAAACCATATTTCCAACATTTACATTTACATTTACTCATTTGGCAGACGCTTTTATCCAAAGCGACATGGGGAGGGAAATGCTGCAGAAAATTTACCGCTTGACACAATTGTGTGTCATTGTGTGACACAGTATCACACAATGACATCATATTACTTTATTGTTCACAACATCACTTTCTCACCTCAAATGGTCCAAAAAAACAAAAAAATTTAATGCTTTAGTTTAAGGTTTTAGGCTGCAGTGTACTGCGTATTGTTTTACCAATTTACAGTGTATAAAGAGTGTTGTGTTGTGTTGTACTAATTACTAATACAGTATGTACTGACACATACAGGAAATACGATGGAAGTCAAGGGCGCAGGATGGGGGGTGCGGAGGGTGCTGCAGCACTCCCTATTGACAGGCAGGAGCAGAGTGTGCAATTTACATGTGCAGACTACATAATGGGCACTGTTGTTACTGTGTGACAACATACAATACAGCAGGTTAGTGCTGAATTCAGAGGATGCTCTGGATGTAACGGCCTAATAATTCGACGTCAGCAGCTGTTTGCACTGTTTTGTCAGGATTATAGGAGCTACACTGGTGTGATGCGCGGATTGGCTCTGACAATATCTGAATAATCATGTACGCACAAATCATCCACCCACACTCAACCCAACTAATTATTTTCTTGGATTTATCCCACCTCTACTGGCCCTTATAACTTTCCAGGTGATTTCTAATGGGGAGACTCTATTCCACCCTCCCGGAAAGTCACAAAACCTTTTGCAGCACTGCTCTCAGTTATTGCATGCAAAAGGTTTTCATGTGATTCACTGGTTTGGACATGGAGCATGGAACAGTTTTTCAAGTCGAAATGATTGCAGAGACGGTGTAATCAGCTGCACCCACGTGGCCTTCATTTAAGTAAAATTTAGTAAAATTTCATTGTGTAATAAATGTTTTTTGTTCAAATAATTTTATTTATACATACATATAATTATGAAGGACCTCAAACGCACCTGCTTGTAACCATGAAATAGGATGAATCGTGTCCCCATTAAGAACAGGAACCGACAGGATCGGTCAGGATGAGCTGACCCCAGCCTCTCTGATCAGAAAAGTAATTCGTTAAAGCACAAACACACAGCCTATAAAATCTATTTACCCATGATCCATCAGGGGAGCTGCCATCTTGTTAAGAGGAGCCGAGCTCCCCCGCATTTGTTTTTCTGGTGCCAAAATGTTTATAGGTGTTGAATTATTAAAAAAACTCACTTCATTTCGGGTTAAAATGAGTTGTAATGTGCATTACTGAGATTGTAAAGGGTATAATATTGCCGATTTAATTTTAGTAATGCTAAACTGTGTTACAGCAAAAAGCAATACATTACTGTATTGTATTTTTTTAATGTTGGATACCTTTTCTGTTATTGCAGAGTACATTTCATTTGGAACATGAACGGAGGGCCCAAAGTTGTTGTATGGCTCTGGAATGAGCTTGCAATGGCTGTCGTGGACCCAAGTAGCCTTCCCTTTGACCTTTACAGCTGTTTCAGTGGATAACAGCACCTGCAAAGGGCCTTGATATTGTCTCTACTTCCAGTGGTGTCTCCTGTGGTCCTTAATGAGTCTCCTGGTTCCAGGTTGTGGAGAACAGCTGTGGCTTGGGATGGCAAGATACTTTTCACCTGTGACTGCAATGTCACATGCACATGTGAAAAAGCAACAATGGGAGTGCTTTCACATATGATAGCCCTGTTTCATCACAACATTTTGCTAGTTTAGGTAGGTATTAGGCTTTTTGGCTTTTTCCCTCTCCTTATTATATCTATTTTTTGTGCATGTAACAGGTTTGCAAAGTGAAAAAGCCCAGACTAAAGTAAGTTCCCATCTCCCACAGAAAGCTCTGCTCAGAACCACTTGAAAACAGCTCGTTTGTTGTCCAACCTTCACTTCCTTGACTTGTGATGTCACAATGCAAACACGTCATAAAGCTTGCTAAGCGGATGGTGGGGTCAGGCACGCCCTCAAACCAAGCTAGTCTGAGCGGAGGACCTTTGGCTCGACTTTGGGTTTCCATTGTAGAAAAGCTGGACCTGTACCTGCTTCCAGGTGCTTTTTTTCATATCACCTCACCTCCATTGAGGTTCCAAGCGAGCTGAGGGATACTAAAATGTAACGTGAAAATGTCTCAGGTTACTACTGTAACCATAGTTCCCTGAGAGAGGGAACGAGACTATGCGTTGGTAACGCTTTGGGAACGCCCACGCGCGAATGCGTCTGAGGCATCTATGTCAACTAGTCCAATGGAAGGAATGAATGTCACGGGCAGGTGACGTCATAACCAGGAAGAGATAAAAGCACACCCGGTGCAAGCCGGCATTAGCTTCAAAATTGCCGAAGCAAGCCGATCACAGGGATGCAGGAAGTATGGCAGGGCGACACATAGTCTCGTTCCCTCTCTCAGGGAACAATGGTTACAGTAGTAGCCTGAGACGTTCCCTTTCAAGGGAACTCGCTATGCGTCGGTAACGCTTTGGGAACGAGAATACCCAAAACGCCATAATTTCAAATGCCTGAGTGTGAGCCTGTCGAAGAACAGAACCCCACTAAGCACTGAGCACCACAGACCCTGGGGCAGCATCCAGGTCCAGGCTATAACATCTGACAAACGTGAGCGGTGAGGACCAGCCCGCCGCATCACAAACGTCTTGAAGAGAAACCCCAGAAAATAAGGCTTTAGAGGCTGCCATACTCCTAGTGGAATGAACTCTGACCACCAAAGGGCATGGCTGGTTAGAGGACTCATAAGCAAGAGAAATAGCCTTGACTATCCACTTACTAACCGTCTGCTTAGAAGCAGGAAGACCTTTTTTAGGTGAACCAAAGCAGACAAATAACTGATCAGACTTCCTCCATGGAGAAGTCCGATGAACATAAAGGTTAAGCTTTTCCTGGTCTGAAGAGGTAAACAGAGGAGGACAGAAAGCCTGCAGCACAATTGGCCTCGGAATAATGGTTGGCACCTTAGCGACATATCCTTGTTTAGGGTATAAGAATGCCTTAACCATACCCGGTGCAAACTCAAGGCAAGTGGGAGAAACCGAAAGGGCCTGAAGGTCCCCGACTCTTTTGAGGGACGAAATAGCTAACAGAAAAATGGTCTTAAAAGTAAGAAATTTTTCCGAGACCGACTCTAAGGACTCAAACGGAGCCCTAGAAAGGCCTTCCAGAACTATTGCCAGGTCCCAGGACGGCACCCTAGTGCGAACTGTAGGCCTCAGCCTCAAAGTACCATGAAACGAGTAATAAGAGGGTCTCGACCCAATGAAGTACCCCCCACCAGGGCATGGAAAGCCGCAATGGCTGCCACATAAGGTTTTAATGTGGAGGGACATAAACCTGATGTAAAGCGATCTTGCAGAAATTCAAGTACTGTGTTCACAGAACAGTTAACTGGATCCCACTGACGCTGATGACACCAAGAATCAAAAACTTTCCACTTTAGTGAGTACACCCGCTCTATAGCTGGCCTTTACCTCTTGCTCCATTACCAGAGCCTGCTCGGGATGCACTAGCGTGAGCAACACCCTGTTGAATTGAGGAGGACGAGAACCAAACTGGATTCTGTATCCTTTCTCTATGATATGCAGGACCCACTGAGATATATTTGGAAGTTTTTCCATTTTGACTACTACTAAGTGCAGACACTGGTTCCAGCTCCCACCGAGTAAACACTGCAGCTGGGACCAAACAAATTCCAAACACAGACTGACAGAAGCCAGTTTGAAGAGAGGAAATCCAGTACCAAGGTGGTTTTGGATTCCCGGGACCAGAGTCAGCTAATAGGAGTGCTAGCAGCCCGGCTAATGTTAACCGTGCAGGTACAGCTGCAGACGGATACAGTCAGCAGCATTTAACGGTTTAGCAAAAAGTAAAGCTATCTGTCCATCCTGGAGCTCTGTGACTCACCTAAGTACTGTATTCCCTGTTGGTCTTTGAGGCTGTGTTTGATCCTGTTCAGGTTGTGTTCGCTGGGAGGCTGCTGAACGCATTGTCATTGCCCGCTCACCCACCTCTGCCGCCCATTCCGGGGCCCCTAATGTTACTTGCCATCACTGCCTGTTGGGTCCCCCTCCATTGGCCATGGACTGTGCAAAGCCCCCTGGTCTGAAATCCTCCATTGCGTGAGTATTAACAATATTTAATATTATAATAATATTATTACTTAATATTAGAAGTGTAACGTTAAACACTAACACTCACCTAGAACTCCGTGCTCCAAGTCCTGGCAGAGTAGGCTTATATGACAAGTAACTGAGCTAACAGCAGCTAGTAGCGGTTAGCTGTTACTTTAGCTAAAAGTAAAGCTATCTGTTCATCAACAAACTCTGTAAATTGCGGATAGCTGAGGCAGGGCAGCCGGGAAATTATTGTTCTCCATCAAATATGATCCAGTTTCACCAAAATTTGTTAATAAATATGAGGTGGGGGGTTTGTACACTAACCAGTGAGGTCCAGTCAGCCCCCAGAAACACTCCACCCCGGTGGCATCATAAAGATGAGAAAGCTTTTTATTGGACGCACAATTACTACATGCCCCCATGTGCAGAATGAGTCATCAACATTTTAAAAATCGTTTTCCAGGAAATTAAAAACTCTAGAATACCATCAAGAATACCTACAAACAACATTTTTATCATTGTTGGGCCAGATGCTAGCCCAACAATGATCTAATGTTAGATCCCTTGGCACAGCAGGGATCACTTTAAGTGCGACACACAACAAACAGGAATGCCAATACCGTCAAACATACATTATATGCTGATATCATCCTGAATACATTTACGCGTCAAGGTGGCTGGTAGCCTTTCAACATTTAGCTGCCAAACAGAAAACCTATCCACATTTAGCGCTTGGCGGGTGTTAATTTCTACCCCTGGGCCCCTAAATGAAATGTTTTGTAGATATTCTTGATGATATTTAAGAGTTTGTCATTTGGAAGCAGAGTGCTTCTGGGCCCGATTCCACTGATTACAGTACAAACTTTTTTACACTGATTTTGGTGAAACTGGATCACATTTGATGGAGAAATATTAGAAATATGGACAAAATATATTTTTTAAAATGTTTTCTCTCTGATGTCCCCCGGCTGCTCTACCTCAACTCTGTGATTCACAGTTTCCTGATTGACAGATAGCTTTTAATTGTTGCTGGAGTAAGTTAACAGCTAATTACCTGCTGTTATTCGCTTAGTTAGCAGTGCAACCACTGTTCAAATTAGCTCACTCTGCCCGTACTGGGAGCTCAGAGCATTGAAGGAGTGTTTACCATACACTTTATAAAGGTGTTAACACCTTTCCTCAAGCACTGGAAGTTTTCAGGACAGGGGTGGGGGAGTGATGGAGGGAAGCAGTGCCTGATTGGGAACCAGAGCCGAACAAGCGGCCAACAAAACCTCGCTCAGCAGCCTCCCAGTGAACACGGCATCAACAGGACCGAACACAGCCTCACGCTGCCCTGGTAATTTATGCAGTGGTTGTCCATGCTAATCATGAAACACACTGTGGCTCTTCCTCCTGGGAGAGCTGGGCTCTCCTGCAGGCTAAGTCTAGCTGCCCTCCCAGGTGACTCATTGGGAAGGAAGCAGGGAGTCACTGTCTGCAGGACCACCTACTCTCTGGAGCAGGCCAGTAGCAGCAGATTGCACAGACAAATACACACTCGTGTACTCCAAGTGTAGCGGCTTTGTCTCAACGTGTTTGGGCAAAGGTACAGTAAGGGGGGGGCAGTGTGAACCAAAATGGCAGTCTTTTGTACTGGTATTGAATTCTCTCGAAGGAGAAACACTGAAACTTAAGGTGTTTCTGAAAAATGGAAGTGTGTAAGTATGTGTCCTGCAGGTCAACGGAGGTGTGCCAGTTTTCCTGGCGCACACTCTCTAGCACCTGTGTTAACGTCAACATGTGAAACAGCCCGTTCACTATCCCCCTCGTTGAACGAAGATAGATCGAGGATGGGTCTCATGCTTCCTGTTTTCTTCCTGACCAGGAAGTAACGGAAGTAAAAGCCCTGATTTTCCTCCCCTAGAGGAACCCTGGAGATATCTTGCATGAGTTTCAGTAGCTCCATCAGAAGGGCGATGTTCATAACTGAGGATGACAGGACAGTTTACAGTATTCTGGTGAAATGGTGGTGGTGGTGGTGGGGGCTGTAGCCTCTGCCCTCGGCTGACCAGACTATCCATCCATCTGTCTATGGAACATGAGCTGCTTTTCAGTAATGCTCTAGACGTTAAACATGAGGAGAGAGTAGTCTAGGCAACAGACATTTTAATGAAATATGACATTCTTGCTTCGGGGCCATCATTTTGTAGCAGCATCAGTTAAATATGACATGTTGCACAGTTGCATCATCACCAGCTGTCTGCACTAATACATGAAGCCTGTAGAATATATTTTCTCTATCCAGAAACATGTCTGTCATCATTATGACATGTAGAAACATCTTGAGGCTGCAAATAAACATTGGACCGTATGTTAAAAGTAACAGTCACAGATTACAGCATCATGCAACTAGCCAGAGATCCAGTAACTTGTTTTGGTGGTGCGTCTTTTGCCTGTAAATCGGAGATCTTATCAGACCTCAGCTTAATGAAGTGTGACTTTTATTATCAATCCTTGTATAAAATGACACATTATCATAATAGCCTCCAGTCCCTTTTGGAATGACAGGTGCAGACTACATTATGGGTACTATTATTACAACATGAAATACAGCAGATCAGTGCTGAATGCAGAGGATGGTCTGGTTACTATTACAGCCTAAGAATGTGACATCAGCAGCTGGTTGTACTTGTCAGGTACTGATCAAATAAAAAAAGCTCAGAAAGGACCATATTTCTTGAGGAAGCTTAAGAAGGCCCGAATTCCCACGCCAAGTTCTTGTCAGCTTTTACAGAGGTGCAATAAAAAGTATCCTGACTTGAAACATCACTAACTGGCATGAGATGAGCACGGCCCAGGACTGGAGGGCTCTGCAGTGGGGGATTAAGACTGCTCAGAAGATCATTGGTACCCATCTGCTGAGCATCAGTGATATCAGTGAGATGAGGTGGTTTCGCAGAGCCCAAAGGATACTAAAGGACAGTACTCAACCAGCCACAGCCTGTTCACCGTGTGGCTTCTGGGAAGAGAGATAGTGAAGAGAGAAGTTTCTGCTGCCACACCACCAGACTGCAGAGCAGCTTTTCCCTCTGAGCTATCAGACTCTTAAACTCTAATTCCTCCTCAGCACTGCTCCATTAAATATTGTTTATTTCTGTTTACCATTTTTATAATTGCTTCTCTATTAATGTATATTGTCTGCTATGTAGCAGAAGGCAGTTACTCCAGCTGCATGTCACTCTGCGCCAAAAAACGTTTGCACAGTATACAACTGTGTATGCTCGATTATTCAATTCAGTTCAGTTCAATTTTATTTATATAGCACCAAATCATAACAAGTTATCTCAGAGAGCTTCTTACAAAAGAGCAGGTCTAGACCGTACTCTGTGATGTTATTTACAGAAACCCAACAATTCCTACCAAGACACACAATATACACACAGAGGTACAGACAGTAAAGGTAATTTTGCTATAGACTGACTGAATAATGGTGAATGAATAATGGCACAGATATTAATAGTAGTGTTTATGATTATAGTCATACTGTTAAGGATAATAATATCAATAATAACAATAGGACTAGTGTTATGGACTGTTTTCTTATGTTTAGAGTGATTTATGCATGGGTTTACTGCCTCCTACTGGCCATTAATATAAAAAAATAAAAAATCCCCCTCTCACCCCTTGTGGGGTGGTATGTGTCATCCTCAAGCTCGGGTCCTCTACCAGAGGCCTGGGAGTTTGAGGGTTTTGCGCAGTATCTTAGCTGTTCCTAGCACTGCACTCTTCTGGACAGAGACCTCTGATGTTTTACCTGGAATCTGCTGTAGCCACTCTCCCAGTTTGGGGGTCACAGCCCCCAGTGCTCCGATCACCACTGGCACCACTGTTGCTCTTACTTTCCACATCTTTTCTAGCTCCTCTTTCAGCCCTTGGTACTTCTGAAGCTTCTCGTATTCCTTCTTCCTGATATTGCTGTCGCTTAGTATTGCCACATCTATCACTACTGCCTTCTTCTGCTGTTTGTCGATCAACACGATGTCTGGTTGGTTAGCCATCACCAGTTTGTCGGTCTGGATCTTGAAGTCCCACAGGATCTTAGCTCGGTCATTCTCAACTACCTTAGGAGGTGTCTTCCATTTTGACCTTGGGACTTCCAGCCCGTACTCGTGGCAGATGTTCCTGTACACTATGACAGCTACCTGGTTATGGCGTTCCATGTGCGCACTTCCTGCCTGCATCTTACACCCTGCTGTTATGTGCTGTACTGTCTCAGGGGCATCCTTGCACAGTCTGCACCTGGGGTCCTGCCTGGTGTGGTAGACCCCAGCCTCTATTGATCTTGTACTGAGTGCCTGTTCTTGTGCCGCCATGATTAGTGCTTCTGTGCTGTCCTTCAGTCCACAGTCTTTTCCAGCCGCTGGTAGGATTTCTTGATATCAGCCACTTCTTCTATTTGTCTGTGGTACATGCCGTGCAGCGGCTTGTCCCTCCATGATGGTTCTTCATCTTCCTTGTCCTCACCTTTGGGTTTCTGCTGCCTGAGGTATTCACTAAGCCCTTCATCTTTGGGGGCCATCTTTCTGATGTACTCCTGGATCTTTGTCGTTTCATCCTGGACAGTGGTCTTGACACTCACTAGCCCTCGGCCTCCCTCGCTACGCTTGGTGTACAGTGTCAGGGTGCTGGATTTGGGATGAACCCTCCATGCATTGTGAGGAGCTTTCTCGTCTTGATGTCAGTAGCCTCTATCTCCTCCTGTGGCCAGTTTATTATGCCAGCGGGGTATCTGATGACTGGCAGGGCGTATGTGTTGATGGCTCGGATCTTGTTTTTCCCATTCAGCTGACTTTTCAGGACCTGCTTTCACTCTTTGTAGGTATTTGGCTGTGGCGGTCTTCCTTGCTGCCTCCTCATGGTTTCCATTAGCCTGTGGCACCCCAAGGTATTTGTAGCTATCCTGAACATCTGCAATGTGGCCTTCTGGTAGTTCAATCCCCTCGGTTCTGATCATCTTCTCTCTTTTTGATGCCATGCGACCACACTTGTCTAGTCCGAACGACATTCCAATGTCGTTGCTGTAGATCCTGGTAGTGTGGATCAGTGAGTCGATGTCTCGCTCATTTCTGGCATACAGCTTGATGTCATCCATGTAGAGGAGGTGACTGATGATTGTTCCGCTTTGGAATCGGTATCCGTAGCCAGTCTTTGTGATGATCTGGCTGAGGGGGTTCAGGCCTATGCAGAACAGCAGCGGGGATAGTGCATCGCCTTGATATATGTAAGTGTTTTATTTCTGAAGTAGGAAGTTGTTGCTTTAGTGATACAGGAAGTGCTGGGTGAGTTGTTTTCAGCATGCACAAGGGATTTAGTTCAGCTATTCTGGTGCTGATGTAACATCTCTCGCCATCCTCCTGCCTATGGCTTGCTAAACGCAATGTTTGTAAATAATTAGCGCATGTCTGTTGTTATAGTTGTCATGTAGACATTTCTGAAGCTAGTTCATGGTTGTTTATGCTAGCGCTGTGCCACAAACAGATATCATTTAACTAATTTAGCTTTTTAGCTACTTAGCTGTAGGCAGTAGCTTTTGTTGTACTGTAACACTGTTACTGATGTGTATTGTTGTATCTGTTTCATTTTCACAAACTTTACTGATAAACTCCACCAATGGCACAGTCTCTCATGTGGCTTTATTGATGAATGTTTAGCTGGCTGGATAGCTACGGAGTTAGTGAGACCAGTGACAACTAGTAACAATAATTGTAACAGAGGGTGTCGAGCACGGGGGCAGCAGGTGACTCACAACCACAGATCCAGACTCCACAGCTCTAGAGCCAGAAACACCTGCAGAAAATGATAGGAGGAGAGAGGAGAGGGACGGGAAAGCACAAGACTACGGGAATGTTCGCTAGCAAAATCCACAAACGCCAAGACAGGCAGACGAGCAGAGCTTCTCCAAGCAGCGATCCCCTGGGAGAAAAACAAATAGATCTGGCGAATAGTGAAGGGAAGAGCTGCATATAAATCAGCAGTGGTGATAAGTAGATTGAGACAGTGTCTGCCTCCTGAACCCAAACTGGAACCTGGTTCCACAGGAGGAAATACAAGTAACCCTGCATTCTGGGAGCGCAGTGCTCTGGTGTGGTAGTAAGGTACTATGAGCTCTTTAAGATAAGATGGTGCCTGACCATTAAGAGCTTTGTATGTGAAAGTAGAAGGATTTTATTTTAATTCTCTTCTGGATTTTACAGGAAGCCAATGCAGAGAAGCTAAGACAGGAGAATTATGATCTCTTTTACTGGTTCCTGTCAGAACACGTGCTGCAGCATTCTGGATCAGCTGAAGAGTCTTAACAGACTTTTTCGAGCAGCCTGATAATAAGGAATTGCAGTAATCCAGCCTAGAAGTAACAAATGCATGGATTAGTTTTTCTGCATCATTTTTAGACAGGATAACCTGCTAACAACAGGAAATGACTTTCAACGAAGCAGCCCCTGCAGCACGTTTTACCTACATGTACGAAATTTCTATGGCACATGTATCATGTTCAGATTTACAAAAAAGCCTCTTAGAGTGATGCCCTTAACCCAAGAGGAAGTTGGCCATTTTGAATTTAATGTTCATTTTTGGATGATTTAGAAACTCCATACTTTTAACAAACTCCTCATAGAGAATTAGTCCAATCGATTTTTGGAGTCTAGTCTAATCCCACTGATGAATAAAAACTGTACATACTTTTTGTGGAATAAAGTGCCCATGGCGTGGCTTCCAAAATCAGTGATTCGCCAAGAAACAGGAAGCTGTTGTAACTTCAATGTACATGCTTCCATCTGTGCTGAACTTTACATGCTTGATAACGGTCCCGCCCTAAACACCTCTACATGCCAATATTCAGTTATTCTTGTAGTGCCACATAGTGGCAACAGGAAGTATGCTCTGTCTGATGCTCATTGTGCGGTTTAAATCAGTTTTTACAATGTGTTCCACACTTGACGTACTAAGACATAACTTATAGATTCAAGGTTCTCTGGAAAGGGGTCACAGGAAATGACATCTAAGTCCTCTGTGGAGTGGTCCAAGCGTCTGACAATTCAGAGCCGCACCGGCAGAGCTGCGGAATATACAGCGTGACTGCATCACACCCCAACCCATGTGCAAGGGCCCTCCCAACACTGCTTGCAGCTTGAATATGAAGTTAAAATCACTACATAATGTTTCTTTAAAATAATACTCATCAAATATGCTCCAAGCTAGCAACTAGGCAATACAGGCACTGTAGGGCTGCACAACAAGGAACTTCATAATAAAACGTGAATTCTTTAAATCTTATAACAAGATACTGGGATTTTACCTTTGTGTGCTTTTCTGACCTTGGTTTGTTTCTCTGAAAGATATATACTTCTTTTATGATTGATTGACTGAAGAACTGTTTAAGAACTTTTTTATCACTTGAAATATTACTGCAGTTCCATCTCACCCTGGACACAACCTGTTACAGCTTCTCCCCTCTGGTAGGCGCTACAGAGCACTGTACGCCAAAACCGACAGACTCAGGATCAGTTTCTTCCCACAAACCATCACTCTGATGAACAATTCCTATGCAATAACCCAGTAACTCTGTCTCTAATCAGCCAGCTGTTTACAGTTTACCACTTATTATTTATTCATCTTTCTCTATTTCAGAGCTGTTCATACTGTCATATTGTATATATCAAATCCACCTACCTCATGTAATACCTGCACATAATATTTATTTATTCCAGCATCATTTGCACTATGCTCCATCCATCCATCCATCCATCCAGCTCCAAAATGTACATGTTAATAATATATAATATATGATACAATATATGATAATAATAATTTACTCCTGCATACTTTGCACTCTGCTCACTGCAGTATTTGTCAATCTGTCTATATGTTTTTGTTTATAGTGTGTATATTTGGGCTTGCTATATTGTACCCTGTGTCTGATTTTATTATTGTCTTATTGTATGAGTAAGCACATTGTGAGTAATGTACAATCCTGAGTCATATTCCTCGTGTGTACACATACTTGGCAAATAAAGTTGACTCTGATTTTCTAGTTGGATATATAGTTTTAGGTCCCCTGTTCCTGGGTACATTGTGTGTGTGTGTGTGTGCGTGTGTGTGTGTGTGTGTTCCCTTCTTGCAGGAGTGGAGTCAGGTGTGCAGGAGCCTGTCACCAGCTGCCAGCCATCAGCCTCGTTATGCCCTGCCTTTTATACCGGGTCCTCACCTCCACTCAATGCCAGATCGGAGACTCTTGTTCCCAGTCTTGTTCAAGCCGTTCTTCATTACAGGACTAGTTCCTGTACTTGTTCCCTACTAATCTTGTTCTTCTGTGCCGCAGATATCCCCAGCTGGTTCATCTCCTGCAACTATTCCACTCCTGCTCGAGTGTGCCTGAGACTGTGGACCCAGGCCCCACGGACTTTCCCCCATTCCTGGATTTCCTGCTTGGACCCCCCCCACTCTCTAACCTAGCCTCTAAGTTCCAGCATATCATCGATAAATCCTGTCCTGTACTCCTACTCTGTGCCTCTGAGTCTAATACCGCATTTGAGTCCGAAAACCCCGGCCACAGCCTAACATATAGTGGCATAAGACATCTGAGAGGTTGCCTCCCATTTCCTTTCTATTCATAAGTTGTTAAAAGTAAAAGAACTTAAATTTGATAACAGTCAGAGGGAAACATTAACCGTGGGGCAGTAGAGCACACATTAACAAACTATTGTTATAGATTGGTGCCCTATGAAAATTGGAATCCAAGAGTCTTGCCATGTATTTATTAAAAAAGATGACTAACCCCAAACAAGACAGATCTCTTAAAATAAGGCCACTACAGTACTGGATTATCTTGGTATCAGTGGTACTGTGTAAGCACATGCACATGTGAAAAGAGACCTTAATAATAAACAGTATGTGTGGCTTATTTGCTCTACCACTTGTTTGCTGACTCTGCCTTTCCTCCTGTTGCGGCCCTCAGCTCATATTCCTATCCAACTGGGACTCATCCTGTGCTGCACAGAGACTGCCCAAATGAGCTTTGTCCTGGTCCTCTTTTCCACAGTAGTCTGAACATTTACTGATCCCTAGGCAGGAGGGAGAGATCGTAGAGTGAGAGGTTTGTGCACCATACATGCTGTAAGGGCAGGATACTTTCAAGAGGTGGCTGAAGGCTTCCTGAAGCCCATGAGACAGCTCAGTATGAGAGAGGATTAAGTAAAGTTTAGCAAGAGAAGATAGGCCTCTCCAAAAAAAAAAACCCACATTGAACTGTTTTCTCTAAAAACTTCTGAGACATTTGAGATAAGTTTTCACCCCAAGATGCATCACAATGTCTTCCCTGTGCTTGCCCCTCCTCAGCTCAGCGAGCAGTGGCTACAGGGAACTCCACGACCTGAGGAGATGGTGGGTGGTGGACAGTGGAGGCGCAGTAATACGCAGGAAAAGCATCCCCAGAATCCTTTGGCTGCTGCCAAAGTTAACATACACCAGGGGATTCGGTATCAAAGTTTCCAATATTTGGCTCCACAAACACAATAGCCACTACAAAAACATAAGCCGAGGAGTTCCCTGCTGGCTATTCAAATAGAAAACGTTTAATTATGAACATTTGGGAAATCAAACTGCTATGCCTAAGTACTTTGCACCCGGCTCCCTCTTGTGTTTGAAAGCATAGCTCAAAGTCTTCCACCAAGATCTAAACTGAAACCAGTTTCACCATTGTCATCCTGCTCTATAGGACAGCATTTCTTCATTTCAACTCATTTTATGTAGTTAAGATGAAGGAGAGTCTGTTGGAATTGTGGGATTTACAGCCAGAACAAAGGAATGTTTAAGTCGTATGATGTTGTCCACTCAGGGAATTTTTGATATTTGATCCTTTACTTAAGATTTATGAAGGCCCCTAGCTCCCCTGGCTGTTTTATCTCAACATGCAAAAGGCTTCTGCCTGGATATTGTGGAAGATAAAAGCTGATTAGTAAAGGCTGAATATTAAAGAAACGCACTGTATATTCAGAACCAGAAAGAACTGCAGATATCCTTGTTCTACTGCAGAAGAATGGAACAAAGTATTTACTGGCCTGCCTAAATAAACACAAATAAAGAAATAACAAATACAAATGTTGGAGAAAAATAAAAAATTGACACTTGTGATGTCTTACTACACTTACTGCGTATATCTTCTTGCCCAAGTTTTTTGAACCAGACTGACTGCAAAGCCACTACTGAAGAAACATCTACATTATATAAAGAAATCTCCCAAACTTTGCTTCTTGTTTGTCTCTACCATAATTTAAGTTGATGTGTGGTCATCTGACATTTGGTTGGTGTTGATGTTACAGCTGAAGCATCACCCTGACATCTACAAGAAACCAAGCAATACATTATTTGTTAGCATGTTTTAAAATTATAGGCAAATTTATTAAATTAAATTATTTAAAAATGACTTACAGACAGAATGTGAAGACTCATTACCCAGCATAGTTCCAGAAAGCCATTATGATTTTCACTGGAATATTTTGCCATTTCACACTATTGCAATTTCCATATTTCTACACAAAAAGTAATCTGCAAAAATATATATTCGGTATTACAAACTATTTACATGAAAGCATCAGCATTGAGTTTCGGATCAATGGTTTTGACACATGTGGTTGCAATTATGAAGTAAAATGTATTGAACAAGAGTTTTCATACTCAACATAACTTTCTTTTATTAACTTTTAATTTTCTTATGAACGGTTAACCTGCTCGAGCAGGTTATGTTCCACAAAAGAGATTAACTCTGTGAAAACCCTGCATACTGACCAATCAGCTCTATGGAAAACGACATCATCTTTAGGAAATCCCACAGACTGTTGTAGCCAATAGGCTGCTTTATGTTTGCAGCGGCGATGTGGAGAAACTCTTGACTATTATACTGATACCTACAGAGACTGATAAAAAGCCTTAGGCTAATGTTGCCTACAGGTTTTTACAGTACAGCAGGATCAGCCTACTTACTGCCTTTAAATGTCTTTAAGATTTTTTATTTGCTCCCAGTCAGTTTCACACAGCCTGACGCACCCATTAAATACATGGATTTTATTTTCTTATGTGAGGCTGAATATTATGAGCAGTTTGGTATTGAAATAATAAATTTTAATATGAACGTTGTCTATCTATTTAGCTTAGTAAAGCTTTCTAAGGCCGACTACAGAGACTGTAGTCATGTTCGGATTCGCATTTGAAAAAGGCGAACTTCCATGAATCATGCCCTAATTACTTTGCTGCCAAAGCCTGGTAAACCCCTTGATAAATGTGAAAACTTAAGACCCATTTGTTTACTAAATTCTGACATAATAAATAGGTATCAGAATGGGTTTATAATTGGAAAGCAAGGTTATCATAATGTAAGAAGGGTTTCGAATGTTATTTGGTCTAAGAAAGATACCCAAGATACTGCGCTCCTATCGTTGGACGCAGAAAAGGCCTTCGATAGGGTCGAATAGGGCCCTATCTTTTTCATGTTCTGGAAAGGTTTGGATGTGGAACTAACTTTATAAAATGGGTAAAAAATACTCTATAACCCAACTGCAGAAATCATGTCAAATAAGTTATTTTCAGAGCCAATTAAAAAGGGTTGTAGGCAGGGATGTCCGCTCTCTGCCTTGCTATTTATGCTAGCAATAGAGCCTTTTGCAACAGCCATTTGCATAATGTAATTCACAAATGTAAAATGCAAACTACTATTCACAACTTGCCAAATTGCAGTGCAAATGCAAGTCACAGAACTGACAAACTGTCTATCAGTGTTTTAAATGAACAAATACAGTGTTAAAATTTTGTTGACAAATATTGCAGGAGTAAACTGACCTTTCTGTATCTGGCATTCATTTCAAGTTATTACATAGCACAATATGACACTAAAGTTGCAGGCTGACTCTTAATAAAACCAGAACTAACAATCCGAACTTCAGCAAAACAGGCACTGCTGTAAGGGATGGTGTGCTTTTTTTGGTTATAAAATGTAAAGAAGAAGCCACAATGTTTAAAATATTCTACAATTGAAACTGTAGAATATTTGCCTAGAGAAAGCAGTAAACTCCACTGAAAATATAGGTTAACCATGTGAAAAGACATGTGGCTAAAACATATGACCACTTTCAACCCAATACTATGTCTCTAGCTGTGACTTATATGTGCAGTGTGCTATACTTTTTCATTATTATTCCAGTGAAGCACAAAGTATACAAACATTGGCAAGACAACAGCCAACATTTCACAACTGTACTTCTCTTCTCAAACATGCCCATTTCTCAAAAACTGCTGACAATTACTGTGCAAACATGATGTGGGCAATACCAAAACACAGTCCTTGAAGGTCACATAGTCTGATTGGGCCAGTAAAATGGAAAAAGACCAGCTTCCAACTTAGAGTAAGAGCTTTGTATTCAAGCTCCTGACACGCTGTGAGCATCTGGTAGAAAGTTCCATGACGATGTGCTGAATAGCTTCAAAAGTGTACATAAGTTCTTTTGGAAACTCCATGTTGAAGGCATAGAGCAGGCCGAAAAGGTAGGCAAATGCAGTGGGGATGTCTGGAAGATCTGTGAGGACAATGGCCTCCTCCAACATAAAGGCAATACTGTTGACTGTGGGCTGTGAGGTAGGTGCATCATCATCTATGACAACAGTGAGGATACCTGTCTTGACACTTCGGTCTGCCTATCCTCTGGATCTGTGTCCTGTTGAATGACAAAACAATCAAACAGTATATGAATTATGTACTTCATATGTTATGTTCTGTTCATCTTGCTTATTACTGATGCAATACAAAGTAGATTAAGAGCCATGAAGGTGTTGGCACAGGTTGCTGATGTAAGCTGTTTTAATTTGCCATAACCTGTGGTAATGACAACTTACAGTTTAGCTGGTGGGCAAAAATTCTAACCAGTTAAAGCTCCTACACTGGACCAGACAGGCAAAACCAGAAATCGACCCAACTCTTTTGTGCATGACATTTAACTTACATTTTTGCTTTCCATATAAAAATGTCTAAAAATGACTGACCTAAGTTATATATTTTGTTTAATTGTATTCTTACATTAACCCAATTGTTTAAGCAATGTTTACCCAACTCCAACCCAGAGAAATCCATAATTTCAGGCAGAGTAACATCCATTACATATGCATTTGGTCACCTGTTAATAGCTTCATGTCCCGTTTTCAGTCATTTTCAGTGTTGTGGTGGTCAGAGAGAAGTTGTCAAACCGAATTATCCAGTTCTAAGTCACATTTTTAGTAGGACCGGCCCGAATGTAATTTTTTGAGCTTCGACGCTTCGATAGTAATTAAGAGCGAATAATCGCTGTCGACTGTTTAAACGTGTGTTGACAAGCAGTCTTTTCACAAGCTACAGCTATGTAATTTCATAGATTCATAAAGAAGGATAAATGCCCAAGAAGTTAAGCTAAGTGAAGGAGGATCAGATGAGGGAGAGATAACAGCGGGCATAGGTGCGTCAATCTGTGTGTGTGTTGTGTGTGTGTGTGTGTGTGTGTGTGTGTGTGTGTGTGTGTGTGTGTGTGTTAGCGAAGGAAAAAAAGAGTGCTCCGTTTATTTATTCTCATAGCTAGGCTAACTGAGTGATTATTACTAATACATTTTTTTTAACTTTCTCATGGCAGCTAGCAGACCCAAGTGCAGGACTAAGAAAGGGAGGAGTTTGATAAAAGAGGAATATTTATTTCAGGTTAAAAGGATCGGATATTGAGAAGGTGAAGAGCGAGGCAGAGTGAAAATAGATGCGTGCCGAACCAGGTTGGTGGCTGCTGTACAGAGCAGGGGGAACCGTAGCTGAGAGTTCAGAATGAGAGAGTTTGATCCGAGCAGCTCCAGAGCAGAGCCTGTTATTGCGACTAAATGCTCTTCTTCTACAATCGGCCTAATATAATTATTTAAATGTGTTCATTATGTTGTTGTTTGTTTCCAGTTTACTGATTCATTTTGAAATGTAGGAACTTTAACTGTTCTATTTCGTATAGGCTTCGCCCTCTAAGGCTATCGCTATTGGGTTTACCCCTTCCGTGCGCCTGCGCGGCACTGAGAGTCTTAGTCTACGCCCACCCACAGTGTGGGCCTCTCCTACATCCGCACCTTGTGTATATATACACAACGGTAAGACCGTTTTTCTTCAGCACTGCGGGCGTGCCTCGGGCTGGAGCACGCCGGCCAAGCACTCACTCTCATTTCGCACTGCCTGCTCTGCGCCCTTTCCCCTGAGAGTGGGGGCGCCAGGCAGATAGTTTGCTGTTCAGAACGAGGAGGTGTGGCGGTCCACCCGCTCGCGAAGCCCTCGATCTGCTGTTGAAGGAAGAGCAGGAGGTGGATAGCTCCGCTCTTCCCATTCACGGGTCTCCAAGCGGCTCCTCGCTTCCCGTTCCGGCCTCAACGTTACTAGGTTGCCGCGGCGAGGCAAGCTAACGTTGAGCTAACGAACAGCTAATGTGACGCTCACATGCTGTTTCATTGTTGGAGAGTGCTCCTCTCCTCTCCCCACTCACCTACCTTGGCGTAGTACTGGACTCCTCCCTCCAGAGAGCACGGCTTCCTCACAAGAGAGTGGATGCTTTGATGGGGCTGCTCCGCCATGTTGTCCCATGGTGGCAGCTCTGTCAGTTATGAGGCTCCTGGCCTCATGTCAGCGGCTCACGTGGTGGTTCCCCTGGGACTTCTCCGCATGAGAAGGCTACAGCGGTAGTTCATCCACCTGTGTGTCGACCCGGTGACACAGAAATGGCGCTGCGTCTCCGTTCCCCAGTTTGTGGCCCTGGAAATGGCCTACTGGCGGGACCCCCTCTCTCTTTCAGTCGGGGTCCCCCTGGGCAGGGTCAAGTCTCACATCTTGGTCTTCACAGAAACCTCCCTGGTGGGCTGGGGCGTGACCTGCCTCTCTCAGGTGGTGGGCGGTCTGGGGCAGGGCCGCAGGCCTCTCCACATAGACGCAGTGGAGCTTCTCACGGTGTGGAAGGTGATCCGACACTTCTCCCCTCTGCTGCGGGACCAGCACGTGCTGCAAGGCAGGATGCTCTGCACAGCTACCGGGCCTGGCCAGGCGGCTGCTCCTGTGGGCCCGCACTCACCTGCTCTAAATCAGAGCAGATTACATCCCTGGCGTGTTGAACAGAGGGGCGGACATCATGTCGAGGGGAGTCCCTCGCCCAGACGAGTGGCGTCTCCATCACGATCTGGTGGCCCAGATCTAGCTCCGGTTTGCCAGTGCAGAGGTGGATCTGTTTGCCAACAAAGAGAACGCTCAGTGCGCCCTCTGGTTTTCACTGAGCCAGCAGGACGTCCCCCCGCTGGGAGTGGACGCCTTTGCTCACCCCCTTTGGCCCCCAGGCTGCTGTATACCTTCCTGCCGGTGCGGCTGATCCCGCGCCTTCTGGATCGCCTGCAGTTTTTCATCCTTGGCAGTGATTCTGGGGGGGGATGCTCTCTCTCAGGCGGGAGTGCGATCAAGAGCCTCTCTGGGTCTAGCCGCTGAGAGGCGATGCCTGGAGGGCTTAGGTCTCTCCCGGGAGGTGGTTCGCACCATCCAAGGGTCGAGGGCTGCCTACACTCAGTCCTCTTACTCCTTTAAGTGGTCGGCTTTGTCAATCGCTTGTCCGCTGCCGCCGGTGCTTTCGTTCCTCCAGTTGCTCATGGACAGGGGACTGGCGTCCACTACGGTTAAAACCTACACTGCCGCCATTTCGATCCTGTCAAGTGGGCTTCGGGAGGAGGACTGTGTTTTCACACCCCCTGGTGAAGTGTTTCCATAGGGGTGCGGAGGCGCAGGCCGGTGACGCGGCTTGTTGCCCCACAGTGGGATTTGGCGCTGGTTTTACGCGCCTTAACCCAAGCCCTGTTTGAGTCTTGTGGAGATGGCGGACCTGGACATTATTAACTTTCCCTAGAATAGTACAGGTTTCTGCTGGGGTCAGTGAGGGAGCACAGGAGGAGCGACCAATGGCTTTCCTCTGCTCTTTGGACACAAAAATTGCCTTTCTCTTCGTATCACTTGTAAATGGACTGATTTTCTTTTTGACAGCATTAACGCTCTGCTGCATGCTGGTGTTATGCGGCAGTGACTGTGTCCGCTGTTTTAGCCCACTTTCTATCTGTAATCTCCAGAGTTAAATGTGGATTTGGATTTCTCAGAGGTTACAAAACACCTCTGTGATCTGACTTAAAGTTCAATGATAGTTGTCGACCAAAAAACAGCGATTAAAAGCAGTTTAGGTCTGCCAGATGAGAAAAGTGGCAGTTGTTGCTAGGTAACAGACATAAAAGTTGATAACCGATGTTGGATTGAGTATTTAGGATTTCCAAACCTGAGATAAGATAGGATGAAGTAAGATAAGATAGGATTCCAAAAGTTAGTTAGGATTTGCTTCTGTAATACCAAATTGAGAAAAATCCTATCTTAGACTCTTCCTGTCTTAATTTAAGACTTAAGATAAGAACCTTCTGTAATATGGCCCCTGGGTCCTATCTAAATGAATGGGGAGAGCGCCAGAACTGCACTTATACAGGACATCAGGACATAAAGACTACATCTATAGAAACAGCATTAAAATCTGATAAAAAATCGCTGAAAAAGTTTGACAACTTTACCATTACGGAATTTCCCCAAGGAGTTGTACTGAGGGTGTCATTGAGTGGTGTGTCTCCCCTAAATTGTCTCTGATTTTAGTCACAAGTCTCTTTTTCAGAGAAACCAACTGGATAGATGTTAGCCTCAGCTAAAAGCTCGCCTTAATGCCTCAGAGATACACTGATTTTTTTATGTGAAACTGCTTAATTCAGTGTTTGGCTGGCTTTAATCACCTATTCTGTTTGTTTTTAGAGAAGAGGAGACCTCAGTGGATAATTCAGCCGCTGTTAGAAACACCCGGAACACCTGGATATTAAGTTATCAGTGATAAATGTTGAGCTAACAATTAGCAACAGCTCCCATGATCCCATGCTACTTTAGGTCATCATAGAAATTGTTGTGGTTGAGAGAATCATAGCAACAGAAACTACATATTATGCATTCAAAAGATAAACCCCATGCTGTACTCACCAGGCATGTCAGGAAAAGATTCTCTGATTTGTCACGAACAAATATGGGTAGACCTTCGAGACACGCTTTCCTTCGATGAAGTGCAATGTCAGATGTCTGATGATCAGAATAAAAGACTTTACTTAGAGCATTGGCAGTGAATAGCAGATAAGTCTACCTGTTCATCAAGCCTATCCAAGAGATTTTCCATGTCTTGCTTCCCTCCTGGCACAGTACAGTTTAAGCAGTCGAGGACAGTACTTCTCTAAGGCTGCTCTAAAAGTCCCCAACAGGTCTTTAGTGGTGACACGGTAGAACTCTGCACAAATTCAATTCAATTTTATTTATATAGCGCCAAATCACAACAACAGTTATCTCACAGCGCTTTTCATAAAGAGCAGGTCTAGACCATACTCTGAAGTTGTTTACAGAAGCCCGACAATTCCCACCAAGAGCAAACACTAGGCGACACAGGCAAATCTGTACAAATAAAAGGAAGCACGAAAACAAAGGCACAAAAACATGTAATGATTGTATACGTTTAAAAATAACCTCTCTGGATGAGCCAGTGGATGACAATGTGGTCATCTTTGCTTTGAAAAGCCCTCAAACAAACTACTAAATGCTACTATATATATATATATATATATATATATATATATATATATATATATATATATATATATATATATATATATATATTTATTATATATTTTTTTTAAATCTGTCTTGCCTGTTCTGCCAGAAAAAGAGCAGGCAATCTTTCCTGGATTTCCAACACCAAGGGCTCTGCCTCCACAATCTCCTTTCTCCTAAGGGAGAAAGTGAGGTCCATCTTCTGTCTGATGAGTTCCATATCTTTCCCCCTTTTTTTCATTTCATCCACAAGGTCACATCTCTGGTCTTCCAGTGTCTCATCATTGTAGTTTTTTGGATGGTCAGGAACATGATAGACTTCACCTCACTTTGGTTTTTTCAAGGAAAACCGACCCTCATCAGCTTCAGTATCCCTCCCTCTTTTTCTGTTTACACTGCCCTCATTACATCCGGCCTGGCGCAGTTTAGATCGGTAATTTCCAAGCTTGTACCTGATGCCTGTTGTCCAACCATCATATGCTGTGCTGCTACCAGGCTCCTTAAGAAATGGATGTTTGTTGACGAATTCAGAGGCAACAGATACGATTTGATACACTCCTGAACAAAATCTTGAGACCGGGGGAAACATTGCAAGTACTCGCATTTCACGCTGATTGATCATAACTGGGTTGTAAGTACTGCTTCAAAATGCCAAAAGAAGAAACAGGAGCAAGACACAAAAAATAGAGAGTAGGCAATTTATTGAAAACTGCATTTAAACTCAAACAGGCTGTTCATCAGTGTATTTCTATATACAGGAGTGTATTTCTATGTCATTGCCCTTACGGAGCTTTAACTCCACATCATATGAGAAAGAGGGTACCACAAATGGGGATGGCCACTCAGACATGTCTCGCATGTAGGTGCGAATAATTGAAGATGAGCTGTGGGAAGAGGCTGGTGAACTAATGCTGGCTGTATCAGGAGAAGAGATTGAGGAGGCGTGGGATGGCGCTTGTGATTCATCAATATTCCAGTAATAATAATGTGCAAGACAGCCTTTTCTGGTGGCAACTCTGCAATGTCCATCAGGTTACAAACCTGCGTTCCCAAAATCTGGCTCTTCATACTGTACAGAGAATTCACCTTCAAGTTCAAGTTTTCCTCGTAGTTCATCTTGTATCTGCTCTACAGATTCAGGGGTCTTAGTCAGCTGGACTTTCCAGATGAGTTTAGGGTGTATGTGTACTCACAGTAAAAGCCTGTGAAGACAAAAAATTAATTGTGCAGGACTATTAACTGAGCTTAAATTAATTAATTAATGACTTAAAGTTATAACAGCATTATCTGCATAGATCTATTTACACAAAATTAAAGACCAAGTAAGCAGTTCTGGAGAAAGACTTAATGGTTGAACTAGCATTAGTCTTTTATCATCCCTTTTGTGTAGTATGTTAGCATGCGCCAGTAAAAAGTCTCCCTTGCTCCCACTGCCCCTATTCCCTCCCTCCTGTGCACGATCTGACCTTGAAGCTCATTGGCTACAATGGCTTTGTGCGACCCACTATGTTTCATACTTATTTAGAGTCAGGGCTGTGTAGAAACACCAGTTTTTCTTTAGCTAGAAGACTATAACTTGTATTTACTACAAATTGTCAACATGTCTCTCCTCTCAGGTTTTTTCCCACAGGCCCTGAAAACTGCAGTCATTAAGCCACTCTTAAAAAAGAGCAATCTAGACAGTTCACTAATGAGCAATTATAAGCCCATATTAAATCTCCCATTTTTAAGTAAAATCATTGAAAAGGCTGTTTTTCAACAGTTAAGTGCTTTCTTGGCAATAAATAACTGCTTTGATGTCTTCCAATCAGGTTTTCGACCACACCACAGCAATGAGACCGCTCTAGTTAAGGTCTTCAATGACATCCATTTAAATACTGACAGTGGCAGAATTTCAGTCTTAGTATTATTGGATCTCAGTGCTGCATTTGACACGGTAGACCACAACATATTACTAGACAGACTTGAAAACTGGGTTGGACTTTCTGGCACAATACTAAAATGGTTTGAATCCTACGACAGGGACTACTTTGTGTCTATAGGTAACTACACATCTGAGCTGACAAAAATGACATGTGGGGTTTCCCAAGGCTCAATTCTGGGACCTCTTTTGTTTAACATTTACATGCTTCCACTGGCTCAGATTATGAAAAACAACAAAATATGTTACCATAATTATGCAGATGACACACAGATTTACATGATCATTTAACCAGGAGACTATGATCCCATACAGGTGCTGAGTAAATGTATTGAGCAGGTCAACGACTGGATATGCCAGAATTTTCTCCAATTAAACAAAGATAAAACTGAAGTTATTGTTTTTGGAGCCAGGGAGGAACGATTGAAATTCAGTGCTCAACTTCAATCTCTAATGTTAAGAACCACAAATCAAGCCAGAAATTTTGGTGTAGTCATGGACTCAGACCTGAATATGAGGAGCCATATTAAGACAATTACAAAGTCAGCCTACTATCACCTGAAGAATATATCAAGGATAAGAGGCCTTATGTCTCAGCAGGACCTGAAAAAGCTTATCCATGCATTTATCTTCAGTCGACTTGACTACTGTAACGGTGTTTTTACAGGGCTCCCTAAGAAATCCATCAGCAGCTGAAGCTGATTCAGAATGCTGCTGCTCGAGTCCTCACTAAGACCAAAAAGGTGGATCACATCACTCCAGTTCTGAGGTCTTTACATTGGCTTCCTGTATGTCAAAGAATTGATTTCAAAATCCTGCTGTTAGTTTACAAAGCACTAAATGGTTTAGGCCTAAATACATTTCTGATCCTCTGCTTCGTTATGAACCATCTAGACCTCTCAGGTCGTCTTGGGCAGGTCTGCTTTTTGTCCCCAGAGTCAAAACTAAACAAGGAGAATCAGCGTTCAGTTATTATGCTCCGTATATTTGGAACAAACTCCCAGATAACTGCAGGTCTGCTGAAACAGTCAGTTCTTTTAAATTAAGACTGAAGACCTTTCTTTTTACCACTGCTTTTAATTAAGATTTTTCTTTTTATTGATAACTTATAACTTACACTGCACTGTAACTTTTACTGTCCTGTTTTCTTTTTTCTTTGTTTTTAGCTTTTTACCATTGCTTTTAATTAAATGTTTAAACGGTGAGAAATGAGTAGGTAGCTGGGTTAGGACGTTTTGGGAGTGAGATTGAACAGAGTGAAGGAAGTGGATCTTAAATCTCGCGCCCAAGTGATTTGCAGGAACCTCTGTCCACCTGTAAATGTGCAGGTGGGTCCAGAGTATAACTGGATCAAAGTGGCCTGCTGACAGACATGTCCTGGTTTCTCTGTAGTGTCCGAGGGTTTCTGAAGTTTCAGTGGACCCAAAGATTGCTGTGGACCCGAGTACAGACTAGCTAGAGAGAGTAGATTAAGTGTACTTCTCTGTTTGTTCTCTCTTCGGAATGATTGTGACTCAGTTATTTGCTCAACCCCTCAGCCTGTTTTTATTTATCATTTAACTCTTTTAATCCTGATTGTAACACGTTTTTATTGTTTTTCCCTGTTGCTTTTATGTTTTGTGTAAAGCACTTTGAATTGCCTTGTTGTTGAAATGTGCTATACAAATAAACTTGCCTTGCCTTGCCTATAAGAAGATATTCCCATAATTTGACAAAAGGTTAACTGAATTATAAGTGCTTACTTGGCATTTAACACAGATAATGGAAACTTGTAGAATCTAAAGTTAAAATATGACCAGTGAAAGTATAAACAGCTTTTCCCCATAAAAAAGCCTAAGAATGTCTGACATAGGTTCAGTCCCTTTTCTTCAACAAAATAAAATCTTAATAGGAAATTAACTTCTGATTAGTTCGTGATTCAAATGAATTAAATCAAACATTTATTGAACATCTACTGAATGCGTTATATTGTTGAAGAAAATTATATTGCAATAATTTTAAGTGTTATCGCCCAGCCCTACATATCAATTTATTGCATTCAAACTTAAATTATTATAACTTCTTACAGAAGAAGAATAATTTTATTTAATGTACAGTGGTGTCATATCCATCAACTGTGCATGTCTTAGTGTTGTCTGCCGGAAGCTGTCATATCCAATTTTAAGCCACATTTTTACAATACATTTTTTAGATCTTTTTAATTATATATTCAACAATCCTACGTCCAGATCTTTAAGAGTGCAACTGTACACCTTAAGCTGCACCTAAGCAATGGTGCACCAAACTGCCTCAGAGAAATACAGATTAAAGTGAAACTGGTTTATTCAGTGTTTTAACTGATTTTCATTACTAGTCTTTTTAATTTTTGGAGAGTTGTACCTCTATGCAGAGTATCTGTCTGCTGTATTGAACAACCTGAAAATATGTATTTGAAGTTATCAAAGAAACAAGCTTAGCTAACATTATAGACAAATAGCACCATGTCAAGCTGCTGCAGAGAACCACTGATTTTTAAGTCAAATTGCTTTATTCAGTGTGTTTCCCTGGCTTTAATCACTGGATCTGTTTGATTTGGAGAGGAGAAAATAATTGCTGGTTAGAACATGAATGTTATGAATAGTCAGACAGAATGGACCCAAATGCAACTTAACTGATATTTCAGAGGTTTATTGAGGAAAAATAAAAGGGGATTTTGAGGGGGCAGGGGAAAGTGAGGTAATGGACACAGACGGACGTGGGGAGCGGAGAACCGTAGAGCTGGCGTGATAGGAGAGTTCCAGAGAGGACGGAGGGGGGCTGTTGACCGGGGTGGACAGGAGGGTGGCGGCTGGCAGTCGGGCGAGGAGCGAGGGGAAACCGGGGAGCACCGTGGAGGTGAGGCGAGGGGGAAGGCAGGCAGGGCGAGCCCAGCTGACAGAACGGCAGACTGAAGTGAGTGGACCTGGCAGAGGAACCAGACAGACAAGGTTAGTTCAGAGGGAGTGGGAAGGCGAGTCGAGAACAGTACAGGATAGTACAGGCTTGAATGTAGTAGCGCCACCAAGTCTGGAGTGACGACGATCAAGCGGAGATTGACTGGAGAGCCGGGGTTGAAATACTGGAGGAGATGAGACTGATGGCTGGCAGGTGTGGCGGGCGGAGGTGGAGGTTGATGAGTCTCTAGTGCGAGTAGTCAGCCGGGCTCCGGAGTGGGAAGAGGGAGGACGCACACACAGACACACACACACACACACACACACACACACACACACAGGGAGAGGGGAGAGAGGGGGAAAACAATATGCACAGGGGAAAAGAGCACAGGGCACTCACCGTCAGCCGGGCTGCCACCATAACTATGAAGATCTGTATCTTAATCTATCAGAGAACTAGTTAAACTAATATTTTGGGCAGCTGCCATGATTCCACTATACATACCTGTAAAACAACTTTCTTTTGTTACCGTTTGATCAAGACACCCCTAACAGCACAAACTAATACAATACAGGACAGTACATAGCATTTCATTCAAAGCAGCAGGCAAGTCCTTGGGGTCACCATTAACCTTCCAGCAACTGGGTAGGCAGCAAATGGGTGGTAATCATTCAAAGCCTCTGGATCCAGGGTTTCAATATCTGTGTAGCCACTGTCAGTTACTTGGGAAGACCTGTAATGTTCCATGAACCAAGAAGAGAGCTTTATACTGACAAAGGACACTTTCTTAAAATTGACCACAATGTTCAGTATCTTGTAGAAATCTGGCAGTCCACTGTATTGCCCAGCAGAAACTATCATGCCCTTTACAAACTGGATCCCATAGTAATGAACATCTTTGGCTAGGGACACAGTATCTTGATGTTGATATTTCTTTTCAATTACAGTTCTTAGTTTTTCTTCCAACGATGCCATTTTAACAGTGTCAACATTGCCAATGTACAGTTTCGGTTTGAATAGATTTTGGCCATCGAGGTAGTACGCCATCATTTGTTAATGTCTAGAAGAGAGTGTAAGTAGCACATTCTTGAAATTGTGAACATCATGCACCACTTTTTTGAAGAAGTTATGCTTGGACTCAAATCGCACAGTCCACAAGTCCACTACAGGTCCAAAGCAGCGTATGAGATGTACATAATGTTCAATAAAGTGATGTTTTGGCAGCAAGTTAAAGTCAGCAAAGGTATCAATAAGCAGGTTCCGATGATCAGTTATTTTACCCTCCAAGTAACACAGTATTTACTGTTCCGGAGTACTGCTCCCAATCATAAGAGGAAGCAAACTTAAAAGTGTCCAATTTTTATGCCCGTTGCCACTGATTCTTCCTTTTTCAAAGCTGGCCTTTGTAATTTGTTGTCGCTTGTTAACCTTATCTGAAAATTTGTATGGTAAATGTTTTATGCGGCTATTCAGTCCATCAAACGTAATGAATCTTTTTCTTATCAGTTCTTTTAGACACAAACATAACTCTACTGGAATAACACCTTCAAAGAAGTCATGTAAAATATCTGGGGGAAATCCAGTAATTGGATGGAAGTAGGACAAATGCTTACTCAGTACACATGCCCTTTTAACACCATTTACACTCTGTTTATGACTAGACTCAAGCTCATCCACAAAGATATTGTGCTGTTGTACAGTTCTTAGTTGAAAATCCCTTGCTTCAACAGTTGCAATTTGGTCTCGACTAAGACAACAAAATCTGCAAAATTTTTCAACATTGAACGCTTCATGACAGCCTGCAAGGCTGTGGGCCCCGAGGTTGTCTGCACATACACAAAATACTGTTCCCTTTACAAACTTATCTAGAACCTCAACAAACACACCATCCCTTCCCAGAGACTGTATATCCTTGATCAGTGGATAAAGAAATGCATTCGTCCACTGGACATTTGTCTTGGAACGTCTATCACAATCTTTAAAAAGAAGTTGAAAACATATTTCCATTCCCAGGTATTTTAAATGCAATAACATTGTTGTACAATTGTTCATTGTTATCTATTGTTTTATTGTTTACTGTATAGGATGTGTTGTCTATTTTAGTTTATTCTTTGACTTTGTTCAGCACTTTGGTCAGCTTAGCTGTGATAAATGTGCTATATAAATAAATTTTACTTACTTACTATACCTTCCCAGAGACTGTATATCCTTGATCAGTGGATAAAGAAATGCATCAGAGCCAAACTGTTCAACATCAACACTCTTTAGAGTAGAGCGAAACTTTGCTGCTAAATTAAGCAACCCAATAGACAGCAGTAATCTTATGAATTTTTCTGGATGTCCCTAAAGGGTTACATACTTCAAATTCATCAATGTACAGTCCTATAGAAATACTTGTCTCTTGAACCCCAAAAAGTTTGTTTTCTTGGAAGTACTGGCCGTCTTGAAAGGACCTGTATTGACCAGGTTTGTCTACTTGATTAAACACTAACTTGACTGAAAAATCTGACTGTCTCAGTAAATTCTCGAACCTGAATTATTGAAACATACACAAATGTATTTTTATATGTTGTGCTATACATATATTCAGTTGGCTCAATTACAGGGAAGTGCTGTTTAAAATAGAGAGTCCTCCTGTGATTAGTGGACAGCTTTCCTAAATTCACATAATTCACAGAAAAAGGTTGATGCCACCTGCCCTCTTACAGTCTTGCAATGTGACCTGCTGAGGTGTGAATTTAATGCACCAGGTGTTTTGAAGGTACACACGCAGTCACTGTGGATACAGGGCCAGTGCGCGCTTCTTTTATGTCATAGTCTAAGGTGCCTCAATAGATGTTTTTGGCTTGAGCTCAGAAAGCTGCAGAACCCACACTTCATAGGACAACTGCAAGGACAATGAGAATTAAAAGCCAAATTAGTTGATTTGCTTTTAATGGATCTGTACAACAGAATATTCTTACACACTTTAACAGTGTACTGTGCACGGCCACAGTCTGCTGCCTTCTATTCAGGCTGTGCATATCTGCATTTCCTTAAATTGTGACAAGGGCCTTTATTTACCTCAAGTGCAGAAGTTAACAGGTCTTCATATGAAGCAGATGTGTATAAAGACAGGCCTGTATTTTTAGTTGCCAGAGTAATCCAGAACAACAAAGTGTTGAAAATAGTGTCATTATATTGTTTTGTTTTTTTAATTAACAAAAAACATGTAATGCTTAAAGGTCGAGTAAGTGATATGATATAATAGCTGTTGAAATATGAACTCAGCAGCAAAACAAACCCACACTTCTTACCTTCTCTTGTTTAGCAGATTTACCATCTCTCACACTCACTGGCTAGGGTCCTGGAAGATCTTCCCTGAAGTCAACAATTTTTTATTCAGTACACTCTTTATTTACTTCGGAGAATATTAACTTACAGTATTCTAGCTAGTCTGTTTTATGTGTGTCCCGCAAAAAAATCTGGCGTTTCTTTACAGCCCTGCCTCTGTAAATGGGAAACAAACATAGCAGCTCACACCGAGCCATTGTGGCCAATGAGTGGCCTTTAATGAATGTTGTAATGCTTAGTTTTAGTGAATCTGGTTGAAAGAGCTATTTTTTGTGGTGGTCATTTTTGAGGCTGTAATTCGTGGTGCTGTTAAAATATTCTGGGACATACTGAAGTGTTCCTGATATTTTTTCATCCCAATTCATTTTGGGCAGCTGTAGCTCAGGAGGTAGAGCGGGTTGTCCACTAATCAGAAGGTCGGTGGTTCTATTTTCAGGCTTCAAATGTCAAAGTGTCCCTGATCGCTCTTCTATTAGGGTGTGGATGAGTGCCCAGTGTATAGAATGGGCTATAAATGTGTGTGTGAAAGGGTAAATGCAGCTCATAGCGTAAAGCGCACAGTCCATTTATTCTATAAATTGGTGTTAACATAATATTTGAAATGCCTCTCTGTATAACCCATCACATATTATAGTATTAAATGACCATTACAATAAATTAACACATTTAATAAAAACTGAACAATTGTTATGAAGGGAGGATATATTGAAGGGCTGTTGTGTTACACTGCATTGGTTCTATTTAGGTTCAGCTTATAAACTGACAAGTGAGTATATTATAGTTAAATTACATTATATGTAAATGCATGAGTCTGCATGTGAAAATACCTACCTCTAGCAAACGAGATTTGAGGTTGGTAGAACTTTAGTAAACCTTTCCTGGTGGGACTGACCACGAAGCTTCACAAGACAACTGCCGTAAGAACAAAAGGAAAATTTTGTGAGGAATATGTAGGCTCAACATTAAGTAAAAATGCACAAATGTATTGAACACTGTGTGGGGGCATGTGCGAGTAGAGATACACTAAGATAAAACAAATTCAGTGTGATAACAGCTCTGAAATAAATCCTAGGATGATGAGTCTTTTTGAGACATTATACTTAGTTTCATTACACTTTCCAAATAATTCACCCATCCTACAGTGTTTACCACAGAATGACAGCGTGAAGTGACAAGGAGTAAGCGCTCCATGAGTAAACGGAAGGCGCTCTGTGGCTAGTAACCATGGCAATGGCTTCTGTGCACTAGCTGTAGTTTTCAGTCATGTGACATTCGCTGTACCTGGAGGGAAAAACAACAGACCAACATAGCCCCCCATAGAGACACCACAAAAGCAGTTCCATTTATTGGGATAACCTCTCAACTTAAGAAAAAGAAAGATATGAACACAAACAAGTGTTGGGCCCTTCCGATCCATGTTACAGCACCATCGTTAAAAAGCGCCAGGTTCCTGCTGTCGCTCGACTGTGGTAATGTTTATGTTTACCATTTGGGGAATCCCTCACATAACACAGCCCAGACTTGTCTCTTCCTCGATTTGTGCATTAGAAAGTACGACTAGGCTACCATACAGCATTTTGGCAACGCAAAGGTAAACAACTCATACTAACAGTGCATCACTTGCTTCCTGGTTGGCAGGCAGCAACCTCCAAGGCAGCGATTTCCATGGAATGTGACATCACGTAAAAACTATGACTTAAAATTATACATAACTTCACCTGATAGGCCTTCATCTAGTTTTTGAGAGGATGTCCTGCAAAAGTAATTCCCTCCTGTTGATGTCCTGATAACTATTTAGTAAACAGTAATAGATTCTGGAAACTCACAAACAGTGAGGATCAGTCTCTCTAATGATTTGTGCTGCGCCACGCGTACAAAAAGTTCAATTCAACTTAGCGACAGTTTCACAGGAACTCGCTCCACCCATCAGAATGCCCATGCCTCCCTTCCTACACGCTCCCTTCTGCTTCCAGTGTGAAAAGGCCTTATCAGTGACACATGCGCGCATACAACTTTAACCAAGAAACGTAAAAAAGTTAGTTGAAGAAACTACTTTAACAAAGTTTACAATGCCATTAAGTATTTTTTGTTCGGTTCAATCAAAAATCTAATTAAGATGAACAATTTCAAGTTTTCATTTTTACAGTGTAGCAAGTAATGTAACTAGTTACTTTTATGACCTAGTTATTAGTAAAGTAATATTATTCCTTTTTTAAATAAGAAACTAGTAACTTTTACAATTTGAGTAACTTGCCCAACACTGCTGGAGTCTTTTAGTACTGTCTGTGTCACTTGTTTGTCTCATGATTGCTCCATTCTGTTTCTAGTTTTTGGTTTCTGTTAGTTTGTTGCATGTTTCTGTTTCTTGTACAGTTTCCTGCTCTAGCTTGTGATCAGAATCAGCTGTCTGTCTTATCCAGCCTGTGTCCTCCTGATTGGTCTCACCTGTTTGCTCCCCCGCTTGTTAGCCCTGTGTGTGTATATACAGTGGATAGAAAAAGTCTACACCCCCCTGTTAAAATGCCAGGTTCTCATGATGTAAAATAATGAGACAAAGATAAATCATGTCAGAACTTTTTCCACCTTTAAAGTGACCAATAATGTGAACAATTAAATTGAAAAACAAATTGAAATCTTTGAGGGGAAAAAATTAAAAATAAAACCCCTCAAACAACCTGGTTGCATAAGTGTGCACACCCTTAAGACTAATACTTTGTTGAAGCACCTTTTGATTTAATTACAGCAGTCAGTCTTTTTGGGTAGGAGTCTATTAGCATAGCACATCATGACGTGGCAATATTTGGCCACTCTTCTTTGCAAAAGCGCTCCAAATCTGTCAGATTGGGACGTCGCCTGTGCACAGCCCTCTTCAGATCACCCCACAGATGTTCAACTGGATTCAGGTCTGGGCTCTGGCTGGGCCATTCCAAAACATTCATCTTCTTCTGGTGAAGCCATGCTTTTGTGGATTTGGATGTGTACTATGCTGAAAGGTGAACTTCCTCTTCATCTTCAGCTTTCTAACTGACTCCTGAAGGTTTTGTGCCAAAATTGCCTGGTATTTGTAACTGAATAAGGCCCCGGTTCCAGGTGAAGAAAAACAGCCCCAAAGCATGATGCTCCCAACACCATGCTTCACTGTGGATATGCTGTTCCTTGGGTGATGCGCAGCGTTGTTTTTGCGCCAAACCTTTTGGAATTATGGCCAAAAGGTTGTACCTTGGTGTCATCAGACCATTGCACATTTTCCCATATGCTTTTGGGGGACTTGATTGTTTTTGCAAACGTCAGCCGTGCTTGGATGTTTTTCTTTGTAAGAAAAGGCTTCCGTCTTGCCACCCTACCACATAGCCCATTCATATGAAGAATACAGGAGATAGTTGTCACATGTACCACACAGCCAGTACTTGCGAGAAATTCCTGCAGTTTCTTTAATGTTGCTGTAGGCCTCTTGGAAGCCGCCCTGATCACTTCTCTTTTCGTCTTTTCATCAATTTTGGAGGGACGTCCAGTTCTTGGTAAAGTCACAGTTGTGCTATATTTTCTCCACTTGATGATGACTGTCTTCACTGTGTTCCATGGTATATCTAATGCTTTGGAAATTCTTTTGTACCTGTCTCCTGACTTACTGTCTTTCAACAATGAGATCTCCATGGCTTTTGCTCAAAGATGCAACTAAGAAAATATCAGGAAAATCCTACTAGAACAGCTGAGCTTTATTTGTGATTAATCAGAGTCACTTTAAATGATGGCAGGTGTGTAATGACTGCTAGTTAACCTGAGTTTGAATGTGAGTGGTTAATTCTGAACACAGCCACATCCCCAGTTATAAGAGAGTGTGCATACTTATGCAACCAGTTTATTGTAAGGTTTTTATTTTTAATAGGTCACATTAAAGTTGGAAAAAGCTCTGACATGATTTATCTTTGTCTCATTATTTTACATCATAAGAACCTGGCATTTTAACAGGGGGGTGTAGACTTTTTCTATCCACTGTATTACCTGTGTTTCTGTTCATTCTTGTTGGGTCATTTTAGCTTATCTTGCTTTGTCATGTTATGTGTTGCAATATTCCCCCTGCTTGTTTCTTTTGGATTTGGATATTGGATTTTTTATTAGTTTGGCTTGCTTGGACTCAGCTACTCGCTGTAACTGCTCACTTTTAGTTTTGTTAATCATTGAATTATACAAACTCAGCTCTGGTGTCTTGCATTTGGGTCCTTAACATATCATCCACATCAGAAACCCTGACATCTAATGGCTTGTTTTTCTGGGGCTCCATGTAATGTCAGTGCAGGCTGTTGTGTCAGTAATATCACCCATTTAATCAGATCTGAGCTGTGGCAGCTGTTACTCTGAGCCATGTGCCATTATGTCTGCTAACCCTGCTGTAGTAGGGGGAAATGGCCATCAACCCCTCTAATACTGTAATACTGCTCTGTAATTTAAGGGGGGGGGGGTTCCTTCCTCACTGGAGGAAGCTTGGGGGTGGAACAGCCGGTCCCCATTGGCTCTGTATCTGTCAGTTCCCTGTGCGTCCATCCTGCCACCCTCCGACTCACCTTGCCGGTCGGAAACCATAAACCTGTCGGTGGCTCAGAGTGACATCTACTGTGTGAAGCACCACCTTATCCCCTTTGTGAACTCCCTAAATCATTACGTTAAGACAGTAGCAGTGAGTGACATTTCCCTAATGCCCAGGGTACAAAAAGATAAAGCCAAGGCCGGTGGCTTCTACGGTAAACATCCACTCAAATAAGTAATATGTACTTACTATCATAGTATCATCACTCATGCAGTATGTGCCGAGAATATGTGGAATATTTTGTGTAATTCCTGATCTATAAACTAAATGACAATTGTTTCCATGTAGTGTTCAAATTCAGTTCATTTACATTTTATTTAGATAGCAACAATTCATAACAGATGTTATCTCATTGCAAGTTTTACATAGAAATGCAAAATAATAACAATGGTGGACATGACAACAATACAAATATCAAAATAATAATAATTCTAATTATTATTAAAGCGGGCGGCGCGGTGGAGCAGTGGTAAGCACTGTCATCTCACAGCAAGAAGGTTGTGGGTTCAAACCCCAGTTTCCCCGGCTTTTCTGTGTGGAGTTTGCATGTTCTCCCCGTGTCCATGTGGGTTCCCTCCGGGTGCTCCGGCTTCCTCCAAAAATCCAAAGACATGCTGGCTAGGTTAATTGGTGACTCCAAAATTGTCCTTAGGTGTGAGTGGTTGTTTGTCTGCATGTGGCCCTGCGATGGACTGGTGACCTGTCCAGGGTGTTACCAGGCCTTTCGCCCGATGTAAGTTGGGAATGTACCTTTATGCAAGAAGAAAAATTGGTACCTTACAAGGTACAGCAGGAGCTACAAGCCATTTTGTACTTTTGACGCAAAAACAAATCCTTAAAATCAGAGACAAAAACATTTACAAATTTTCACCAAATTTTATTTGATTACAGGGGCGACTGTGGCTCAGGAGGTAGAGCGGGTTGGCCATTAATCGGAAGGACTGCGGTTAAATCCCCGGCTCCCCCAGGCTGCGTGTCGAAGTGTCCTTGGTACTGAACCCCGAATTGCCCCTGGTGGCTGTTCCGCCAGTGTATGAATGTGTGTGAATGTTAGTTTCTGTTTGAGCACTTAGGTTCAGTGGGTGAATGGTGAATGCAGAAGTAGTGTAAAAGCCCTTTGAGTGGTCGAAAAGACTCATCTCTAGTGTCCAGCATAACAAAGATGCTGCTTTGTATGGTGTACATAGCACTAGTTCATTTGAAGCACTAGGTTATTATGATGTGACCAAGTCTTTGCCCCCAGACATCATGCATGATATGTTGGAGGGAGTTTTACCACTGACAATGAAGCATGTTATTTGTGAAGCACATAGACAGAAGCAGGTAACTATAGCTGAGCTAAATGAAGAGCTTCAAAAATTTCATGTAGGTCAGAATGACAAGGCCAATAAGCCTGTGCTGCTGTCTGAACGACTCCTCCAAACCTCAGGGATCGTAGGAACAGCTCGAACAATGTTGTGAATTTTTGCCTATCAATATCTTGGGTGATTTTGAAAAGGCGCCTGATAGAAGTATCAACATACCATTATTGTCTCTACCCATTGATCTTCAGACTGCGCTAAGTAATTCAAAGTGTCAATGAAATGACTGTAGACAACATCAAGTATGCTGTTAAAGATGTGTTGACATTAGACCTTATACATGCTGAAAAAATTCCTGTGTTTGGGCAAACCAATATACACTCTTAATGTATTTCAAATTCGTTTTTGTATAAATGAAGCCTTAAAGCATCTGGATGCTCCCTAAAAAACAAAAGTTCCTTAAAATTAAGAGCACCTCTATAGTCCGTCATATCAGTGAAGTCTTGTTGAATTGACAAATATGGAATGTTTTTCTCTCTGCATTTAAGAATGAATCCAAACAGATTATCTCTGAAATCCTCTAATAGTTTAGCATCTGTGCTTCCTGTGCACGTTTTCTGAAAGAAGGGCATCGGGAAAAAGTAGCAATCACCTATCCTACAGGTGATACCTAAAATTTGGTTCAAGTCCCAACATGTTAGATTAACTTCACATGAGTATGTGTCCTTTGAGTGCACTTCAGACACTGGTGCAGTTGAGGCATGATGACCTAACGTAGGAAGTTGATCATTCAGAGTAAAGTTACTGTGTGGCTTGTCTCCCTCTTCCACAATACTGACAATGCGCCTCTGAAGGAAGGTCAGTGTGTTTTTCAGGTGCGGTGGGTATGCAGTGTTAAAAACAAAGTACATACTGAAGGCTGTTGTGAAGGTTTCATCAAGGCTTGTGCACTGGCACACGCCTACTCCGTCTACTTTCATCACACTGAACCCTCCTCCATTGATCGCCACGTTCCAGTGCTTGTCCATCAGTTGTATGGTTGGATAGGGTGTAGCAGGGTCCCCCTACAGATAAGAAAAACCTACAACAATTTTAAAACTTATTTTGGAGCAAAGTTTCACAGTTCTGTGAAAATTGAGAACACTTGTCATAATTTGGGAGAAATGTGACCCATGAGAGGACAATGAAATCCGCGAGTCTCCTGTGAAAATTGGCAGAGTTAGCAAGTATAAGCTAACCGGAGCTAACCTTGTTTACTTCCGCATGACAGCATCATGTGACATCGTGTTATGTTCTGCACATGCAGGTCCCTTTCAGGTTGTGCACAATATACACTGGGGTCTGATATGGGCCACATTTAAACAATATTTTAAACTGTCAAAAAAAATCAGACTGAAAAAAAAATTGGAATTACGCATTAGAGCCTGCAGTTTGAACTGCACTTAGTGATGGATTCTGTTATTTTTGTCAGTTTATTGTTTTTGCATATGTACAAGCTTGTTTTACATCAGCCATGCAAGCAACAATATTTTGTAGGTTATTTTAATCTGCTTAAAATAAAGTGTAAAACGCATGCCATTGCAGACCTGATTTTGGCACAAATATGCGACTTCAAATCCCACCAATTACAGCAGTCTATTGTTAGCATCATTAGCAAGGTGACCGTCACTACCTGGTAGATCTTCAGCCAGGGCATCCTGTCTTGTTTCTGCATGCTGTTTAGCTAGGGAAGATTTTCCCTCAGCTACTTTTATCACATTTGGCAAAATACTGGTGAAGCCCTCCCTGAAGGGATGACAGAAGCTGCTTGTTGAAGGATGGATTTGGTCAACCTCGTCAAAAAGCTGTAGAATATATACAAAAACATTATTAACATTGAGTAAATAACTGAAACTAACTGAGTTCTTACATTTTAAGATCCATATTGATGAACTTATGAAAAAAATATCCAAATAAGCTGCCTTATTTTTCCAATTGACACTTTCTTCCATTCAAAGCATTTGTCTTTTTTTAAGCCTCACCTAAAGTACTGTAATGTATTATGGTGAAATACCTTTCCAATTTACCTAGTGAAACTACAGATTTGTGCCATTTCATGGTCCAAGGTAAATGCTTACACTTACCATATCTTCCACAGCTACAGTCTTCTGAAGCTTACTGAATGTAACATTTTTCACAATGCCTGTATGATGTAAAATGTAGTTCATATGCTCAGCTAAATTACAACACAGTTGTGGGCGGATAAATGTAAAAAAACAAGTACTTGCGTGCAACCAAATGTGTGAAAGAGAAGACGAGCCGAGAGCCATCAGGAAAAACGTAAGCCTAACTCTATGAACGGGTGCGAGATAACCCTAAACCACAATGTCTGTGTCTGCCATTTGTAATCTAAAATCCCAGAACGAAGCTAAAACCAAACAAGTTAGCTAATGTTAACCAATTAACAACTCATGGACTTTGCGATCCAATTCTGCTTCCCATCAAACACCAGACTTTCAAAAAAATTAAATATCTGAAATTTAAGCTAGCAACCATGACAACCTCAAGACAGCCACTTACCGATAGCTCCAGAGATGCGCAACTAACGTTATAGTGCATGTGTTTGTGTGTGTCATGGGGGGGGCACTGCTCAAATCCACAGGGACTCCATAAAGCAGTGATAAAACCAAAACGGAGAAATTTTGATGGCAAGTGTAATCTGATATCCCAAATCAAAACTAAAACACATTTAACTAGTTAACCTTAGCTAGCCATTTAAAATAAAATTCATGTTTTTAAACAAAAATATTATGCTTTAAAAAGTGATGGGGACAAAATCACCCTTTTGAAAAAGTGGTGGGGACCTGTCCCCAGCATCCTGTGTAAATAACATCTGTAATGTCAAGTCCTTAAGCCCACTTTATTCTGATTGACCATCTTTCCAGAAGCCTCCTGATTCCTCCTTTTCTTCATAACCGCAAAAGCAATATATGTAAGACAGACTGAAGAGACTACAGCTCTAATTCAGCGTGCCAACGACCGCTTGGTCTTGTGTTGAACAGATTCCTATTTAATGGCAACTAAAGCCTCGCCATGGCAATGGCGTTGGACAAAACCTTACAAGCTTCACAATATAACATCACCACGGTCTTGAGGCTTTTCTGACTAAAAGTGAGATGGATCCAATCAACTTGCTAAAACATGTCATTTCCTGTTGCCAGTAGGTGGTGCCAAAGCTATGACTGAATATTAGGTGCGTTTGACTCAAGGTGCATTCGCCAGCGAAAGTCGGAACATTGTCGGCGCAACATTGAAGGTGCGTTTGACTTCATGCGGCGCTGCGCAGCGCTGACTTAACGTGATGCATGCTGAACTTAAAACAAGGCATGCTGGTTAGAAATTGTGTCCGAATTTCGCCGGCGCTGCAAAACATCACCATGTCACATGACATTAAAACCTTGCGGGGCCAGGCAACTGCAGGCGTTGAGTCCGGTGGCCGCAGTTGCTTTTCCCCTACTGCACCAAGTTGGAACCACACTATTGCCTGGTCTCACTGTAATTTTCGAGGCAAATGCCTCGAGATCAGTCATTGATCTCAGGATCACAGTAAGCTGCTGCAGGTAGATTGTGCCCGACTTGATGGCGCCATTTTTATATCCAGCCTCTGCAGTCACCTGCAGCTCACGTTAGACTATCAAGCTGGCAAAGGTCAGCCACCGTCATCTTGTCATTGTTATTTAGGTATCTTTAGGGTGAGACTCTTATTAAAGGTGAAGTTTGGGACAGATTTGACCATGTACATTGCATTTACACACTACTTCCTGTTTCATGGCTAAACATCAAAGTAGACTGTCATGTTATCTGGGGTGTGGCTTCAGTGGCTGCCTTAAACTCGAAAAAGGCTTAGGAGATGACAGGGGACACTTGGACAACTCGCTCCTTAAAATCTTCTTTCTTTTAATTTATTTACTTTCCCACCACCACCAGTTGTAATTCTTACATCATCAGTGGAGTTTGATAGGTTGATAACCTTTATAAATAAAGCAGTTCATCTAAGAATGAAGATTAATCCTAATAATAATAATAATAATCAATTAACTTTAACCACAGCTTTTAAATAAACCAGTTAATCATGCATCTAGTATAACCATTATATCGACTACTGACCTAATTGAATCCTGTTCACATTTCCACTCTGAATGACGTAATAATGTAAAGAAACAATATCCTCTGCTCTCATGACTCACGATAAGCTCATTAAACAATCACTTGAACTAATCAACCATGTTGTTAAATCAAAGCAGACAAAATAAACAAATGCACAGCACGATCTCAAAAGTGTCACACTGATCTTTTTAAAAAAACATTATATCTTGCCGCATACAAATCGTTAAAAAATACCAAATACACTTAAACAAAGTGATCAGTCACATACAAATAGCGTCTCTGAGATCTCCTGCACCCTGATGCACCCTCCGCTGTTGATCTTCATTTCCTTCTGCTTCTTTGTTTAACTCGAGCACATTTGCCGGTCCTAATTCACATTAAATTGGCGTCTTTTCCCACCTGGCTGCAGCGGAACCCCTTTCGTGAACCTTCACCTCATGCAAACTTCTCAGCTCAGGACTGCCCCTCCAGGTGATCTCCCAGTCAATCAATGCCATTATTGGTATTCAACGAAATAATTTAATAATTAAGCTACGAAAAAATGAAACCTAAATCAATTTAATATTTGCCATTGGTCTCAACACACAGACATACACATACACACACACGTCTGAGACAAAGCAGCCGGTCTCTACCAGCAGCAGATGGAGGAGGAGGAGGAGGAGGATACAACTGATGCTGACTGATGTCTGAGTTCTTCTTTCTTTTTAAATGTCAGTATTTTGATGTCAGGAATATGATGTTTTTTACTGCAATTGTAGATTTGTTTTTCATTGAGGTTTTATTCAGCTTATGTAGTGACTTTGCTGCTGTAAATGTTACTTTTGTAGCTCCTCTAGAAATGTTTATTTTATTTTATAATAAAATATTAAATTCTAGTCCTGTTGTGAATATATTCTTTTTATAAATTGTATTTTTTAAAGGCAATTATTACATTATTATTATTATTATTATTATTATTATTATTATTATTATTATTATTATACACTGTGTTTTAATGTGAGTTCCACGCCCAGTTGCTTTTTAAAACACCTAGCTACTGACAGACACAAGTCAGGAAGTGCTCTGCTTAACATGTGTCTCTGTCTGCCCTGAAATGTACATTTGACCATGAAACCCGTCAGTTTAACACTGCCTGGACTGGTAAGTACTTTTTATTTTCTATTTTGTACTACATTCATTTACATTAGTTAAAATGTGTCATTTCCAAAAGCTAACAAAAGATTTTAAACAGGCTGCTGAAAATGTCTGCATCTACATTTCTTGGTTATGCCTCCCAATTGTGTGGACTGGAAATAGTCAACCGATTTTGACCTGGTACCAGACATTGCGAGTTAATGCAGGTAGATTAGCTGGGGAGTTAAGATGTGACAATATAGACCATGGACCACTTGATACGCTGACCCCTGCTAAAATAATCATACCATACATCAGACCCTGCAAAAAATAACAGAGCAATAACATAACAGAGCAAAAGAATGTGCTCAGCACTGGCTAAACAAGATATAGTTTGTGTGTTGACACGCTAAGAATAATAACTAATTTCTTCAGATCTGCCTTATAACTAGGATACTGTGATGCTGTTACACCAAGGCGTTAAGGCCTTTGAATTGTTGGGGACAAACAGCAGATTGCACTTTACAACTTTGCACATGGACAGCCACAAATAGCAGTAAAATGTTCAAATATTAAGATTACATCTAAATCCTGTAGTAAAAGAAATGTTTTCTTTCTACCGTGTGCAGCAGTTAAAGGACTGGGGAATCCAGCTTTCTGTGCATGGAGAACTCACTGATAGTTCACATTTGCATTTTGAACAACCACTTCCTGTGCTTAACTGATTTTCTCCTGTAACCACATTGATAAAAAAATATAACAACAACAGTTTATGAGAATCTATGGCATCTCAGTGATATACTGCTTTCTTATTAAAGCTGAGTAGACAGCTACAAGTCAAAGAAGTGGCTTTCTAAATAAACAGATATGGCTGAACTTGTTTCACTAGCCATAGTGCACTTATGTGATGAAATGAGAGTTAAAATGTTAACTTGTGTGTGTGTGTGTGTGTGTGTGTGTGTGTGTGTGTCCCTGGCTACTCAGGGACTTGATGATAGACTGATGAGTTCCTGGCTACAAGAGAAACAGTGAGCAACAGGCAGACCATCCGCTCAGCTCTCCTCCTTCCCCTGGACCAGCAGCCTTCTTCCTGCATGACACACTAAAAATGCAAACACACACACACACAAGTTTTTTCCTCCTTGACATAATGCATTCCCTAACCCTTCAGAATTAGAATCAGAAAGACTTTTATTGCCAAGTAGTTTCTACACATACAGGGAATTTACTTCGGTGATAAGGTGCTACACATAGACAAACATAAAGTTGACCTAAATAAAAGTAGAAATATATAAATATGGAATAAACAAATGTGTTGTGCAGACGTATTGCAATGGAAGAGGATATTGTGTACATAAATATACAAATTGACAAGATAAAATAATAAAAATAACAATAAAACAACAACAATTAACAATTAACAACAGCCTCTTCTCCGAGAAGCACAGAACAGAAGTTGAATAGAAGTCTCTGTGTTTCCCCACCAGTAACTGAAGTTCATCCAGTTTGTTGCACAGTGAGCGCACGTTGTTGAGAAATATTGCCAGTAGCGGTGTGGGGAGTCCACGCTGGCACAGACGCACAAGCAACCCTACTCGTTTCCCTCTCTTTCTCCCGGTGTTTCACAGCCTGAACAACAGTTAGCGTGCCTTTCACCAAAATGTCCAATAATTCCACGGCTACCGTGAGAAAAGTGGGAAATAAATCCACTGGAGTTGTTCCCTGATGTTCATGAGCTCTTCTCTGGTGAAAGAGCTCCAGGAATCACAGCCAAAAACTGAGTTAACACACAAAAACATAACATAACCGTGCGCACCTAACACCGAGGCAGCTATACATAGTGCCATCTTGGTTTAGAGGCTTAGCTTACACTAACCTTAACCATCACATCTACATGCCTGACCCTTATCTTATCCCTAACCTAACTCTAATCTGAACCCTCAAAAAAGCTAATTTCTATTGATTATAACAGTTTAGAGATAAGGTCATATTTCATCAAGTCTTAAAAACAACACTTATTGCTGTAATTTTTGGTCTTTATATACTGGCCATAAAGACATTAACAAGTCATTTAATTGGAAGTGATGGAGGACAAAATCCACAGTCCCGCAATTAGTTAAAAAAATTGTGCTTCTCCCAAAGTTACAGTCTTGGATGACCTGCAGCAGAGGCATAGTAATACAAAGATAAACTCTGAAAGATATTCACTCTATTGTCTTATTCAGACTGCTGAAGGTTCGCATTAGCTTCAGTTGAACGGAGTAAATTAATAGGCCGATACATTTCGTCCCCAATCATTTACATTGACATCGCATTAAGAAGGAAGGGTTTTGGGACTAGTGCAAACAGGAGGAACAATTACAGCGACCAGGAGTGCTTACAGTGTATATGTTCAGGGTACCATCGTTTTTGTCCAAGTGAGTTTCATTAGTTTGTTTTTTTAATGATTCTGCTGAACCAAGATTCAAAAGCAATGTCTGATTTTTATCAGTTTATTTTCCGTAATTTTGTATTTATAGTTAATTTAATCAGTTTTAAGTTAATTCAGGGACTATTGTGGGTTTTTCTTTCTTCAACTTAAGGGTACCAACAATTTTGTCCACGTCTGTATATCTATGAGTGTCCTTTATCCTGAAAAATAACTTCAGTTTCATCTGAGTTTAAAGGAGACCTATTATTCTGCTTTTCAAGGCCTATATTGTAGTTCTGTGAGTCCTGTATGGCAGCTTTGCATGATTCAAAGTTCAAAAACACAATTTTCTGTTTTATACTGGCTCTTCATGTAGGCCTTCATTTCAGCCTCTGTCTGAAACAAGCTGTAGATGCACCTTTCTCTTTAAGCCCCGCCCCTCTCAAAGCCACTCTCTTGTGATTGGCCAAGACCTGAAGCATGTTACCAGGCTGTTGTTGTCGTTGAGTGGTACAGATAGACTGAGTGTTGCTGTGCGGAGCAAATGACCATATGGGTGCTTTCATACCTGCCTCATTTAGTTTAGTTGAATTTCACTTGTTTGTTTTCTTTATTAGTACCAACACAGTGCACACGTGTGCAGACACAAACTCCATCTAGCTGATCCAGCTGTGATCAGCTGTTGCGGTCATCAGAAACGGACGACACCTCACATGTCGCTTCGGAGGAAAGAACGTCTCATGTCTCTAAAAACAAATTTCCTCGTTCCTTCTCTCCTGGCTTGGTTTCCTTGTGTCTCTCAACCCGATCGCATCTCATGCGTCACATATGCTTTGGAAAAGCCGTGTCTATAGTACACAAAACGGTGATTTTGCGTGTATATGATACGCTGCGGTTTGCAATAGCATTGCAACACAAAGGAGGCTAACACTACCTGCTAGCACATTGGCCGTAGGGCTGATGTGCACAGCTGTAGGGTTAGCCGGTCGACATGCATATATTTACTGACGCAGTTTTGCGTTCTGGAGTCAGCTTGGCGGACTCGTTCCACACATGTGCAGTAGATTGCCCTGGTAGTGCTAGTCAGCGAGCAATCATAAAAAACAGGAGGAATGAACGATGGAGCATGGACGATGGAACATGATGATTTTTTCATCATGCGGAACCTAGCAGACCCTCACGTACTCGCAGAAAAGACGCAAGTGAGGGAAATGTGGATGCAATTAAAAGACTTGAGAAGCACCCGTGTTGCTCTATAGCCTCAGTAGCTGTGGCTCATCCTGCAATCAAGCGTCCTTCAAAGACTCAGCTCTGCCACACTCACCTTCCTGCTCAGTCAGTCTGCGTTACAAGCCACTCTAGTTTACTTTGCTTGTTACCTGCTACCTTGCCTTATTCCATTACACCCCTCTTTGAAAATTTCACGAACATCTAATGATGATTGCCACAGAAGGCTTACTTCCTACTGCCAGTTGGTGGTGCACATCAAGTAAGTTATTAGTGAATTAATACATTTACCAGCGGCTGGCTGACATGCATTTACATTTTAATATATTTTCAACATGGCATTAAATAACACGTAGTAAATTTATAGCTGTCTGAGTAAATGTCCAAGTCTCTTCTAAAAAAATACTTCAGAAATCATCAGAAAGCAAATCCTGTTTTTATCTGAATTGCCTGTTTATTGAATTGGTTTTCTTTTCTTGTTTATTATTTTTAATGTTTAATTTAGCTTTTGTTACTATTCTTCCCTTAAAATACTTTAATCTTACCTAGAGGAATCTTACCTTAGGAAGTGGAGAAAATGTCCACATGTAGGTCAAGAAGTGAGTGGGGAGTAAATGACTGGTGACACCTCGTCACTGTCATCATCCTCATCATCAGGAGTCATGATGCTCAGACACACAGCCAAGCAATTACTTTAAAAATATTTTATTTAGAAATGATTATTCATTTTGAAAATAAAAAATCCAGTGATACATGTAAATAATCAATAAACTGATTAAAGTGCAAAAATACATTTCTGATATAATGCATCTGTACAAAAATAACATTGGAATGTGGTATTGAAGAACAGGAAATGTGTTTATGCTAACGTGACGTAATGTTCTCAGTCTTAGTAAAAATATAACTGCATATGATTCGTGTCCTGCTTTGAATTATAAGTGTCTGAGAGCCACAAGGACCTTTTCCTTAAGGTCCATTTCACGTTCCACTGCGTTCTCTACCAATATAGGCTTTGATAACGAAGCATACACTTGTACATTAAGGCTTATTTCTGTATTATTTCTGTAAGAACTGGCTGGTGAAACATGTAATCCTTGAGAAGTAATCCATGGAGGCTGAGGGCTGTGCCCCAAGCAGCTGAGTAGAAAAAGTCTTTGATTTTGTTTGACTCTTGTCTTATGTTGTGTCCACGTCCCTTCCCAGCTGGCAGAGTGGATCACTTGACTTTGACTGGCTTCAGATCCTTGACCTGCATGTGTAGTGTTTTATGGACAGCCAGAGTTCTGGACTGACAAAAGCCCTTCCCACACTCCTGACATTTGAAGGGCTTTTCTTTGGAATGAATGTACCTATCGGGGGAACACAACAAAGCAGTCAGTTAGTGTTTAGGAAGAGTCATGTCACATTTCAGAACATCATCACTTTAGTGTGGGTGGCTGTGGCTCAGGATGTAGATTTACTACCAGCATTGATTGCAGTTGTATCTGTGGGCACCGTGGATCAGGCAGGATGGGTTACAAAATTGAACACTGTGATTAATAACAGATTTGTTGTCTTTGATGTGAACGTGCGACTGTGCAGCAGGTCAGGGGTATTTCAAGTCCAGAAGCTAGTTAGGAGTTAGGAGGAGTCCAGTTTAAGGAAGAATGGAGCACGAGGGAGAGAGGTGTTCTTTTAACCCATTCTCACTCCCATCTTGTCATATATGGATGCATGGTCCAGACCTATCGGCGTCAGTTCATAACGCACTGGGGATCCCTATAGTGTCATAGTTCAGCGCAGTGGGGGAAGCCCACAGTTTTTAACAGAAAAGACAGAGTAAGGAGGTGGTTGGGGTGTATGGAGGGGCAGAACCCAGACTTGGAGAACCAGGAGAGCGATCATTTACCTCTTTTCCACCAAAAAAGAACTGGTTTGGAACTGGTGCTGGTTCAAAGTTGGTTCAAAGCTGGTTCAACTTAAGAACCTTCTCAGAACCTGTTTGTTTTTCCACTGACTAGAGAGCCCAGCAAACGACGTCATTCCGTCACTGTGTACGTGGTAAAAGAACGGTTCTAGTCCAGCAAAGAGTTGGTGCCGCTTTGGAACCAGTTTTCCTGGCCAAGAACCGGTTCTTTGGCTGTCGAAACGCAAAGAACTGGTTCACGAGTAGGCACAAACAAAAGGTCAACATAAATTGCACAAGTTGCGTAAATTGCATAAGTCATGTAGTTATTTTAACCCAAACCAAACCACTTTTCTAACCTTAACTAAGTAGTTTTGCTGCCTAACCCTAACCAAATTGCAACGTTTCACAACTTTGATAACGTGTGGTTTCAAAATAGCGATGTTTCAAACCCAAGCCTTTTATTTTGAAAGTCTAACCAGACATTGCATATTTATTGTTGCTAACTTTACCAGACATTGCATACCGTAAAACTTCAATTAATATCCGAGTCCCAAATAGCCACCTACCTCCTTTACTGGCCTGGTGTGGGAACACATTTTGACAAATAAACGCCTGCCTCAATTAAACGCCTGCTCTGGTTTTTATAGAGGTTTTTTGGATGTATAAAACCTCTTAAACCCTGCAGGATCGGCCGCTTTAGCTGCTTCTAAGCTGCTTAGATCATTAATACAAATTAAACATATGATCAATATGGACATGCTGAACATCATTAGATCGGTTAGATTCTCCACAAAACCACTGTTAAGTTCATTTAACGGAACCAACAAGACCCATAGTCTAATTCTTCTAGATTTACCGGTGTAACCTGTATGGCTACAAGAGAGGAAAAGGGGGGAAAAGTACTGACTCACATTAACTTTGAAGCTCTTGTTAAGTCCGATTGTTAAGTCCAAATGTGTCCGTTCCTTGATTATTTATCTTCCTTTAGTCTGTAAGGGTCCACCGATCAAAAGAATAAAAACAGCTTTTCATAAAAATTAATCGAAGTTGTGAATCCTGTCATGTGAAGTCCATTGGTCTCTGTCTGCTAACTTCTCTTATCCTGCACCGTATTGTTGTTTTCGATAGGTTGCTGCCTTCAAAATAAAAGTGCATAAGCCGTCTGTCGGAGCTAGATCAAATGAATGATGTTTATTTGATATTATTGGATGATTGTTACATAACTATTATTCTGTTTGAAATAAATAAACTGTTTGATAGTTTCAGTTTTGTGCAAAAAGAATTAAAGGCCTGTCCCATATGTACGCCTGTCCCAAATAAAGGCATGATCAATTCAGTGATTTTAGCAAATAAAAGCCCGGGCTATTATTCAAAGTTTTACGGTATTTGTTGTTGCTATTTGTTGCTAACTTGACCGTGGAGCCCTAAACGTCTAAAAATGACGTTAAAGGGGTAAAGGGGTACCCAGGGCGTTAAAAAGTGATGCCAATGGGCCTTGACCAAGCATCAGTAGGTTAAGAGTTGGGAGTGAGAACGTGTTGGTTCTTTTCACAGTTGGAAGTATTGCCATTATTTTGAATTAGTCACAATTAAAGATGCTAAAGAAACCGTTGTACATTGTAAATTTTGTGTGACTAGCAAAAAGCTTTCAACCGCCAACTGGTAGTGAAAGTACCGTAAGTAGTAACTTTTAATACCCAGTGATAAGTAAAGTAATGAAGGAGTAAAAAGTGAAAAGTAACTTATAACAATTCCTCAGTAACTTGCCCAACACTCCTCCCCATTGAGAGAGAAGCTGTGTACATTTCCGCATGAGGCACAGCAGCATAACTTAACATATTTAAATCTCCCAACATGCCGACAAGATCACTCAGGATCTAATGTTAATAATGTTCTGTGTTCTTTTACACATACGAAAGGTCACACACAGTCCAGGTTCATACAGTGAAACTGTTTGGAGTAAAGCAGCCATCCTCCAGATGAATTCTGAGCTCCATCAGAGCATCTTAACAAGGATATTAGAAGCTGAATGTTTAATACTGTTTATCTGGAGAGTTTCCTCTGTCTGCCCTTAAAATAAATGTATAACTACAGGGTTTAGTTTTGCTTCTCTCATGCGATGTTTGAAGTGTCTGTGTTGGTGAGGGCCTCTAAATTGACTTTTCCAGAGACTTTTTTGTGATTTATGCATACATGCTGATTCGGATGATGTCAGAGCCGATCACTAATAACCAGCTACCCCACTACATACAGAACATCTGACTGAGCAGTCATTTGGAAAGATTCAACATCAAAACCCACCAAAGAAAAAAATTTACTTGACCCTGATCTGAAAACTGTTCAACTGTTACTTCCAGTATTACTCAGTACTACCACTTTGCAGAAAATGCAGGTGTCTGAGTAGCCTCACTTTAGAATTAGCAGTGTGGCCAACTCCAAACATTTGCAGTACAGTGGTTTCTGGAACTTGATGGATTGGTGAATCTGTGGAAATGTGGTTAAAATGGGACTTATACTTGAATAACGAGAGGGATGAGACACACCTAATTACACAAATGGGGATAACAGCAAACCCTTTCTAACAGTCATAAAAAGTGACAGAGGTATGAAGACTAAAAAAAAAATGACCACACTTCAATCGCTGCATTAACCGGACATCTTGTCAGATTGCTGCATGAATAAAGTTTCCTTTCTGGAACTGTCAAATACAATGTTTAGTTCTGTATATGATTTAACTTGACAGGCTTTGATACATGTTCTCACCTGTGGTCCCGGAGGTGGTCTTGTCTTCTGAAGGCTTTGTGGCAGATATCACAGGTATACGGCCTCTCGTCTGTGTGTGTTCTCTCGTGGATCAAAAGGTTGTAGGATTTGGTAAAATTGCGGCCACAGAACTTGCAGACAAACTCTTTCTTGGTCTTGGAGGGCAGTCGTCCCCGGCTGGACTTGCGCTCCGGTGAGGAGAGTTTGGTCACATCCAGGAGACATCCTTGGATGGTTGGGTGGTGAGATGAAGCCTGCACTGCAGCAGCAGCAGCAGCACCCGCCATGCTCAGGTCCTCCGCCTTCAGGTGATCCTCCTGCGTGGCTGCAGCTGCCAGGTTGGCAAAGTCAAAGCGAGGCTTGTTCTTGGAGCTCTGCAGCAGCCTCACTGAGTCTTGCTTGGGCTGCAGGAGGTGAGGGAATATAGGGATGGAGGCCATGGAGGAGAACTGGGCAGGTAACTTGGAGATGGTGCAGCGGGGCAGGGCCAAAGGCGGGTAGCCAAGGGTCCACTGGTGGAGGTGGATGGCGTGTAAGGCACTGAAGCTGTAGATGCTGTGGAAATGATCTGCTGGCAACTGGAGGCCTGTGGAGCTCTGGAGGAGGGAGTAGTTTGTCAGCTGGAGGGATGGGTGGAGAGGGACTGGTGCTGGCAGAGTCTTGCTGCCCATGGCTGCTACACAAACTCTGGTAGAGACAGAAAACACCAGGTGAGAATATACAAGTCACGTTTTATAATTCAAGCATTAAAGAGAAGAGCCCTAACCTTAACACTAGGGCTGGGTATTGTTCAAAGATTTTCGATATCGATAGGATACCTCAACTCCTATACCGGTTCCTGAACCGAATACCGAATACTTTTTTCGATATCAATTTTATTCTCAACAAACAGAGAACCATAATTGTTTGTATAAAGTTAGTTTGTATAAAGTTGTATAAAGTTAAGTTTGTATAAACATAATTATCACATTATTATCATTAATAGTTTATTTTAATAATTGTTCCTCTGAAAAATGCTACTGCTTGTCAAAACCAAGACATATTTTCAATGTAACATCGGCCTATATTGTGTTTTAGTTGTTTTATTCCTCTTTCTTTAGTTTTTTATAATGTCATTTCATTGTTTATTAATTATATTTTTTATTGTTTATATGTGAATTTGTGCTCTGGCAACACTGCAACCTAAACATTCATGGCAATAGGCCTGAGAGAAAGAGAGAGAAATCTCTCATCTCATGGAAACAAGTTTCTGTCACTACATATCAAAGTTTCCTCCTCACTAGAGGAAGAGGTGGCCAGGCAGCAACTATCAGCCCAAGGGCGATGAGATGATGATGCACCGGCTCTGTGTTGTTGCAGCAAAGACGGAGCAACTTTCTGCTATTAAGTTTATTTCACGCACAGTCAAGGGCTTCACCAGGTTTGTCGTGTCACCGCTCTTAGCAGCAGTTATCTTATGTTGCAAATATTGCATCGCGCGCTGTTGCATCAAGCTACACTTTTGATTTTCTCCGCGTCTTTTACATCTACAAGCCACGTCTCTGTATGTAACCGGCGTGAGCTAGTGTTTACATCACCACAGCCAATTACAATCACTTTTAGATGTGGGCACATCAAGAATGCTGCATGCCTTTTGGCTCATTGGCGTTAACAAGAACCTTTAGGTATCAAACCTTGGTACCGAAAGACAAGGCATTTTTTGATGCTTGATGGTATTTAAGCAATTCGGTTGTATTGAACGCGATACCCAGCCCTACTTAACATGTGCACACTAAAGCCTAGTTCACACTACACCATTTTAAGCCTGATTTGCCAGTCAGCGAGCTCGGTTAGCTCGGTCTGGCTGTGATCAGGGGTAAATCAGTCGGCAGTTGCCGAATTTCATTATGTGTGAACTACCCAATGACGCATCAAAACGGCTTCCCAACACATTTCTGACACATTGCTGACGTCTGCCAGATATCTAGCATGCCAAATATCTGGAAGAGTCGGCCGACCAGCCAATGAGAGCAGGCAGCTGGCAGAGCCAGCAGCTACTTTTTCACCGCAAAACACGTTTTCCTCCCCTCCAGCTCTCTCTGTAGCTCAGACGATCCCTTCTACCTCCGTGTGCTAATCCATTCTTTCACCCAGATTCTTTGCCTTTATAATTTCTATCTTTATAATAACAAATAGCTGTTTCATGTGTAGGTTTGCATCATTTCCCGTTTCACATTTCACGTGTGTTTTCTTGACAAAACGTTTGGAGACCAGCATAGGGAGATAGAGTCGCTGTCAGCTCGTGCAGTGTGTGACAAGATCAGTCAGATAGTGTGAACGCCACAATGACTTCAAGACTCCTGTCACAAGACGGCAAGTTGTGTAGTATGAATGGCACGGCCATCGGCTGACACAGTCTCGGGGCCACCACTGAAAAGGCACGATCACCCTTTGGTTTCATACCATAAATGGGATTGGTTTGATGTAGAGATCGACGGATATGTTTTTTTCTTGGCCGATCCAGATTATTACTAACCAATTACATTGATGATCAATATTTGGAACAGATATACATCTGCTGTAAAATTTTTAATCTTGGTGTCAAAATTTAGAATAACACAAACTCCAACACAAAACTTTATTGAAAATAACAACATTAAAGTTAATTGTTTCATCTTGTTTCTCATAGGTTTCTCGCATTTCATCTTTATAGATAGTAAATTATATGCATTAGAGATCCCTCCCAGAGATGGACTTGTTAACTATGAGTGATAAATAATCATAAACTCTGTCTTTACTTGCTGCCATTTATATTGTATTTATTTTATACTGTTAGGGTTTATTGATACATTTATTGATACTATTTTTATTGCTTTTTTTCTTTATCTATACCCTTTTTGGTTTTTCATTCTTAAATAATTGCCTTTTAAAATATGTTATTTAAAAAATAATCAAATTTTATATTTTATTATAACAAGCAGGTTTCAGAGCTGCAACAAAAGTAAAGTCTACAGCAGCAAAGTCACTTTATAAAATCAGTATCTCACTGGAAACAAATGGAACATGTAAAAAAACTATAGTAAGATGAGACAGCTTGTTGTACTGATGCAGTATCAGTCTTTTAGTAGAACTGCTGGTTTTGCTACACTTACTTACAGTAATGGGCGTACTTGTGGTTAACTTGTGTAATCCACACTGATCTCCAATCACTTTTCTCCGTGTATGTGGAGCTCTGCTGAGAGAGCAGAGGAGGGGCTACAGCGTGACGGCTTGCTTGTTCTATTGGCTGCTTCCGTACAATAGTCAGTGTTGATAGGCTATTACTCATAACTTGTAACCAAGGGCATTGTTAAGATCTTAAAACATTGGGGGCTTAGCCCAGCCCATAAAACGTCATATCTTCACATAATAATTGACCCTCCACCAAGCAATAAAGCAATAGTAAACATACTCTACTTATATGGCACAACAAAGCAACACTATTAACTGTGTCATGTCTGATGAATAGTAATGTTGTGTCTAAATGAAATAGCCTAATATAACAACAAAGCTGCGACAGTATGAACCGGGGGGTCTGGGGGTACCGCCCCTAGAAAATTTTGAATGTTAAACACTTAGTTTCCTGCATTATTATTTTTTGCACCAATTTCTGCATTGTCGGCATTCCATTATTGTGGAAATTGTTTATGTAAAGGGACACACAAAATTCAGGTAGCCCACAGGGGGCTGTATCTTTGTTTCACTGTTGCTTTTAAATGACTTGAAGGCTGGCAATTCTGCCTTCAGATGTTATGACTGATCGCTCGTTTGATTGTCCTTGTTGCTGAATTGTGGTGAATATTTACAAACATTTGGATATTTTATGACCTTGTAACTGATCATTTATTCCCATCTTAAATGTGTAATTTTACTACAGCCTGCCTTGGCCAGGACACTCTTAGAAAAAGAGTTTTTTTAATAAAGGTTTAATAAAACAATTTAAAATCTAAAACTGTAACAGAATATAATGCAGAGCAGCTCTCAGCTTTCAGATATGTTTCTCCTGTAGATCAACTTTTAATATCATCACTGCTGAATCAACACACAGGGGGACTGAGGTAACGTCTTTAAATGTGTATGTGGCATCACATGCACATTTAAACATTTCATCAATAATAAATTAAATAATTTTAATTCAGTTAGAAACTCCTGGACTTTAATAGCTCCTGTGTTTCAGCAGGTTTTCTGCTCATGTTCAAAGCTCTGCACAGAATCTAACTGGGTTCTCTGACCTCAAAATATTCCTTTATTCTGGAAATGTCAAACAGGACAAATCATCATAGACTTTGCAATCAATCCGCGGTCCACCTGCATGCTGCACCGTGTGGACGGGGTCCATACCACGGATTCTGCAACCCGTTGCACCACTATCCATGGTAGTGTGGGGATGTTTTGTTGTGCAGGATCACAGCCCCTGTGTGTCCACATGAGGAAAGGTCAAGATATAGGCTATCAGAGTAAAAATGGACTGTCTGTTGCATCAGACTAGGCAACCTGATGAGTTTACTTTTTTAATTAGCCCATTAAAATATTCCTGCAAATGCAGTGAAGCAGCTGATTATCTGTAATTCAGCTATTTCTACAGTCATTTTCCTTTTTAATTCTCCATGAAGGTGTTGATAAGATCACTTTAAAATATCACTTTTGCTGCCCAGCCAACTTTTGTTACCTGTGCCTTTTATTATGGAGATGTAGCCAACCAAACCACTTGCTTTGCAGTAGCACAGGCTGCCAATACAATGACTATTCCTGAAGCATCTAAATAATCTTCACAACGCAAAGAATTATTGTGGCAGTAACACGAGAGCAGCTCGTTGTTGAAGCAGGTAAACCCACATACAGAGGAAGCTGTGCGTCATGCTTAAAACCCAACAGGATATCTCTCGCTCTCTCTCTCTCTGTCTCTCTGCAGAGTGAAAGATTAGTTTCACCGGCAACATTCAGCTTTTGGACTCGCTATAAAACAAATAGTAACCGATGTGTATTCAAGAAAAGAAACAGGCTGATGCCCAAAGCGATGCTCTGTTCAACAACTGGACACTTTTAATATATCTCAATCAATGCAGTGATCATCTGACAGATCTTACAGTGTGTAGCCTTCATTTGCTCTGCAGAGACTAAAGACGCTTTTAATGCGCCATTAATGAAAAGTGAAAGTGTTTCACTTGCCGACTTGTGAAAGAGCGACTCAGGCTGCTTTCCAACAGGCCATCAGGTCCATGGTGTGGCCCACTGGGTTTCAGTTGTATTAGTAGAACATAAAACCTTAAACTGAAAAGATATTTGCCTGATTTTCTAAATGTTTGCATCTGCCCAGCTCTGCGACTGTGACAAGCGCCCGACCAGCGCGCTTTACTGCGTAACTGCGCGCACAGAGCCTGGATGTGCTCATTTCAGTTAATGAAGCAAAATGCAGATTACAGACTGGTTCAGTTATAAAAGGTATGAATGGAAAATGTATGTAAATTTTGATATGAAATATGTATAATGCCTCCTCTGCCTATCAGGTGATTAACCTCACCACAAATCCACACACGTTTATTTCAGCCCCTCTGAAAAAAGTGCAGCAGCTTCAGGTGGAGCAGAGAGGACAGACACAGAGCTACAGCTGGATCATCTTATTCTCCCTTATGTGCAGGAGAATAAATAATAATAATCTCTCTCACTGGCTCTAGCTCGCTCTCGCTGGCACCCACGCACATAAGGTAGTTAAGCAAGTAAGGTTCAATTTTCGGCCTTTTGTTGTTTGTTTTTTAAAAATCCTTCAGAGATCCGGGGCTTTTCAAAAAACAGGGCTAGGGCTAACGACGCCGCTGCTTGTAACCAATCAGCTAGTACTGTGGGCGGGACATTGTACTCAGCACTCTGTGGGCTCAAGCAGACCGAGAGAGGCGACTGCATCAGAGCCAAAGGAGCGCATTTTTAATTAATTAATTATATCAGATATCTGTTTTTAAAATGATCGATGCATCGATTATTGGAAAAAAGCTGACTATCAGCCACGATAATCGGCCAGACCAATTATTGGTCGAACCCAAGGTTGATGATCTGAGGGGTCTGGAAGAGTGATAAAAAGTTAGGAATTCCGAAATATAAGATGGAGCCAGTCCATGTATTGCCTTAACAGCACCTTAATTCTTTACACCTTAAGAATAGAATAGCACAATTTCCAGTATCAACAAACAACAAATCATTCAATACCATAAGCAGTGCTGTTTCTGTGCTGTGATGTACCCTGAAACCTGACTGAAAGTTATCCAGCACATTGTTTTAAGTTAAAAATGAGTGTTGAGAAAGAACGAACTTCTCCAATATTTTGGAAACCAGTAAAGGCTGTGGGTGGATATAGAACCAGGGTTTTCAGCAGAGAGGCTGCATGTATTTTAAGGGCTGCTTGTTTGTGGTATCTTTGTTTAGAATGCTTCATGGTGTGGCTTGGATGTGGGAGGTATTGTTAATGTCAGGATGAAATCATAGATATGTTTGTTAGGTAGGTTAGAGAGGGTGGTGGGGGCTCACTATTAGCTTATTAAGGCTGTGCACGTGAAGGGCCCATGCTGCTGGATTCCAATACAGTCATTTGCACCACACCGTTCCAGGAACTCCAATTCGAGCATTTTTTACATTCTCGCTTTCTGCCAGATTTGCACATGACAGCTACAGTATAGCTGTGATGAGAGATGGTGGTTAAGGTTAAAAAGCAAAACGTCTAAACTCCACTTTCGGTCAGAAGTGTTACTCGCCATCCGCCTGCTCCTGTAACCTGCAGACTCTTTTCTAGAATTAGACTGGAGCCCAAACACACGGTTCCCTTTAAAAGTTCTTTTCGTAGTCTTTTAGAACACAGCAGATACCAGAACGAGGATCAGACAAACCCTCAACAGTCAAGTGAGGCACTAAGACGTGTGTGTGTGTGTGTGTGTGTGTGTGTGTGTGTTAAATGTGTGAGCCAAATAGAACACAAAACAATCAACAACATTAACACACACACACACACAACAGACATAGAAGAAGCGTGTGTGTGTGTGTGTGTGTGTGTGTGTGTGTGCGTGTGTGTGTGTGTGTGTGTGTGTTTCCTCTTGGCAGAAACAGCCCAGGGCTTCTGAGGGCCCAGACTGAATGAATACCTGCGAGCTGTTGCACCAGTTTGATAGCAGAGTAACAATTGACAATAAGGATCTTTGTGTGAGAAACAGTCACAGCCAACAAGTAAACTTTATACTTAATTTATCTGATGGCTGTCATTATTACCACAGGTGCCATACCTTCAATTACATTGTACTTATGTACAGATATAAATTCAGATAAATATAAAAATAGTTTTCAGTATATTTCCAGTGCAAATGCTTTTTCTGTTAGTTAAGTCTCTGAACCTTTAGTTGATCAGCAGGACTACTACTACTGCTCAAACCCAAATCATGGAGAATATTTCCATCAGTTTTCATAATGAAAAAACAACAAACAATTAATCTTATAGTATTGATAATAATCCAGAACAATAATAATATTGACCATAATTAGTATTTAATTATCAGTAAACTCTTAAGGAGTTTAGAAATTGATAGATCACGAGTCTGTGGGGAGAACCTGGGGTTTCCCAAGCTTAGCAGGAGTGGTTTTAAGTTTAAGACAGATTCTGTCCTTTCATCAGCCCCTGTACGGCGGAGGACAGTGCTTTCATAACTAACATTTATACTAGTGTGTCCACGTTTGCCAGGTGAGGTTTTTTCACTTCATTCCTTGTAATCTGAACATTAGTATACAGGATACATAGGGAGTAGAGTTTACATCACACAGCTGCACACAGGCTATGCATTTGAAATTAGAAATGCCTGAAATTGGAGCCTGAGGCTGGTGAAGTCCACTGAAGTAGTTTTAATGAGGAGCAGCGGAGCTGGAACAGCCCCCTGTGGTCTGCTCCTCTCTGATCATGACGCAGAAGTAATTGACTTTTACTTTGGAGGTCATTAGAAGAGATAAGTGCATTGCTGCTGAGGCTCTCTTCACCTCTGACCCTCTGATGTCTGCATAACAGGGGCCTCCAGATCCAAACAGCCATGTGGACCTTTGCTCTGCTCCAGATTCAGCACCTCAAGGGTCTTGTTACGAAGACTGAGGTGCTGCTTGTCACCTCTATGTAAACATGATCAAACAGGTGTACCTATTTTTCCTTTCGTTTCCTTTTTACCAGTAAAAACTTACACGGTGGCTGTTTTCGTAAACTGCGACCAGTAATGTAATCTGACCACTTTCATGCTAACAGTATATCAAATAAATAAAACCTGTAGTGAAATGGCAGAATGTCCGCAACTCCAAATTTTAGTGTTGAACAAAATGTCTGCTCAAGTTGTATAACTCAAACCAAACTGGCTCGTGTGTTTCTGGTCTTTACCCTCAAACTGGGAAACCAGTGCTTTAAACTGTGACCGTGGATTTAAAAGCAAAATCATAATCTACAAACTAGTAACTCCAGCTGTCACATGGTACAGTAAAAATATGGAGGCTTTAAAAGCGGCAACACCTGTGTATGCATGATACGAGGGTGTTAAGGCCATCGGGATATCTTTGAGTATGGACAGAAGTCAGTCTCAGTTCTAGTTCAAAGGTTTCTGCGGATTTTTGCTTCCTCTTTGCTCTCCGAATTTCTTTAAAAAACTACACGAAAACCACGTTCGGAGTCTCCTCAGAGCCACACCTTACAGCCTATTGGAATGCATTACAATCACTACAAGATCCTTATTAGAGCCACTGATGTCTGCATACCAAGGGTCCTGAGTTTCTAAATCTAAAACAAAAGTTGTAAAGTGGGCAGTTAGAAACTCATTTACAATTTAAAGACATAATATTTCCTTGTTATGTTACTTTATATTTCTACCCCGCTACATTTTAGAGGTAAATCTTACTTTATCTGAGAGTTGCATATTATAAAATAACTTCTGAACCTACTACCCAGTGATATATTGAGAAGTTAGCACCGCCTGGATCTGCATATGAACACTGACCTGCCTCATTGATGCGGGTTAGATCAGCTGTGTGTCAGAACTTCTGCAAAGACAATTGGACTTACAGGTGCTGATTATTAACTAAACGAGCCTGTATGCAGTGAAGGGACGAAAAGCCTAAGAGACAAACTGTCACTACGCAACAACACTGTCAAAGCGATGTAATTATAAAGAGCTAAATGGACCTACACCTGGCCTACACCTGTACACTGGTTTATAAAACATGTGAAACGGAATTAAATCCCGACAATCTGATATAATGCTTTGTTTCATTTCACTGTGTGAATGAATTCCGTTTTATATTGAATATAAATACAAAGTGAAGACTTACCAATCAACTCTAATTTTGAACTTCTACGGAGAATCGGGTTGTAGAAGCCCGCCGAGTAGCGTTGTTTGCCGGGGTGGAAGAGTTGCTGAGACGGTCGAGGCGGCAGCATGTACCTCCGCTGCTGGCTCAGAGAGGAGACTGAGCTGCGTGGCGGTGTGCTGCTGTAGGAAGCCTCTCCCAGCTCTGCCTGCGCTCCAGCTGCTGCCGCCTCTTATGGCAACCCCAGTCCGACTCCTGCTGGCGCGTCACTCAGTCAGCCCCTAGTCCGCAGGACGCAGCAGGCTGCTGCCATATGCTCCTGTGCTGTTCCTTCGGCCCTGCACACATGGACATCTTCGAAATGAACCATAACAGTTTGATTTTTATTGATTTTTGATTTTTTAACAATAAAAAGGCACAACGATTTTGGGCCTTTAACTATAATAAACTTATAATGACAGAAAAAAGAAGAATAATGTAGCTTTTTGGTTTTTGATGAACTGCAACAGTAGTTATCACTATAGTCAAAAATGATCTCCACCAACAGTTTAGAAACCACTGTGTGGAAAAGGTAAGTTCAGTGTGTGTCAGGATGAGGACGGCAGCCTGCAGCAACCAACAAGGAAACCATGTTTTAGTGAGCAAAATCTGCCATCTGCTGGAGAATTTCTCTTTCTACTGAGACTCTGTCAGAAAAGTGTTTGTAGACTCAAGCACAAATGTGACTGTGAGACTGATAACTAAAAGTGGCAGGAAATGAATTATCTTGGCTTAGTGCGCCCTGCTCATACATTACGACATATTTGCCAGGGCTTGCAAGGTTGTAAATGTGACCGTAGTGATCCATCAGAGATGTTGCACAGAAGCCCTGCTAACTCTCCATCTCTGAGTGGTGACACCTGAGCAACAGACATCATTTACTCTGTATTTGAAGCAAACTATAAAGAAAGTAATTACGAGCGTCAAAGTTGATTGTTAAATCAAAATAGTTTGACAAAATAATTTTGGGATCCATGAGTTTCTGTAGAAGCTTTTAACTACATTTCATGGTCATCACATCGTGTGCTATGGACATTCACTCACCTGGCAACACGTAGCAAAAATTAAAGCATCACAGTGTCTGGACTGTCATAATGTCTTGTCAGACTGTTCCAAGTCAAACTTACCACAAACAGTTAGACTCTACACCCTGACAACAGGACCCCACCATCTGGACTGGTGTTTGACCTCATCATGACATCACATGTGACAGCTACATCAGCACTACATCAATGAAACAGCAACGGGCCTGGACAAAAGTCTAGATGAACACCAGAAACAGATAACATCAGATAATCTAACGGAAGAGGTCAAAGGTCATAAACCAGGACTGAGTGCACAAGAAATATCAAGGCCCGCATTAAAGTCAAAGACTATCTTTGAACAGAGACAGAGGTTACCATCGCCCCCCCATATCACTGAACTCCTATATTTGGCTCACGTGATGCAGTTTAACTTCCCATGTACCTGTAGCAAGATGCATGTTACTTAATTTTCTTGTTTTTTGTGTTTTAGAAAGCAGTTTCCAATGGATTTAAGTAATCCAGCAGATTCCTGCCAAGCTCTGTAGATGCCTGTCTGTTTGTGTTAGTTTACAGTAGTTAGTGGAATTTAGTTTAATGGTTAAGGTTAAGTTTAAAGGGAAAAAAATAAATAGACAAATATAGAAAATGATCAAATACATACAAAGGTGAAATTGTAGTTAATGTATTACAACATCCATAGTTAAATAGTCCTTTTGTCACAATTTAAAAAACTTTATTTTTAAACTGCATTATGTCATGTTGTCTTGGTGAATTCTCATTAAGCACACATAACAAATGTTAGAAATAATCTTTGTTTATGTTATGTGTTTCTGAAAAGAAGAAAAACAAATATGCCAGAATATAATCGTAAGGGTAATTTGTAGATTCATATTTATGGGGCACCAGCCTGGGGTCAGGGACCAGTAACTAAAACATGAAAACAGTCTCAAAAGGATCTGTCCACAAATGTGAATACTGAGTTACTAGCTTGCATTAATAATGTGGGTAGTGAAGGATGAATCCAAGCACTAACCGTCACAACACATACTCAAATTTCTGCTTTTTAAAGTACAATTTAACAGTTTTACAGTTTATTTAACTTTAGCACATATCAAAAGTCACTGATTTCTGCTGATAATCATCTACTCTAAGCACAATAAAAGCATGCTATAATCAGCAAGCATGTGAGGCGTATGGCGGTGAAATCCCTCCGGGCAGGAGGCCAGTAATGGAGGTGAAACCTCTCTATCTTGCGGCGAAGGAAGGCCCCCTCAGGCAGCCAGTGGCACAGACAAGACCTCTCCGGAGACCGGGCAGGGGGTCGGCGATGAAGGTGAGACCTACCCAGAGGCCAGCGATGAGGATGAAACCCAACAAAGGTGCATCCTCTCTAGTAGAAAGGGGCAACAGAACAGAACCTCACTGGAGGCCAGGAAATGAACTGGTGACAAAGGTAAGACCCTTCTGGAGGTCTGGCAGGAGGCCAGCGGGGTGCAGTGCTGGTGGGCTGCCAGATGCCGATCTGCGCAGCAAAGACAGTCAAGCATGGCTTTTTCCGGTGTCTGGCCCCGCTCTCGCAGACTTGCTGGATAACATTTTTCTTTAGGAAGCTATTTGCTCTTTAGACATTCTTTATAGTGCTGAAGAAAAAAATGGGAGCTGAATGTCAGGTCTCATGTTTTACACGGTGAGACCTGCGGTTATAGACAATGGGCCTTTCCGAACCTGCTTGCTCCTCCCTCTCCCTACCTACTTTCACTCTGTTTGCGTGTACATGCGGAAGGTCCACCACATTGAGTGTGTCATCTGAAACCAATGAAAGCAGAGTGTTACTGGGTTGGTAACCCTCCAATGCTGAGTGAGCACCGATGCCGGCTTTGCTGCACAATGGGAGACCTTTCCGTGTGACTTTGCCGGTTAACATGTAGAATTTTTAAATTCCGAAACTACAGTAATATTTCATATCACCATTCACAGGTAAACAACATTGCGTTGAATAAAAAATGATCTTGTCTAATAGACAATAAAACTGTTGTTTTTATTGAATCATATTAATACAAAAATCTTCAGTGAAAACAAAACAGCCTACAGTAAACAACAGAATAATAGAACATGACACAGCTAGATACACAGGGGGATCACGTAACAAGCAACAAAGGCATTAAAGAAAAATAGTTAGCCTAAGTCTTTAAACATTTAAATTCTTCAGACTATAATGATTCAATATAATATATGATTATATTGTATTTGTGAATGTAATATTTTTCATGTAGACTAAGATAAAGAGGTTCAAATATATAGGCTTTTCTTTACAATGAATATCAATCTTGACACAAAGGAATATATTTTTTTCGTAAATAAATAAAATAAGTCATGTTCTTAAAGAAATATTCGATACAAACACAAAATGAATGACAAATGCTTTCAGTTTCATTATTGCAAAAAACAGACTTTCCTCAACATCAATCCTGAATCTTAATACTAATACTTAATATAATAAAACTGTTGTTTATATGATACGCATGTTATAGCAGCAAGTGCAGCGGTAACGTCAGATCATATTTACGCTGGGGAGAGAGGGTAGTTCGTCTGAAAGTTGTCCAGGGTATTTAAACCCTACGCAGGTTAGGGAGCTCGATTTGGCCTGGAGGGTGACTCCGACCAGAGTTCACTCCGTGTTTGAGTGAAGGTGGCCAGGGTCTAGTTTCAAAAAGGCCCAAAATCTCTTCAGTGCTGTGCATGCACGCAAGGGATGAACCCACTAGCACTAGCCTTAGAGGGTAAAGCCTTTCCAAAATACACATATGCGCAGTGGGTGACTTGCAGCAATCTGTTCTAGTGGGATAATAAGGTACTATGAGGTCTTTAAAATAAGATGGTGTCTGACCATTAAGAGCTTTGTAGGTGAGCAGAAGGAATTTAAATTCTATTCTGGATTTTACAGGAGGCCAGTGCAGAGAAGCTAAAACAGGAGAAATATGATTTCTTTTCCTGTCTCTTGTCAGAACATGTATCTCAGCATTCTGGATCAGCTGGAGGACTTAATCAACCAGATTATAAGGAATTGCAGTAATCCAGCCTAGAAGTAACAAATGCATGGACTAGTTTTTCTGCATTATTTTTAGACAGGATGTTCCTGATTTTTGCAATATCACGTAGTTGAAATTTGTTTAATATAAGAGTTAAAGTACATATCTTAATCAAAGATAACTCTGAGATGACTCATGGTGGAGCTGGAGGCCAGGGCGATGCCATCCAGAGTATCTTTACATAATGTGTCTTGGAGGTGTTTGGCCCCAAGTATCATAACTTAAATTGCAGCTCATCAAGGTTTTTACATCTTGAAGGCACACTTGAAGTTTAGCTAAATGGTTAGTTTCATCTGGCTTAATAGATATAACTGAGTATTGTCAGCATAACACTGAAAGTTTATGGAGCGTTTCCTGATAATATTGCATAAAGGAAGCATATATAAAGTGAACAAGATTGGTCCAAGCACAGAAACTTGTGGAACTCAGTGACTAACTTTGGCATGAATGAAGGATTCATTAGAGTTGTTCCTTTATGCTGCTTCTGATGCCAATACCTGTTCCAGTCTCTGTAATAGGATTTGATGGTCAATGGTATCAAATGCAGCACTAAGATCTACTAAGACCAGTGCAGAGACAAGTCCTTTGTCTGAGTTGTCAGATTATTATTCCGCAAGCTAAAAAGGAACTTAAGCTTGCAAAACTTCATTATAAGGATAAAGTTGAGAACATGTTGAGCACAGGCAACTCACGTCCTGCATGGGAGGGCGTGAAAGCTATGATGGGGATGCAAACTAAGAAGCGTCTGATCTCCCTCAATGGCATGTCAGATCTTGCCCTCTCAAATGAACTGAACACTTTTTATAATCGTTTTAATATTTATGATTTTAGTGAGGAGCTGTCAGTTTTTAATAATGTTGCCCCTGGGCAGAGTAAAGTCCAGGTTGACAGAAACAAGGTCCTGACACTCTTCAGAGGCATAAACGAAAGAAAAGTCCGGTCCCGACGGCATTGGAGGTCAGTATATTAAAGAACTGTGCTGAACAGCTGGCGGACATTTTTTGTTTTATTTACAAAATGTCCTTACATCTCCACACTGTTCCTCGCCTTTGGAAGGACTCAATTATTGTTCCTGTCCCCAAAAAAAGGCTCCAGAGACTCTTAATGACTTCAGGCCTGTGGCGCCACGTCCCTCACTATGAAGACTTTAGAGAAGGTCGTGAAGGACTGAACTTTTGAACTCTGTCCAGGATCTACTGGATCCGTTTCAGTTTGCTTACAGACCTAATAGGGGAGTGGAAGATGCAGCATGTACTCTTTTAACTTGATCTATACCCATCTTGAGGGTGCAAAGAGCTTTGTGCGGCTGCTTTTTATTGACTTTTCTTCAGCTTTTAATTGCATCCAACCACATATTTTAGCGGGAATTTTAAAGAGTACTTTTAATATCGATCCTTGTCTTATCTGTTGGTTGATGAACTTTTTAACTAACAGGTCTCAACGCGTGAGAGTGAATAACATTTTATCTGATGTCCTCCTTTCCTCCACTGGTTCCCCCCAGGGCTGCGTCCTCTCAGCGATCTTATTTATTTTATATACAAATGCATGCCAAAGCCAGCACTCCGGGCGTCATATCATTAAGTTTGCTGACGACTCGGTAATAGTGTCGTTGCTGACACACAACGACCCCGAGCATGGCTCTATTTTAAATGATTTTACAGAGTGGTGCAAGTCGGCTTTTATTAACATTAACGTGGCAAAAACTAAAGAAATGCTGGTCGATTTTAGAAAGAACCCCCCCACCCTCTCTTCTACTCTCATTAATGATCAAGCTATAGAAGTGGTGAAGCAATACAAATACCTTGGTATCATAATCGATGACAAACTTACCTTTGAGCCACAAGTTGACGCTGTCTGTAAGAAATCACACCAACGGATGTTTTTTTATCGTAAACTTCGCAACTTTAATGTTGATAAGACTTTTATGAGGATGTTTTATTGTTGTTTTATTGAATCTATTCTTTCTTTTGCCTTTGTGAGTTGGTTTGGGTCCCTCACGCTTAAAAACAAGAATAGGTTGCAATATATAGTTAAGGTGTGTGGTAAGATTTCAGCACAACCCTCTGACTGATTTAAACACTGTATATGAGACAAGGACCCTCAAGAAGGCACAATCAGTCCTGGCCGACCCAAGTCACCCCTGAACAGCTGCTTCATTTTGTTGCCGTCTGGTCACGAGATTCAGTTTGCCTAAATGCAGGACAAACAGACACAAAAACTCCTTTGTTCCTGCTGCTATAGGTTTTTTAAATAAGTCAATGTGAGGTGTGGACTAAAGTGTAGTATGTATTTATTTTGCTTTGAGATGTATGGCTGTTGTCTTGTATAACCTGTGTGTTATTTATGTTACATGCTGCTGCACAACAAATTGCCCCTTGGGGATAATAAAGACTCCTTGAACCTTGAACCTTGAACCTTGCAAGTAGGAGGTCATTAGTAATTTTCACCAGTGCTGTCTCTGTGCTATGATGAGCTCTAAATTCTGACTGGATCCTCAAATAAACTATTGACTTATGTAGAAAGTCACACAGCTGTTTGGTGACTGCTTTCTCCAGGACCTTAAAGAGAATTGGAAGGTTAGATATAGGTCTATAGTTGGCTAAAACATCTGGATCCAAGTTGGGCTTTTTCAGAAGAGGTTTAATTACAGCTACTTTAAAGTACTGTGGCACATAGCCTGTTGATAAAGATAGATTGATCATATCTAATAGAGAAGTGCTGACTAAGGATAAAACTTCTTTAAGCAGCCTAGTCGGGATGGGGTCTAAGAGGCAGGTTGATGGTTTGGATGAACAAATTATTGAAGGTAGTTGGTAAAGATTGAGTGAAGCAAAGCAGTCTATGTTGTCTCTAATAATCAGAATTTTAACATTAAAGAATCTCATGAAGTTGTTCCTACTAGGGACTATAGTACTGCATGCTGAAAAGAAACTTGGGTTTGTTCTTCTTCTTATTATCATTGTTCTTATTAATACGCTGTTCTACTATTATGGAGGGCCTTCTATAAGTTTTAAGACCACCCTGCGACAATAAACAAGCTTCTTCCAGATTGGCGAATGCCATTTCCTTTTAAGTGTCCACATTGTTTGCTTTAATTTATGAGTCTATACCAAGGAGCTAACCTTTTTTGTTTTATTATCCTCATTTTTGGAGGGGCATTAGAATTGAGTGCCATTCAGTAATCCTGTAGCACACTGACAAGATTGTCAATTTGGGAGGGACTGAAGTTAGCATATGAGTCCTCTGTTATATTGAGATACGGTATTGAATTAAATGTACACTCCCTTACATTTAGTTAGAGCACTGTCAGATAGACATCTAGACAGTCAACAGACTGTTCAGGAGGCAGAAACCCTGCAAAGCAGCTGGGCCAGACTCTGTCTCCCCATCCATCCTGAAACACTACGCCAATTCAGCCGTCTCCGGTGTTGACATTTTTAACACCTCAATGGAGACATAACATGTACCAGCCTGCATCAAAGCCTCCACCATCATCCCTGTCCCCAAAAAAACAGGGACCACATGACTAAAGGCCAATTTAAACTCCTGCGTAGGCTCTATGTGCGTACCTACGCCGTAGGTTACGCACGTAGCCATGCATTTATACTTGTGCGTAGGTCTATCCGTCAGTCTGCGATTACACCCCCAAAACGCTAGTTGGCAGTGGCGCAGCGTCCACCGTGTTGACTTTTGCCGGCCGAGCAGGCTAACTTCTGGTTTAGCGCTCTGCTAAAGTAAATGGGGGTAAAATTGTAAACGTGCAGATGGTGTAGCCTTTTCAAATGTTACCGAATGAATGGATCACATTCTGATAGCGAAATGAGTCATTTCGCTAGGGTTGTGATGGTCAAATATATTGTTTCACTGTGTTACAGCTGCCGTTTTGGCCACTAGTAAAAGTTACTTCAAACCGCTGGGTCTGCTGGGCCCCCTGCAGTTTGCCTACAGTTTGCCCATGTTATTTGCATCGTCTACACACCAACAGGTCTCCTCAAGCGACATCCTCCAGCACCTGGATACCCCCGGGATCCTGTTTGTGGATTTCAGCTCTGCTTTCAACGTCATTCCGGCCCTGCTGCAGGACGACATGATGTGCACTTCTGCAAAACCATTTTAACCAAACTGACTGTAAATGAGCCAGTGCTATCTCCACCATGTGAAACCCTTTAAACTGCGGGCTGTGTGCAGCTCACTCTCACTTATTAATATGTGACTCACAATTGCCAACAGCTGCACCTCCAGTCACCAGTCCGTCAGGCTTCTGAAGTTTGCGGATGGCACCACCCTCATTGGGCTCATCTTTGGTGGGGATGAGTCTGGCTACAGGTGGGAGATTCACCATCTGGTGTCCGGGTGCAGCCAGAACAGTCCTCAATGCTGTTTCAGACACTCCCCTCTGGCGGGAGGCTTTTTTATTAATAATAAAAAAACACAATCCTAACTAAATAATTGTATTCTATTACAAATGAACCTGCTTGGAAATAACTGAAAGTAACCCCACCTTTACCAGCTGTAACATTAAAATTGATGGTTACCCTGTGGAGGTGGGCATGGTTTGCATTCAGCTGCAGTGGGGAAAGGTGGGGGAGATGCTCAGATGCTGGGGGAGATTGCGGTGATGCACCATGAACAAGTGGCGGAGCAGCAGACTCGGCTGCTAGCGGATTTGCTTTCCCAAGGAAAAAGGTGTGGGCCCACCCTCCCCGCCTCCTGCTATCTCCGGCATCACCCTGCATAGGATGACTGCAGCAGATGACCCCCAATCCTTCCTGGATATGTTTGAGGCGGCAGCGGGCAGCTGGCCGGTGGCGGAATGGGCGGTGCGCCTGCTCAGGTGGCGGCACTCAACCTGCCGGTGGCTAGTCAAGGCCAATTCCAGAACATCAGAAAGGCGGTGCTGGACAGGATGGGCTATTCCGCGGAGGACCACCACCACCGGTTCTGGTCCACCAAGCCAGGAAATGGTTTTCTAGGTGGCTCACTTTAACCCGATGGCTTGTCACTTGGGGATCGTTAAAACACTAGATCGGATAATGGCCCAGTTCTGTTGGCCTGGCATTCGGGAAGATGTACACCGTTGGTGTGCGTCTTGCCCCAAATGTCAGCTGGTGAACCCACCAGCCTTGCCCAGAGCGCCTTTGCGCCCACTACCACTCATAGAAGACGGGCTAGCTGAACGGCTGAACAAAACCTTGAAGTCCATGATCCGCAAGTTTGTGCACAAGGGCGAGCGTGATTGGGATAGGTGGCTGGATCTTCTGTTGTTTGCAGTGCGGAAGGTACCCCAGGCCTCCACAGGATTTTCTCCCTTTGAGCTGCTATTTGCCAGGAGACCACGTGGGGTGCTGGACCTGGTTGAGGAAAGCTGGAAGGAGGGTCCTAGCCAGAGTAAAAATGAGGTTCAATATATCCTGGACCTTAAAGCAAAACTCCACACTTTAGGGCAGTTGTCACGGGAGAATTTGCTCAGGGCCCAGGAAAGTCAGCAGCGCCTCTATGACAAAGGAACTCAGTTGAGATAATTTGCACCGGGAGATAAAGTGCTTGTATTACTCCCTTCGTCCACCACACAGACCCGCCCAGGCTTGACGGTGCGTTCACGGCCCCATCGGTTACAGAGGCAGAGCTAGATGTTGTAAACATTCGGAGCTTAGTCCAAACCTAGGGTGGTGTGGGGGTATGTACCCCCGGGGAGATTTTTTTCCCCCATTAAGCCGGTTAATTGCACTATTTTTCATGCTGTTTGAGATGATAGACTGCCTAAAAATCTAAACACTATTTGGGAAAAAGATGAATGTTGCTTTGGAAAATAATCGTCCTGTAGAGCTACAATCTATTTTTTTTTAAATTGTTCTCCAGCTGGAGTTAATCCAAAACACAACAAATGTTGAGGATCACTCATTTTCACTCCTGGCAACTAAAAAGAGACATAACTTATCTGATGTTACTATTTTTAAGTTACATAACCAAGGTAGGGTAGAAATATGTTTCCGGTCATCATTGGAGGAGGGAATCTCTAAGCACCTCACAATTCCATTTGATTATGAGTCAGAGGGCTGCGATGCGATTATAAAACGATTATCAAATAATCTCTTTTTATATGTGATTTATGGATAATTACTAAGCATTTCATTTGCACATTAAAATCCAAAACAAAACGTCTCTTCATTAGATTAAAAGGACAAGTTTGCATCCCAAATTTACTTTACGAACTTCAGCTCCTTCATGGTCACCACCATCTTTCTCTACAGATCATAAACTTATCATATCATAAAGATGCAATAAATATTAAATGCATCTTATTCTCTTACATTTACTTCTGGCATCAGTGCTCCCTTTTTACTCCTATATACTCCTTTCTTCTAAACGCATTTTCATCTCTTGTCCCTCCTTCATTTCACCTGCTTTCACATTTAAATTCTTCTCGAGTCCCTAGATCACCAAGGTGTAGTTAATCCAGCTGCTGTCCCCTGTTGTGATGCCTGTCCTTACTCTTTTCTAGTTGACTCATCTGTGCGACAAACAAAGTCAAATCAGCTGACATCGGCTAGTGAGTGTTGATGAGTGGATGAAGGTTTGGGGCTTTAAGCAAAGCAAACACAGTTGCATCTGGTGGTGTGTAAAACTTATAGCAGAACTTTTAGACTGAGGCCGAAACTCCGCCATAACTCGCTAAAACTGATAGTTTTGGTCTCATGTGTGCAATAAAAGTCAAAAAGGGGTAGGGTCAACCTGATGGTTGATATTTATGAGATTCAGACATGTGATGTGATTGGACAGTGATATTCAGTAAATTAGCCTATTATTACTTTTGTTACACTAGTACAGGAGCATCTCACATCTAAAAGAAAATTTGAATATGGTGGAAAAGTTAATTGTGAGCACCAGAACCACACAGAAATAAAAGGCATAAGAAACTTTTAATTAGCTGACAAGAACTCTACTCAGGTTGAATTTTCTGTATAATAAACAATTTATTCTGAAATTCTAATACATTTTGGGATACTAGAGTTTTGTTTTTATGAGCTGTAAACTCTCATCATCCAGATTAAACCGAAAAAGTCTTGAAAAATTTATAGATTATATTTTTGAATTAAAGAAGAAAATGCACTTATTCAAAATATTTAAATATGGTGACAGATATTTGTCACCAGGAGGAAATGTTGGTAACACTTCATTAACTAGCTGCTTACTAAAAGGTGTATTAGTAGCATATTGGCCCTGTATTATGTAGTCATAATAAAACACTTAACACCTTGTTCTGCATTCCCATGTTCTACCATTACTATACCATTAACTAAGACTTTACCCAATATAATCCCCTAATTACTGCTTATTAATAGTAAATTCAGAATTTGTTGTACAGGAATTACTACAAGAGTTAATAGTGTACAAATTGCTCTACATTAATTACTGTAATTCAGAATATGTTCCCAAAGTGGAGGCTTCTTCATACTTAACTATAAGTAGTTGGACTTTTTAACCCCCACATGTTGCCTATTCTAAAGTTGCCTCCTCTTCACTCTTCATAAATGCATTACAGCACACAACTACTGCAAATAGCAGACAGCCAAGTTAATACAAATCTCTCCTATATTAATGAACACCCTCAGAGATGTTTGCACATACAATAAACACAACAACTGTATAAAAACATAAAATAGAAAAGCTACTCAGGCCAAAATGAACTTCCTCTTCAGTAGTTAAACCACATTTGACCAGGATTGGAAATTTTTTTACTGCAATCTGTTTAAATTGTACAACGATGTAACTTTCAAAACCCATGTACATATCGTCGCTGGCCGATGAAAACCACGTAAATCCACTTAAGATGATTTTGTCTTTTTTCTATATTTGGAACAAGCAAATTCTCCTCTGTATGCTGTCAGTGTTTGCAATCGAATTGACCAATTAAAAGAGATTTTATGACGTTATGTACTGAACAAGTATCTCCATTGGATGTGAAAATTGACCATCAAACAGCATATCTCTTGCTGCAGGCTGTTACAAAACAGAGCTAAATGTGTCCCTTTTAGAGGAAAGCGCTGCAGCTGTTAATTTAAACAAAGCATCTTAATAGCCTCCGGATGTGGTTAGGCTGAAAGGTACGTTTTTGTGGCAACTTGTCCAGAGCATTATTTTAGGGAAACAGAAATTATGATAGGTGTTTGGAAGGACAGCGTTGGATTAAAAACGTTCAGTTTTCAGACAAGGATTACAACAAGCTAAGTGATTTACCTGAGGTGACAAATGCACACACAACGTTGTTGATGTTGTGCCGAATTATGCATGCCTTCCGAGAACTGAGAAAGAGGTGGATGCAAATCTCTGCAGGTAGCCTACATCATCGGTTTTGCCCAATTGTGCATGCACCTCTTATGGTCCTTTTCAGACACTTTGCTGTGCTTGTTGATCAAAAGGAAATCTGTAGGGTAGGCTTACTGTCGATAGTTTATCAATTGATGGGGACGTAAACAGAGACTCAAGGCTCGGAACCACCTGCAAGTCATTGGAGCCTGTTATTGAAAAAATACGCATGTCCACCTTCACTTACAACAATCCATGCATGTCCATTTAAAATATTAAACAGTTCACTGATGACCGTGTAAAGATAGTGTTTCACTTATGGTGGTAAACGTGAGTAATAACCAGGGTTTATGTTTATTTTGTAACATTTGTTTATGAGAAAAACAGTTTTTTCATGTTTCTGAAAAAAACGATTTTTGGAGATACGTGGTTTCGGACAGCGACGATATACAGTTTAAGAGCTCTCTGTTGTGCACTTTGAGATAAAACAGAAACCTAGGCCTCTATGAAACAGCTCTGTAATGGCTAAAAAAGAATGTTGTACGGGTTTTAGTCACTTAACAAACACAACTTAAAATTAAAAAAGTAGGTAACATTTTAATATTTAATCAACAAGGGAAGAAGTTTGCCTCTTTATTTCATATCCTTTATGATTGTTTTTTTTCCTCAGGGGCAATGTGGGTGGCACATTTCTTGGCAAAGGACAACAGAGTCCCAGTTGGAGGATCGAACTTTAGGCTGTTGAATGTTCCAGGATCTACAATCTTGAGCTCTGCAATTGGGGCCGTCATCTTGATGGTTCCCCTATCCAGTCCATTTATCCTGAAGGATTCAGTCATTGTGCGGACACGTCTGAAGGTTTTCAGGATTTTCAGATATCTCTGTGTAGTCCGGTTGGAACGTGTATAACTGGTTTTTGCAGTAAACAAATAAATAACTTTATTGGAGATTAAAATGTCAAATTCATGGTTAGAATATTTAAAGGGTTAAAATGTTTAAAAATCCTAAAAAATGTTAAATTCCATATGTGTTTTATTTCATTTGTTAAATGAAGGCTCATTTATAAGAGAAATGCATGTAAATGTGGTCACATATGTGTTGGATTGTGATTGAATGATGTGCGTAGATAGAGGAGAGGGGTCAGAGGTGAGCAGGAAGAGAACCAAGAGAGGGAGAGACAGAGGAAGTCAGGGAGCGGCGCAGGAGTTTCCAGGGTGTGTGTGTGTGTAAAGTTACCAAAAACACTCAGCACAGTCTTAGTTACACAGCTTTGGCTGATTTTGTTAGCAACACGCTAACGTTTTGCAGGTCCAAGGGCAATGACATGTCTCATGAACAACAGAAATGTCAGAGCTAGGTCTAGGACGAACAGGAAGAATTGACATCTGGTCACACTTCACATATGACAACAAGGACAACAAGACCACCTGTAAACCGTGTTTACAAAAACAAAATCGCAAAAAATCGCTAGGAAAAACACCACCAACTTGAAGCGAGATTTACAGACGACTTATCCAGAAATACATGCGAAGGTAAGCATTCATGCTAAGCTTATTTTGTCAGCTAAACCACTGTGTTTCCACTAAACTTGGAATAAAATAGAAGCTAAAGGAAACCAGCTTGACGATTGTCTAATCAATACAGTTCTAGCCACTTTATTAGGTTTAGACTTACTTGGTCGTCTTTTCTTCTTGTTATTAGGTACCATTATGTCAACATGGAAATGGACCGCACACCGTGCGCGGTGCATAACACACAGCTTGTGGTCCACATGTTGCAGAAAGAGACAACTGTCAAAAGAGTCCTGGTTAAAGCAAGGTCTGTAGTAAAGCACTTTCGCAAGTCCTCAGCTCCAACACAGAGGTTATTGGACCAGTGTGGTGTTATTGTTGATAATTGTTGTTAGGTATTGTGAGTGCCCCACACGCTGGTCAAGCACATTTAACATGGTCACACGACCCCTTACAGTTAAAGATGCAGTCTGTCAAATCACAATTGACATGGGATGGGACAGTTTGCTTAGTAGCGAGTGGCAAAAGCTTTCATTATTGCATGACCTACTGCTGCCTTTTGCGTGTCACGGCTGTCGCCGTCATATTTGTGTTTCCCCCTTTTCCCTTTCTCACTTCTGCTAAGTAGGCTGCATGTCCCTGAGAAAAGACCCGCTTACTTCCTGGTTTCTGGGGTGTCGACCTCAGTCCCACCCATTGGTTCCCTCCATTCCAGCTCAACCAATGGCTCGTCTCCACCTACACTCACCTCCTGCTCATAAGGAGAGCCCAGCAGTTGATTGTGGCAGCTTGTCACAGCCACTTGACTTGTGTGCCTCGTGTGAATCAGACATTGTTGGTTAGCAGTTGCATTTGTGCTTAGCAGAGTGACTCATTTGTGTTTGTGTTTTGTAGCCAGTGCTAGTACCTTGTGTGTGTTTGGCTTATGTGCATTTATTATTTATTTAGCTGGTGGCTAGAAAGAGGGTGGAATCAGGGCCAGAGTCCACACTGACTGCCACATGAGTTTTCCTCTGTTAGTGTCATTAGGTGTAGTGGGTGCTGTGCTCTCTGTGTTTTTTGTAGTACAGAAATTCCTGTTTAAATAAATAGTTAGGCACAATCCTCCTTTTGAGGATCTCTTTTATTTAACTTGGTTTGTTATTTTCACAGCACCCTCATCCACCCTCCTTTTGTTTGTTTATTGCTTGCACCCTTTTGTTACCAAATAAATTATCATTTTATACAAACTTACCAGTTTCTGCCTATATGTTTATGACCCCACTCCCCTAGACCAACAGGGGGTCGTAACAGCGGAACACACAAAAACTCTTCAGAGTGACACTGCATCTATGTCCCTAGTGGTTCCTTCCCTCTTTGATCTGCTGTGCCACCTAACTGACTTTGCAGAGAACACTGTACAGAGACTTCGCCACTCTTGCATAGAAAATGAGATCAAATCTGAACCAGCGTTTTGCTTACCTCTTGGATTCAACCAATGAAAAGTTCTCAGCACTTGCAGCAGCTGCCTGCTTTGTCAACGCCAGCTGTCTGTGAAATCCTTGTTAATGTTTATGTGGCTGATGGAAATATCCAGGGACTGCTGAAACAGGTGGAAGACTATATGGTCAAATGCACTTTCCCACACACAATACAGGAGGACCAGTCTGAAGATGAGGGAGAAGAAGAGGTTATTGAGGAACCAGAAGCAGCGTCCTCCTCAAAGCAGCCGGTGTTTGGGTTCCTCTCAAAATGCCGCACCACAAGGGCTAAACAGAAAACCTCCACAACCAGGCAGCACCTCATCAAGTACAAGGACGAACTTTCACATCCCATCACTGAGGACACAGGAGAGGAAGGGAAGGGTCACATTGGAGCGAAGTGCTTTCCTTAAAATGAACAGAAACAAATAGAACTGCTGTATTCACTGCTAGATTTTCTGTAGTAGTATATGAACAAATTGAAAATTACTGATCTGGTATTTGTTTTGTTCTTTGTTTAATGTAAGAGCAGAGTGATTTTTTGTTCCATGCAATAATGGCATTACAGCTTAGCATGTAATTAACTTGTCTTAAGTTGTTTTAATTATTAAAAAAAAGAATATTTCATTTTGTGTCCAATGACATTACAACCAATTCATACTTTCTTTTACATATGTTTTGTTTTTCTTTTCAAATCTATTTGATTTTGTACTCAGTGCACTGAGTAATAGAGGATGAAGCAGTAGATGATGCTTACAGAGTTGTATGCTTTTTAGTTTAATGTGATATTTAACGGTATTTTCAATGCTGAGAGAGCAGGTTTTTTATTTACTTGAACAAGGAGTATTTCTTTGGTAGTGTTTGGTAGTGTTATTTCACTTCTCTTGAGGTACGTGAACATTAACAGTAGTGAATTTTCTGTATTTAGACACCTTGTGCAATGGCATTACAACCAATGGTTTTATTATTATTTTTGAGAATTGCAGTTTTTCTTAATGTTTTTGATTTTGCACAGAAAATAGAAGACAACAAGTTTGGTGGTTATCTATTTCAGTAATATTGTACTTCATCTTGAAAGAATGCCATATGCATTGCATATCATTCAGGGAGAATGCATATCTTTTTCAGGGAGCATCTTCAGTAAACACTTTTGGTTGTGGTGTAATTAACTAGAGAATAGATAAGATCAGTTGTGATAAAGCAACACATTACATCACACTTTTCATTACAATTCAGTAAAAATTTTGGAAATATAAGTTGGTCCAAAATTACTCACGTGATTTCTTCTTGCCTCCCAGAATTTGCGCACGTAGGAAATTACGCTTTTGTTCAAGATATTTATCATTTTCTCTTGCCATTGGATCTCGGCTTCTAGGAACTCCACTTTGGAGACTGATCTTTAATTAAACAATACACATACAGATTATGATCATGACTAAGATAGTGATTGACCGTACTGAGTTAAAAGAAACATGAGGGAGTGACAGATAAGTAATGGCATACAACAAAGTTTATGAAACAGTTTTAAACTCAGGGTCCTTGCAATTACATGTCTGATCCACAAACATGTTAAGATTCACTTAAGATTCCCAATTCACTATATGGCAGTGGATGGAGAAAAAAATAGTACCAAAGTGCAACAATGTTTAAACTGTTCTCTTTTTAGCCTACATTGATCATAAGGGGAAGGAGTGGCTCAGATGCCTGCCGCCTGCCAAAACGTGAAGAACAGCCAGGCAGGCTGCATGTAAAGATACCCGTGGCAAGAGGCTTTTGCCACATACACATTACACAGTAATTCATTAAGGAAATAATAAACAATAAAATACATAAATATATGTGCATGTGCACATACATCCATACAGTTATGTTATTTGGATATTTTAAAATAATTTGAATAACTCAACTCGGACTGTTCCAGGTCATCCTCAAGAAATGGCTTCTTTTTTTTTCTCTTGGCCTTTCCCATGTGCTTTTCCTCTTTGTCTCCATTTTTGCCTTCCACCAGCCAATTCCTCATTTGAATGAGTGTACCTTGGTCTATCAAAAGGATCAAGATATTCGTTAAACTAAACTACACTAAACTATAGCCACGCTTCATGTTTATGTTCACAATAGGTCAGCATAATACAGGTAATACAGTAGAGCAATATATTGTCAAAAAATTTGCTGATGCATATAGTGGAAAAATATGAGTTAAAGTTTTTGATATAACGTTATGTATTTAGAATTATGTTATTTTAAATATTGTAAATACTGTAATAACTATTTAGATTCACACGCCATGCTGGAGGCGGTAATGTACATAGCTGCGTTTTTGCCAACCACTGATAAACTTGAAGAAGAAGACGACTTTTGGACTTTTTGGGAAATGCAAACGCCATTAAACACATGAGGCTACAGAGAGCAAACACCGAACGGTGGTGACTTTGCTCATTAATGTCCGATGCCAGCAGAAACGGAATCTTTCTGCTGCAGCGTGGGTGGTTTTTACTGGAGGCTGTCGTCAACGACAACCAAGAGGGAGCCATTCGTGCATTACTAAATTAAAGTTTAAATGTTAGCCTACTCCTCATTTGGACGGAGGTGTGGATACTTCGCAGGATTCCCAAGATAAACTGGAAAAAGACAATAATGACAAGCCGGGAGTTTTTTGGTGCCATTATTGCCATTGAGAGACAGCTGGGGAAAAAACTGCGTACGAAGCCGGCATATTTTTACATCTTACTTGGTGATTTAAGGATTTATTTCCGCATAATCAGATAATTGTTGGAGCAATGAAAAGACTTCAATACTGCGTATTTTGTGAGTTTTAATTATTTTCTTTTTATTCTTTATTTCTGTTGCATTTGAATGAAATGTGTTTCATTGTGTGTTAACAAGGTACCAGTTAGTTAACATTAGTTATTCATCTTGGTTCATGAAAGATAAACTTAAATTATGAAGGTGTATTTTGGTTGTATTTTTCTGTGTACTTTCTTGGCTCTAGTTTCAAAATGAACCAAAAATATTTTTAGACATGTTACAATCACATTTCAGACCTCTAACATTGTGTTTTGTGGGCGCTGCTTAGCGCTGCTTTAAGCACACATGCTCACACACTTTGGCATCCAACTCAAGACAGGTAACTACGGTAACGTTAACAGTCTGTTTCTGTCAACAGAGAAGAGAGAGAAGCGATTAAGCTAGCCATACCTAAATTTGGAGTGCACACATATTCAAGCCTTTATGGTAAATCCACTGAAACAGCCCAGAGCGAGCTGACAGGCAGGTTAGCGACTTTATACTGTCAGTTTCTCTTGTTACAAAGACAAGTGTTGCAGTATGAGAGAACCTGAAGAGAGATTTTAAAGTCTTCATGTTACGCCATCCGAGAACACACACAACATTATTTATCAAACTGGGTCGGGCTTGATGAATTCAGCGAAGATACATGTGACAACGTACAGTTTTCAAAATAAGGTGTCTTTACAGGATGGAAATAAGATTAATTGGATTGAATTCATAGAAAGTATTATCATTATTAAGTATTATATTACATGTGTCCATTAAAATTAAAACAACATAGCAACAATAAAATGCTAGGGAAATTACTTACAATATTTTCTATTCTTTGATTTAGGGTTGCTGGAAAAACATTAAATAAATTTGTTGTCTTTTGTTGCAGTTTCATTACATTTATAGCTATATAAAACTCATGAGGGGGTTAAATCCATAGTCTCTTTAAATCCTGTGTGAAATAATAATAATAATAATAATAATAATAATAATAATAAAATGATCAATAAATGTGTGGTCAACAAAGCCTACATATTTTGTAGACATGAAATAATAGATTGTAGACATTAAATAGATGAGTGATTTACTAGTTATATGTGATTAGAGCATATTTTAGCATCAGTATAGTTTCAGAAATCATCAGCCATGTGGTATTCTCCATTTGACTAAAGCTCTTGCAGTAAAGAGATGACAGTACAAGATTAATTGATTAGATGGTAAAGGGGGGATTTATTTTCAAATAGTTAGTGGTGTCTGTATTTCCCTAAAAATCTATTTTAGATATGTTATAGATTTATTGTGGTTTTGTTCCACAACTGCTTTACTGCTGTGTGTTTTTTGTCCTGTGTTTTTCCAAATTTTTGTGGTGGTCTGTGACATCACCACTAGGTAAGTTTGTCCCTTTCTTATGCTAACCATGTTCTTGATGGCACAGTCGTGTAAAAGTGCTTTGAGTGATTGAAAAGACTAGGAGGCGCTATACAAATACAGAGCATTTATGTGGCTACTTGCAGCATTTTTCTCCACTGAAAATGGAGTGCTCTTTTGCACCTGGCCTTAATATAGGACTAGGTCATAACTACCATTCTGTATCTTTGCAACTTCTGTATTATACCACGAAGAACAGACTAACTCTGATGTTCCATCTGATGACGATACTCCAGAAGATCCAATGGTGTGTTTTGTTTTGTTTTTTTACCATATAGCCTAATTTGATTATTTTGTGTAAATATTGAAAGTAACAATCATGTGAAGGGCTCATTGCATGGATAAAATCTGCTAATCCAAGTCTCCAACTGAAGGTCCTTTGTTGGTCGCTGTCACTGGTCATCCTGGGATAATGATAGGGTTCACTTCACCTGGCTCCAGTTTAGACTGCATGATGCAACCCCCAACCCTCAAGAGTCCATTAGTGTCAACAAAGGGGTGTAGTTTACGGAGGTGGGTCTTCAATGGGAGATTGCGCTCTGCTTTCAGGCTCTTTAGTTCTCCCATGTAAGCTTCATGTTGTGTACTCTTCAGCACAAAGATCTTGGTTTTCTCTAACTCCTCTCCAGATGGGCCGTTGCTGCAGATGTGCCATTGATGGCAATAACTTTCTTTGGAGCGACAGAAGGATGAGGCTATGTGGATAAGACGTGCTATTGCTCTGAGGAGAGTGTTGTGCCTGGAGAAACGCTCCCAGCGTTTGGAGCTTGACTGGTTCTGAGAAACAGAGGTGATGTTCACTGTTGCTACAGGACGTATCTCACAGTCAGAGGCAGGGTCGACGAGGTCAAAGGTCTCCTGAGGATCAGAATGGCAGGAAGATGGCTTCTTGAGGAAGAATGGACCGGTAAGCCACGTGGTGCTATGAAGGAGGGCAGCTGTGACAGACCTAGAACCATGGTCAGCAGGGTTGAGATCTGTAGGAACATAATGCCACTGTGCAAGAAGAAGAAGACTGGCGAATAAGCTGAACTCTGTTGTTCACGTAGACGTAGAATCATCTTGACTGGTTGTAGATGTATCCAAGAACCACTTTGCTGTCGACCTTCAGATCCAACTCTGCAACGATCATCTCAGCTATCTCAACTGAAAGCACTGCAGCACACAGTTCAAGTCTGGGAACAGTGAGGTCTGGCTGCGGTGCCAACTTTGCTTTCCCAAAGACAAAGCTAACTTCACTGGATGTTACCCTCAGGTAAGCTACAGCTACAACTGCTTTCACTGATGCATCCGTAAAAACACAGAGCTCTCTGCTCTGAGCGTCCAAAGGTGAGAAAGTAGAGTATGTGCGAGGTATCTGAAGCTCCTGTAAATCCTGGAGCGAGCCTCTCCAACTAGTCCACTCTGTCTCCATGTCCTTGGGTAGGGGTGAATCCCAGCTTTCTGCCTGCATCGAAAGTTCTCTGAGGATCAGCCTGCCTTTGATGGTTACAGGCGCAAGGAAGCCTAGAGGATCATAAAGGCTGTTGACTGTCGATAGCACTCCTCTGCGGGCGAAAGGCTTCCCATCGTCTATAGCTTGGAATGTGAATGTGTCTGAGGCTACGTTCCATGACACACCGAGGCTGCGTTGCACAGGAAGATCATCAGAGAAGAGGTTTTGATCCTTGATGTCTTTGGCGCGGTCGTCTGGGGGGAATGCTCCAAGCACAGCTGGTCGGTTAGAGGCTATCTTGTGCAGCCGAAGGTTGGATGCAGCAAGCATCTCCTGGGTTCGTGTGAGAACATTGATGGCTTCTGCCTCAGTGGAGAAAGATTTCAGTACATCATCGACGTAGAAGTCCTGTTCAACTAGCTTTCTGGCATCGCTGCCGAAGTAGTCCTCACCTTCCCTGGCTGCTCTCCTAAGTCCATAGATAGCGACAGCGGGGGAGCGACTATTGCCGAAGACATGGACATGCATCCTGAAGTCCACAATGTCCTGGTTAAGGTCGTTGTTGCGATACCATAGGAAGCGAAGATAGTCTCTGTGATCTTCGCGGACCACAAAGCAATGGAACATGCTCTGTATGTCTGCAGTGATGGCTACGGCTTCTTTATGGAACCTCAAGAGCACCCCAAGGAGGCTATTGTTAAGATCTGGGCCAGTGAGCAGAACACTGTTGAGAGAGACTCCGTGATAAGGTGCGCTGGAGTCAAAGACGATCTTGTCAGGCTTCTTGGGATGATAAACCCCAATTAGTGGGAGGTACCAGCACTCCTGTTCTTCACGGAGAGGCAGAGCAATCTCTGCATGTCCATTAATGAGCATGCTCTCCATGAACTCTATGAAGTGTACCTTCATTTGCGCCCGCTTCTCTCGGGTGCGTCTGACTGAGAGGAGGCGAGTAAGCACGTACTCCCTGTTGTTTGGTAGCCTGCGTCTTGGCACCTGGAAGGGCAATGGTGCGACCCAACTATTAGTGTTATCTTGATGGAACTCTTTGTCCATGATCTGGAGAAATCTGTCGTCATCGTCATCGATGTTTCTTTAAGACCGGCACATGTCTTTAATGTGTATGGAAACACACTTCCTTCGATCTTAAAGGTATCAAAGAACTGTGTTCTTGCAAGGGAGCTTTGGTCATCCAATATGGCGTACATCCTCTTAGACTGTTCTCTGTGACCCTCAGGATACATGCTGACCAGACATATTTTAGAGCATGCCCTGGCGCTCACACCCTCTCCACACACCTCAGTACAACTCGAAGTGACCTCTTGGCTGGCTGTTTATTCTCCCTACCCGCCATTCTGTAAGGCCGGAGCAGATGCCTCTGAAGCCGAAGGGGGACGTCCATGGTGCTGGGCCTGGATGGAGAGCTGAAGGGTGACGGTTGCTGTCACATTCACTGCACTTAACATCAGCGTTGCAGTGTCTAGCGAGGTGCAAGGGAGCGGTTGCCTAGCGGAGCTAACAAGCTGTCACCTCTTAGGTAGGTAGGTAGGTTTATTTATTTTTTGTCACAATACAAGCTGTAGAGCTCTTGTAGCAATGGCTACAAAAAGTGCAAAACAATTGTAACAAATAATTTTTATTAAGTATAGATGGAAAACCTGCAACGGACTGGCGACCTGTCCAGGGTGTACCCCGCCTTTCGCCCTATGCCAGCTGGGATAGGCTCCAGCCCCCACGCGACCCTGTACGCAGGATATAAGCGGTTGACGATGGATGGATGGATGGAAAACGAATCACACAGAGTATTTGACTTTAGCTGTAAATGGTGCTGTGATGAACAAAAAGCTAATTTATAAATAAGTGAGACTGTTGTTTATAATGCATTGCCAGACTACACGAATGCAGCAGGAGAGCAGTTTTCCTATATTTATATTACACTGGACCTGTAACAGAGCTGTAGCATTGTCACCAATACTAGTATAGCAGCAAGTTAACATTAAGTAAATCTGAATTATAATGTTTTGGTCTCTGCCTGACTTTAAACACACTGCTCAACGGTTCTCTAACATTAAAGTTTTTGAGTATGAGCAAGTTTGCAGCTTAGTTAAACCCAAGAAAGTGACCATTTGTTTTTCACGTGTACCACAGGGTCTATCAGGTACATATGCATATCACTAGAACAACAGACCCACATAACGTTATCAGCGAACGTCAAAAGCAGAAGCAGAGATAATGTTAGCGTTACAGTAGTTCCACAAAAACTAACCCACCACATGTCACCGACTTCTGTGGCGGTTTGATGGGTTTCAGGCTTAATACTAATGCGGCTAAGGTTAACCGATTTAGCCGCGGAGCTAGGTCTGGACAATAATTATCGCGATATAATTGTTTTCAATAACAATATAACAAATGTTCAATAAATATTCAATAAATGTTTGATTTGATTCACTTGAATCACACACGAATTAGGACTGATTTTTTTTTTTTTACCAGATGTTTATTTTGTTGAGGAAAAAGGACAGGAAAAAAGCTTTTACTTAATTTTACTCGAAAAAGCTTTTTAAAAGCTTTTAAATGTTTTGAATGTTCTTCCTCAGATTTGTGAATTGATCCACTGTTTGGAATCAAGTGTTTGTCATGCTCTGAGCATAAAGAAGAGTTTAAACCACAATTAACCATCAGGTTTCTTCAACTTTCACTGCGGAGCAAAAATCAGCCTTTAAACTCAGAAGAAATAACGATTTAATTCTTATCGTGATAATTATTGATTTCGAAAGATTATCGTGATAGCATTTTTGGCCATATCATCCAGCACTTCGCAGAGCTAACATTAGCTTTACAGTAGAATCCCACTAAAGATACTTACCACACCTACTGCTGTGTTTATTTAATTTACTTCATACAAGGCTTAACATTCACACAATTCCTCTTGACTGTATCTCAGTATGAAATGACGTTGCTCCACTAACACTGCTCAGTGTGTGGAACAGACACTAGCCACATTTGCACCACAGAGAGAATTTACAACATAACTCTAACTTACATAAAAGCTAAGAGCTAACGTTACACAGGTCACACAGGCTAGGTGTAGAGCTGTCACAGCATTATACTCACTAATGGTAAAACTGCCGTTTTTCTTCCTGTCAGCAGAACATTTCATTAACTGCATGTCATTTAGCTACAAGGTCCATAGAGACTGAATTTATTGATCTGATATTTCAATATTGACCAGCTTACTATTATGTACTATGATGCCAAGTGGCTACCTAGCCAGAAAGCTAATGCACACGGCAACTTGCCATAGTTACAGTTTTACTCCCAAGTTAATCTAGCGAAGGTCTGCCCAAGTAATTGTCTTGCAGCCCATATTAGTAGCTGATTTAGTTACAAACAAACTACTAGTTACTTAAACTCTAGAGTGGGCTTTAGGAGATAACTTACAGCCGGGGCAACAGGCTGCCGGTGGGGAATACAGGAAATGGTCAAAAACAAACTGCTGATTGGCTGAAAAGGCGCTCTCTGCATCTGCACTCGATTGCTCTTCCTCAAAGACCTTGACCTGCCTGTGACCTTAAAACTGAATCTTGTGGATTGAACTTGTATTTAGAGAACTGAATTTGAATTGAGAGAACTGAAAGTGAAAGCACACAAAGACTTGAATTTTTAGTGAGGCTCAAATACAGTTTCAGTTTAGATTCATAATATCACATTCAGTTTCAAGTTTATTGGAATTCAGTTTCAAACTAATAAATTCAAATTCAAGTTGAGCATTTCAAATTCAGTCTGTACTGATACAAAAATCAGCCCATACTTTGCTCTCCTCTATTCTCCTGTAATACTTAGGAATGTTTTACCTGGGCTGTACTACAAACACTGGATGCTTCTTGCTTGTGCACTTCGCATCCTCCTCTCCCAGTTTGCCACACAGGATGAGCTCAAATGTGCAGATTTATGTCACGTTCAGTTTGTAGAAAAGTGCCAACTCTTCATGGTCTTAAGCATTGTTTATATAACTGCCATTTGTTGACACATCTTACCCAGAGTGCCTATGGACCGATTCAGTATTGGTTTTTGAAGACATGAATGGCAAACTCTTGCAGCTGTATTCTGCTACACAGTTTCGTTATAAAGCATTTCTTTTCATATCAGAAGGTTATAAGAAAAGGAACTGCTACACTTCAGGATTGAAGCAGAGAAATGCAAAAAATTTTCTTTTCCATGACAAGTGGCACCATTGTTACAAGTTTTAATTTAGTGACTTTGGGGTGTGGGTTTGACAGACTATCAACTGCTAGAGAAATTGCTGCACTGCCAAACAGTTCTACACTCAAAGAGTACCAACATGAGAACAGTTCAACTGTATATAAGCGTTGTGTGTACAATGGTATGTTAATGACCACCAGAGATTACAGTGTCAATTTCAAAAGAAATAGTTCTGTAATAGAATCAGTTGATTGTTTTGGTAAGGTAGAATCCTTGGTTGCTGTGAAAGATGGTCAAACTGCTCTTGTAGAGAATTTATTATTTTTATAAGCAACTGAAGTGGGAACACAGACAACCAGCTATCTATGATGCAGATATCAATACAAACATAGCAAAATTTCTTGTGAAAACTCAGGATCTCAAATGAAATGTGTGTAATGTTATCTGAGGACATAGTACCTAAGTGTATTGCAATTGAACATGAGGGTCAGTTATATGTGATGAAAATGTGTTTGAGCAGAGTTAAATTTATGCAGGCTAAAACCAGCCTCAAAAATGCAATTTGTCTCTGAACAGGGTCACATCCACACAGTAGGGTTGTGGAAAACAATGGTATTAATAATGATATAAATGTGTCTATTTATGTGTATACTAACATAAGGCTAAACAGTTTATTGGTGACTATCTCTTGTATGTCTGGTTAAATTAAACAATTGAAAATCGATAAGCAGGACATCTTTATTGTAATATTGTTCTTTTTATATGATTATTGTTACTGCAGAATGTACCGTTGTTATATCTTAAGTACTATGGAATGTACCATGGTAATATCTGAGGTACGGCAGAATATACCATGGTTATATCTGAGGTACTGCAGTATGTACCATGGTAATATCTGAGTTACTGCAGAATGTACCATTGTTATATCTAAAGTACTATGGAAGGTACCATGGTAATATCTGATGTACTGCAGTATGTACCATGGTCATATGTGAAGTACTATAGTACATACCATGGTACTACTATGGTGTACCATGGTATGTACTATAATTTACCATGGTAAACTTTATAATGTTCAATTCAATTTTATTTATATGGCGCCAAATCACAACAACAGTTGTCTCAGAGCGCTTTTCATAAAAGAGCAGGTCTAGACCATACTCTGTTGTTGATATTTACAGAAACCCAACAGTTCCTAACAAGAGCAGCACTAGGCGACACAGGCAAGAAAAAGCAGAACCATGGCTCAGGGTGGGCGGCCATCTGCATCGACCGGTTGGGGTTAAGAGAGAGAGAAAGAGGGAGAAAGAGAGGAACAGAGAGAAAGAGAGAGGGATGGAAGGAGAGAGAGAGGGAAGGGAGGCAGCCTATACAATACACACACATAGGGTACAGACAGTAAAGGTGATGTTGCTAGATTGAAATGAGCTAGGCTGAGACCGAATGAAAAATGGCACAGATATTTATAATAGTGTTAATTATATTAATTGTAATGTTAATGATTATAATAACAATAATAACAATAAGACTAGTAGCAATAATTGTAGCAGAGGGTGTCGAGCAGGAACACAGGGGCAGCAGCTGACTCGCAACCACAGATCCAGACTCCACAGCTCCAGAGTCAGAAACACCCGCAGGAAGCGACAGGAGGAGAGGAGAGGGACGAGAAAGCACACGACTTCGGGAAAGGGAAGAAGTCGAGTTAGTAACATGCATTAATGGGATGAGGTTTCATACAGAGGGAGAGAAAGAAGAGGAGAGAGGAGCTCAGTGCATCATGGGAAATCCCCCGGCAACATAACTAAGGGATGTTTCAGGACTCACCTGAGCCAGCCCTAACTATAAGCATTATCAAAATGGAAAGTCTTAAGCCTACTCTTAAATGTGGAGATGGATGCATCCTGAACCCGAACTGGAACCTGGTTCCACAGGAGAGGAGCCTGATAGCTGAACGCTCTGGCTCCCATTCTACTTTTGAAGACTCTAGGAACCACAAGTAACCCTGCATTCTGGGAGCGCAGTGCTCTGGTGGGGTAGTAAGGTAGTATGAGCTCTTTAAGATAAGATGGTGCCTGACCATTAAGAGCTTTGTAGGTGAGAGAAAGGATTTCAAATTCTATTCTGGATTTTACAGGAAGCCAATGCAGAGAAGCTGAGACAGGAAAATTATGATTTCTTTTCCTGGGGTCTGTCAGAACACGTGCTGCAGCATTCTGGATAAGCTAAAGGGTCTTAATGGACTTTTTCGAGGATAATAAGGAATTACAGTAATTCAGCCTAGAAGTAGCAAATGTATGGACTAGTTTTTCTGCATCATTTTTAGACAGGATATTCCTGATTTTTGCATTATTACGTAGGTGAAAAAAGGCGGTCCTTGAAATTTTCTTAATGTGAGACTTCCTGACATGAGCTGATGGAATCACATCCTTAAATTTAGTTATAGCACTATCAGACAGACATCTTGTATAGAAGTTTTTGCCCAATGGCGTGTAGTTCAGCAAAACAATCTCAAAAGTTATCAAATAGTGGTCAGATAAAAAGGGATTCTGTGGGAACACTATTAAATTTTCAATTTTAATACCATATACCAAAACAAGGTCGAGGGTGTGGTTAAAACACTTTGAGAGAAACCAATAAAATCTAATAGAGAGATAAACGCAGTACTAAGGCTATCATCCACATGAATATTAAAATCCCCTACAATAATAACTTAATTTTAAGGACCAAAGTTGACAAAAACTCTGCAAATTCAGATAAGAATTCAGAGCATGGACCAGGTGCTCAGGAGATAACCGGGGACAGCTACCACAGGCTAACTCAGACTGTTCCGCACTAAGTACTGGGGACTGGCTAGCTACAGTAGCTAACGACTGATCTTCTAAATCACTGAGCCCCGCCTCCATGTCTACAAATAAACTACATTTGTTACATGTACCATTACCGCTAAAAGAGGCAGAGGAGTAACTGAACATTTGACACACCAAGCAAGATAAAGTATGATAGCGAGAGGGAGAAGGAGAAGCCGTTGCTAACGGCTAAGCTAAAGTACGGTAGCGTTAGCTACCAAAACTTTTGAAAACAACTATGAGATTAAACAGCAGTCACTAAAAGACAGAAAGAACTATGAGTGCTTAGGCAGAATTACTGTTAGAATAAGTGTTTAGTGGACAGTTGGCCCCTGTAATGACAAATCTAACAAATTTAACTGGTTTTTAGCGAGAGCAGCAAAACACGCTACCAAGTACAAGTACCGGAAACAGAAATGAGTCAACACGCTTACCGCACATGTCAGCACCGGAGAGGCACCAGCAGCCGCCATCCTGCTGTGGGCTGCACTTTCTGTGGCGGCAGTCCCTCCACTGGGCCAAAGGGCGGTGTGGCAGGAGGAAGGGTGAGACCAGCCAATGTGTCGCCAGATGTAAAAAGAGTCCTGCTGAGGGTCAATATGAGTAAAGCTGCTGGGACTGATATCCCTGGCCGTGTACTAAAACCCTGTGCCAATCAGTTAAGCTTTGTTTATAATTGTGCGAGACACCCTGCCATGAGCTATAAGCATGCAAAGAGGCATTCATGTGCAGTGCATATTTGTTGCAGTATTTTCTGAAACGCGGGCTGAAAAAATATTCTTTTCGTAAGCAAGTCAACCGTTACTGGAAGACATGGCTTTACATTGTGCCTAATAAAAAATCTAATAAAATCACCTCATCTTTTGCCACTGTTTTGGTGATCTCTTTGAGGAAAGGTGTTTGTAGAAGCGAACCTGCTTGGCTAGGGTACCTTCGAAGGTGTCCATGTTGACATTAAACGCGCCCTAGTTAGAAATATTCAGAGGTTTAGAACCTCTAGAAAGTGAGAGACGTCATGACGTCATTTTGGCACGTGGACTCTCACACTACAGACACTACATTGTTGTAATGTCTTTCCAAAAACGTGATTTTGTCTGAGTTATGATTTTAGTGAGCTATAACTCTGACAAGGAATACGATTTTGAGGAGATTTAAATTCTCCTCACTCCAGCAGTCTTTCCCACTGCGCCTCCCCTTCAACTCTTGCACGCCCCCTAGGGAGGCTTTTGGCTTTTTGTTTTGGCTTTATACTGTGGAATATCCATGTCTGTTACAGACCTTATTTCTCTCATTGCCCAGTGGTTAAAGTGCTGTCTGGAATGATGAGGTATATGATAGAGGAGCACAGAGAATATTTCAATCCCTACTTCGCCCTGTGATCTTAATCTCGTCTAAATAGGGTTTTATTTATATTTAGAATTTGCTTTTTGCTGTCATGTAATGTGTTGCAGCGACTCAGAATGGCCATAGGCATCAATTAAGTTCTATCTCAACTAATCATATTTGTTGTTCGATGTTCTAGTTAGTTTAAACTGAAGAGGAGGGCATGATTGGAGCTGAATGAAAAACACCTTGAGGACAGAGCTCTTATCTCTCTCCTCTCTCTCTCTTCATCTACCTCTTTTCTTCCTTCTGATCACTTATTTTGTTTTCCTCTCAATGTGTATCTATCTAATGCACAACACCTTGGGACAATTTACACGATGCATTTTAGCACTTGCCTTTCGGTCAGAGCCAGTGCACTTTAAAAGGAATGTGTAATTTTATGATCATATGAAACCACAAAGGGTGGTTGTTCATGGAAACCAACACAATGTTGACTCACACTGGAACTATTTGTGGTTGGAGCTGCTTTTGATTGACAAATTTAGGTCTGTGTGCAGCTGCGCTAGTGTACATGCACACAGATGCTACACACTGTAGATGCATTCATGCATCTACCATTGTCTTCAGGTTTAGGCCTCTGTGACTTCAGGACGCCTAACCTAACTACGGCTGAGATGAGATTTTTATTGATTCAAAACTATTTGATGTTGTTCTCTGTATTACAGTGTGCTTTTTTTCACTAAAGGATCTGTATCAAACTCTTGTTCAGAGCAACATATTTGACAGCTATTTGCAGGATCACTGTGAATTTGCTGAAGATGTTTATTGTGTTCATGATTGAATCCGACTTTGGTGATCTTTGAAAGTTGCTATGGGTGGGCACATTCCTCATAAGATTAATCCAGATGTTATTCTGAAGCTACCTTTAAATGAAACATCTCACAAACAGAAATACTACAATAATGAGCAAACTTAACTTTCATGGTCCCCACATGAACCTCGTGATTTTTCTCCAGCCAAACAGATTTTCATTTTCATCAGAAGACACAACAAGGTATTGCTGTGATTTTAAAATGGTTACTTAGCTTCAGTCCATCTCAGATGGCCAGAGAAGCCGGCAGCGTTTCTGGGTGTTGTTGATATATGGCTTTTGCTTTGCATGGTAGAGTTTTAACTCGGACTTAATCTTATTTTGCTTTGCTTGCTGTGTCATCGTTTCTGTCCACCGGATAAGCAGCGTTTCCAAACAAACATCTTCTGGTTCATCGTTTTAATCTGGAAAGCGGAAGCGTTTTCAAAAGTTCTCTGTTTTAAAACGAAAACGGAGAGAGAGAGAGGCAGTCAGCTGATTGAGTGCATGGCACCTCTCATTGCATCAGAAAAAGCACACTGGAGGATCAGTCTTCAACTTGCGCGATGGCTCGTTGCCTGCAATTTATTAAATGGTCACGCCCAGCGCACCACCCCACAGGAAACCACGAAAAAAGGTCATTCTTCTGGGGAAAATACAGACCATGTGCCGTAGTGAAAAAACTCTGCACAGCCGAGCACACCCTTTTATACAAACGTGCACCAACTCCAATTAAGTTAATACCTATTCAACTAACTAACATCTTATCCACCATTGTAGTACCGTTTAACACCAGTTTAGTTTTAACCCTGAGTTAACTATGAGTAGGTTGAACTCCCTTCATAGTACTGGCCACTGCTGTATTGTTTAAAGGTAAAGGTACTTTATTGTCACATACACATATGTAGCGAAATTCAGCCTCTACATTTAACCCATCCCTGAAGGGAGCATATAAAAAGTGCAATGACATAACTTTTGTTATGAGTTAGTGCTGTATTAATGGTGAAGTGTGGTGTATAATTGATGGTGTATAATTGGTGAAGCTAAAGCTGTTTGGTGGGTAAAAACGCACTTTCATGCATTGTGCACCGGAGGAAAGGGGGCACCGGAGCTCCACCCTTTTATAACCGATCTGCAGGAAGGGGCATCCCTCTTGAGTAGTGATATCACTGACCAGAGGGGGACACACACGCACACACTGGTGACCCAGGTACTAATTTGGATTCCCCCGTTTGAAAAGAGTGTAAACCAAATGCATTCCACCTGTGTTTAAACATTTATTTAGGCTACACAAACACTCCTCTCACTTAACAACACTGGCCATAAGTTAAAAGAAATAGCCTGTGACTTGTTGTAAATGACAATAAAATAGAGTTCTTTTTCCATAATGTGTTTTTACAAGCAGCGCATCACATCCATACACTTGGCACAGTGTTTGGCTCAATATGGCAAACGTGATAATAACACATGAAACTATGCTCTCGTATTTGCTCAACTAACAAACTGAAAACACTATCAATATAAGTTATCCTACTGTTCACCTTATTTATGAGAATTCCTGATTAAACTGTCCAACTGTTCTTTTGAGGAAACAGATATCTCCGTTTGTGTTTATTATCCTCAGTCATGGTTCTTTTTGTGCGTTTTTTTATTGCGCACATTGGGAAAATCAATCAAAGGAGTGTATGATTATTTAGAAAGGCATTAAGCCTATACTGGGGGGCACGGTGGTGCAGTGGTTAGCACCCAAAAACCCGAATGGGCGGCTGTGGCCCCAGGCTGCGTGTCGAAGTGTCCTTGGCAAGACACTGAAACCCGAATTGCCCCTGGCGGCTGTTCCGCCAGTGTATGAATGTGTGTGAATGTTAGTTTCTGTTTGAGCACTTAGGCTCAGTGAGTGAATGTGTGTGTGAATGGTGAATGCAGAAGTAGTGTGTAAAAGCGCTTTGAGTGGTCGAAAAGACTACAAAGGCACTCTACAAGTAAGGAGCATTTACATTTACATTCACTGTCGCCTCACAGCAAGAAGGTCGTGGGTTCAAACCTCGGTTTCCCCGGCCTTTCTGTGTGTTTGCATGTTCTCCCCGTGTCTGCGTGGGTTCTCTCCAGGTGCTCCGGCTTCCTCCCACCATCCTCAAGTCAAGCTAGGTTAATTGGTGACCCTAAATTTTTCTTAGGTGTGAGCATGAGTGGTTGTGTGGCCCTGTGATGGACTGGCAACCTGTCCAGGGTGTACCCCGCCTTTCGCCTGATGCCAGCTGGGATAGGCTCCAGCCCCCCCTGTATGCAGGATAAGCGTTTGACAATGGATGGATGGATTAAGCCTATACTACTCAGAGGTAATATTACGATTTATTTTACACAGTAGTAGACCTATTCATTAAAAACAGTTTCATCCTTCTGCCATGTGAGTCGCCGTTTCTCATTTCTCCTCTTTATGTGCTTAGGCATGGTTCAGAGTTTACTTACAGGACGCCCAATTTCCCCTCAAGTTTGTTTTTTATAGATCATAACCTTTGCTTGGAAAGTGGCGTACGCACGTTTCCAGTCCTGTTTTGTATGTACGCACCGTTTATAAATGAGCCTCCAGAGCAACACTAACTGTCATGCTTCACGTGGGGCCCGTCCAGCACTGATTTATTTGAGGTCCAGTCCACTGTTGTGGAATAAAATATATAGAGCTATCAACTATTTTAAGGAAACACTGATTTCCAGGTAAACATTGATTGCTTTTATAAAGACTTAGATACAAATTTAAAGACACAACAGCAAGTCAGTGGGAACTGAATGCATGTTACGCTTCAAAGCACCAATATAGGGCAATCTATGACCACAACTGTGTGTTTTCTGTGACATTGTAGTCCAGTGTTGCGAAATAACATGAAGACACAGAAAGCAACTAATCTTATTTCATGTGTACAATTACTGCATTTAGAAAGACTAAAAACATACACATTTAAAACCGACCGCTGCAAGACGGTCTCCACACAGGTGTTTGAAGTTGAAAGTATTTATCAATGTTGCCGGAGGTGGGATTTGAACCTGGGTCTGAATGAAAAGAGATGCTCGTGAAATCAGCACTTTAATCAAGCAAGCTATAGGGGGACACATCTAACTAAGCCAGAGTTTGATCATTTGTTAATGGTAAAGTGCATTTACTTAAAAAAGTTTTTCAGCTTTCGTTTTGGTAGTTTTGGTGGTTTTGGTGGTACAGCAGGTGTTTAAAGTTGAAACCAATTATCACTGCTGCCATGGGTTGCAGTCTAACTGCGCCACCAGCAAGCTTGCTAGTACTGAGATGATGCGATCCTTTGTTGACAAAAAAGTGTATTTGCTCAAAGAAAAGCTTTTCAGCTCTGATTTTGGACTTTTTAGCTAGTGTTCCGAACAGGGAGGAAGATACAGCAAGTTAAAGAATTAGTGACAGGGAGAGACCTCAGCCTGCAGCTACAATGGGGAGTGAATGGGAGACGACTGAGACTTTTCAATCAGTTAAGGCTCAGAGATTAAAAAAAAACTAATTGTCCACTGAGCAGGATTTTGACATTTTAAGGAAGAAAAGGCATGTGGCTACATTTTGGTGCCTTTTTTGTGCTTATGGAGATAAATATAGAGGACTGGCAGCAGTTTACAAAATAAATCTGGTCTGCCAAATCTTCCTCTACCCACTCTCATGTGATCACATGACGCTCTAAAGTCTGCTAAAAGCTGTAAAATCCTTCACTTTGGAAGGGCATAGCTCCTACACTAAACATTTTTCTGTTAAATACAACTTTGAAAGATCAACATCTTTTCTGCAACCTGCAGCTCAAATGGAGTCTGTAGCTGCACATATGCTGGAGCATTTAGCTCTTAAAGTTGAGTAGGTTGGAAGAAAGTTCTCCCCTTGAAACCCATTCATTTTTTTCACATAAAAAATATTAATATATATAATCAACCATTAGAGATATCAGCAGTTAAAGTAATAGCATAAATCTCCTGAACAGAATGTACATTTTGAAGTTGGAACGAAGTTTCTAGGACAAGCGGTGCAGGTAAAGATAGACGCCGAAAATGGGGTCATATATAATAAATAAATAAATAACTAAAGTAAGCTACACCTCTCACACTAAAAAGCAAAGATAAAAGTGTGAGAGCAACAGCTCTGTCTGCTGTCTCACCCTGAAAGTACAGGACTGCTTGCATCATCTACAATATCACATTCATGCATAAATATATAACTAAATCCTAAAGATTTCAACTCGGTGCAATGATAACAGTTGCTACTGCTTTTTAAATTTAATGTAATTTTTAACATACGTATTGGATTATTGTGTGTCAGTATTTCCCCTAATGTTTTCCCTCTAGTAACTTCTGACTCTGGACCATACTTAGCGTGGGTTAACATCAAACCATCAAAGTGAAGAAAATCATTTTTTTCTATGATTTATTCCACTTGATCAGAGTGAAACCAGATCCCCTTTTACAGCCTTTGTAAAACAACTTCTCTTCTCTTTATTATAATGCAGTGTTTATCAGAGCCCTGCTGAGCCAGCAAGCTGCAGAGGCATTTTTAATTGTTGCAGGTGGTCTGGCTCAGGGAACATAGCTGTGATGCTCAGGGATCTACAAATAATGGGTACGCAAACAAAAGAGCTGGGTCCAAGACAGCTGTGCTTGGGATTGCTGTGCCAAGGTTCAAGTCCTGAGGTAATAGCATGGCCTCCTTTTTTCTTATGTCACTGATTCAGAGTCTGCAGAAAGCCACTGTGGTTTCAAACTGTCTGAACTATCATCCGGTTCTCTGAGATTCCAAAAAGGGGTTCTTATTCTTTATTGTTACAAAAAGGTTTTCAATGAGTTTTTTTCCAAACATGTAACATAATTTATGTCCTCTGGGTGAAATGTGAAATTTTGGACATGACTGACAAATTTCAAGCTGAAACTAGAACTGCAAGCATCAGACATATTTAACCTAAGATACGACATCACTTCCTTTTTTTGCATTTGGTGTAAAAAATGTTAGCTTATAATTGTTTGTGATGAATCAAAATTTCCTCTACAAACTTTTAGCAGCTTGGTCCAGAGATTGTCCCTGCCACGTTTGGTGCCGATTGGACCTGCTGCTTCCGAGGAGTTAATCAAAATGGGTTTTTCGGTTTTCCAGTCTTTACAAAATGAAAACGTCAGTACACTGAGGTGTGTCCTATACCATACAAATCATCAGAATCCCCTAAACACAGAGATATAAGCTTTATGAATGGGCAATGTACTGGCATGTAGTTATGAGACAAAATATCACACAGTTTTTCTTAAATTTAATTATAGCACTATCTTTAGGCCAAATTGCACCAAATTTCTCATTTCTCATCAGGGGCCCATGTGGAAAAAATGACCGAAACTTGGTATCAATCGGACGTATGGTTATGGAGGAACAAATATTTTGTGTTAAATAGCGCCACCTAGGGAATTAAATACACCAAATTTTGCACAGCCACTCAACAAGCCATGCCACATTGGGGCACTAAATTTGGTGTTGATCGGCCATTCCAAACATTAGGGGTGGGAGAAATAATCGATTCTTAGATGCATCGCGATGCGGACGTGGAAGATTATTAATCGATGCACAAATGTCTAAAAATTATGTTATCAATTATTTAAATGTTAATTGATAACATAATGTTGACGGAATGCAAACGGCAGAACTCACGGAAGCGCAGCGCCCGGACCGTCTGAGGAGACCAGTGTCCCCCTTCGTCACCCCTGTGGAATGAATAACCCCAAAATGTCACGCAATCATTAATATCAATGCGCAAGTAGTTGAGCATGGTGACGCTCTGCAGCGCTGTGTGAGGCCGAGCGAGTGAGAGAGAGCGAGCGGCAGAACGTGACGGTGAAAGTTAGCGGTGAAAAATATTAGCAGTAAGTTTCTGTCAGGTAGTAAATGTGCAGCGTAGGTCGCTGTGTGACCGTTAATAAAAGTCTGTAGTTTCTCCAACGGCTGGAATAGTGAAGGCTGTTAGCGCGAGCTAACATCTCCCCGTACAAGGGCTCACAGAGTCCCCCACACCAGACTCCGCAGCCTTCAGCCCCGGAACTCATCCCCACAGAAACGCTCCCTGTCTGGACTCTTTCAAAGATCTACTAAAACCCATCTCTTTACCCAGGCATTCAATCCTGAATGACTTTTTGTTGTTCTGTCACTGTAACTATGTGTAAAGCGTCCTTGGGTCCCCTAAAAGTTGCTAAAAAGATTTATTTATTAATGTAACATTAGCTAAATTAGTAATGAAGTGATATTAATTATAAGCTGTATGTCATTACTAACTAACCTACTTGCCTCAGGTTCCCAGCCCCACACGGGCTTGGACCCCTAAAAAGCCCACAAAATCATGTATGGGGAGAAATATGTGTCACTAGAAACTGAATTTGTTAAAAAATTATAAATCAATTCAGTTATATTTATGCAGCGCCCATGCATAACAAGTTATTTCATGACACTTTTCATAAAAAGCAGGTCTAGACCGTACTCTTTGTAATATTTACACAGACCCAATTGTTCCCACCATGAGCAAGCAATTGGCAACAGTGGCAAGGCCTAGATTCAGGGTGGCCACGGCCACAGTGACTGTCATTACAACTCTAATGATGATTTAGATTAACTGGTGACATTTATTGTGGTCTCTAAATGCAGTTGACTTCCCTGTTTGCATGAGAGATTAGTGTTGCTTTCGTCAACAAAAATGATGACTAAATATCGTCGTCAACGAACCTTTATCACGTGACGAAAACGTTCTCTCACATCCCTTGGCCTGCTTGCCACAGTATTATTATATCTTTTAATAGTTTTTAGGATGCAAAATCTGACTTCAGTTTACAAGCAATACAAGTAATTAACAGACACACATTTAATTTGCACTTTTTAGTATGTTATTTTTGCTCGAGCATTCAAGCACCTTGTTTCTCTTTATGGTAAACTTGAATGTATTCATTTATTTCTGCCATTGTCATGTGATGCTATTTTATTTATTGTTTTTATTTATTTTATTTAAATTTATATGTGTGTACTTCTAACATGTTTGGTTGGTAAAATAAATGTTGTAATTTCAAATCAGTGCATCTTCCGTTCCATCACTTCCGTGTCTGAAATGGATGTATATTCTTGAGTCTTTAAGCCAACAATAATATAAGATAACCTTGTTTGAATTGTTTGGCTAAAAGAAAATTTTGGTTTAGTTTATACTACTAGTAGGCAGTTATATTATATTGACTGGGTTAAATAGAATTGCATTACTAAAAAGAGAATAAAATACAATTTTCATTGACTAAAACTAGACTAAAATGGTCAGACTTTTAGTCGACTGAAACTTGACTAGACTAAAAAGAGTATGAACGTGACTAAAACTAATAAAAACTAAAATGACAGCTTGACACAAAGACTAGACTAAAACTAAAATTAAAATAGGCCGCCAAAAACAACACTATGAGAGATGCGCTTTGCCCTGACAATGCACTGTATGACATTTTTTGAAAAAGCTTAACCAATGCAGTAGTTCCACTGTGCCTGATGTTCTAAACTTATGTGCATAAGAGCTCAACAAGTCTACCGAGTCTTCTCTGTGAAAGGGGCTAGAAATAATCTTACCAGTCTATACAGATTCCATGTCCATCCACCACTAAACAGTTAAACTAGTTCATCATTTTCAGGATGTGCGTTTACTTTTCCCATCCATAAATACACAAACTGGCTGCAGGACAGGATTCTGTTTAGGCATTAAGGAGGATTTAGATCAAAATATCCCAACATTTGATAATAAGCAATAACTTTACTAATAAACTAACATGTGCATTTGGGTGTGGGGACGATCACATCAACCCCCAAGTGTAGTTCAAGTGTAGTCATCACTGCTTTCTAACACTTACCCTGAACTGATCCATTTAACTGCTGGCTCGCTCCTCCAACTGTTCATGTTACACCACCTCCTACAAGTATTCCTATGAGTGCAGAATAAATTCTATTGGACTTACTAATGGAATTTAGAAATGTAACATGCTTCCTAAAATAACCAAACTAAATTATTCTAAAAAAAGCTGTTTGTTACTTGTATGAAATTGTTCTGCAGTCATTTTTCAGGTATTTAGATGTAAAATGTAACAAAAAGGGCTGGCACCATTTAGATGAAGTTCAAGGGCCTGGCGTGTACTAAGAGTACCGTGCAATGCACACTGCATGATGAACAACTTCCCTTTCCTGCCGTTCTGCAGCTGTAACTCGGCCCACAGCTCCCTCAGGGCTGTAAATCAGAGTCTTTGTACTCCAGAAGGATCCCATCAGCCACAGGTGTGGGCTCTGTCCGGGACCCAACGCTGGAGCCTCAGCCAAACACAGGAGTAGAGGAGGAGGAGATTAGTGAGACGACTGAGTGCAAAATCTAGAAGAGTGCCACAGGTGTCAGGCAGATAGGTGTTGGTGTTTCAGTTACACTACAGAAACAGTTCTCAAAGGCAGAGCTGCTTAGGAGGCAGTTCACTGAAGCAAACATAAGTGGGTGGAACCTAAGGGGTTTTTCTTTCTAAAAAGTGGGGTCAAACTCCTACCTAAACATGCTGGCAGCATTCACAAAATATGTTTTTCTACATGCAAAATTCTTAATTATTATTAGTGTGAACGCTGAAAACTTTGCTGTAAATTGTAAAGACATTATGAGCTTCTTTAATAATAAAATTATTTTAAAAATCATCCCGACTAGGATACTAAAAGAAGTTTTACCCTTAGTCAGCACTTTTTTTTACTAGATATGATCAATCTATCTATCTTTATCAACAGGCTATGTACCATAGTACTTTAAAGTCACTGTAATTAAACCTCTTCTGAAAAAGCCCAACCTCGATCCAGATGTTTTAGCCAACTATAGACCCGTACCTAACCTTCCATTTCTCTCTAAGGTCCTGGAGAAAGCAGTCGCCAAACAGCTGTGACTTTCTACATGGCAATAGTTTATTTGAGGATTTTTCAGTCAGGATTTAGAGCTCATCATAGCACAAACACAGCACTGGTGAAAATTTCTAACAACCTCCTAATTGCATCAGACAAAGGACTTGTCTCTGTACTGGTTTTATTAGATCTTAGTGCTGCATTTGATACCATCAACCATCAGATCCTGTTACAGAGACTGGAACATTTCATTGGCATAAAATTTACTGCTCTAAGCTAGTTTAAGTCATATTTTCAAGGACCGCCTTCTTCTCACATACAAAGCTCTTAATGGTCAGGCACCATCTTATCTTAAAGAGCTCATAGTACCTTACTACCCCACCAGAGCACTGCGCTCCCAGAATGCAGTGTTACTTGTGGTTCCTAGAGTCTCCAAAAGTAGAATGGGAGCCAGAGCGTTCAGCTATCAGGCTCCTCTCCTGTGGAACCAGGTTCCAGTTTGTTTTGGGAGGCAGACACCGTCTCTACTTTTAAGAGTACACTTTCCATTTTGATAAAGCTTATAGTTAGGGCTGGCTCAGGTGAGTCCTGAACCATCACTTAGTTATGCTGCTATAGGCCTAGACTGCCAGGGGATTTCCCATGATGCACTGAGCTCCTCTCTCCTTGTAAAGTTACATTTATTCATTTAGCTGACGCTTTTATCCAAAGTGACTTACAATTGCTATACATGTCAGAGGTCGCATGCCTCTGGAGCAACTAGGGGTTAAGTGTCTTGCTTAGGAACACAATGCTGGATGGGTCACAGTGGGGGATTGAACCTGCTTCTCTCACAGCAAAGGCATAGTCTTATCTATCTCCTCCTCTTTCTCTCCCTCTGTGTGTAACCTCATCCCATTAATGCATGTTACTAACTCGACTTCTTCCCTTTCCCGTAGTCTTGGGCTTTCTCATCCCTCTCCTCTCTCCTCTTATCACTTCCTGCAGATGTTTCTGTCGCAACAACCCCCCAATTTGAATCTTTACGCCATTATACAACACAATACTTTACATTTACAGAGGCAGCTGGGGGTTTGAAGGTGCGTGGGGGGGTCTCATTAGCGGTGGTGGTGGCCCCCAGGTGGGTTAGGGACCTGTCGGCCCTGGTTCCCCCTCGTTATCACTCCTTGGTGGCATGGCTCTCTGCTGTTCTCAATCGGAGTGGGGCAAAGCAAAGGGTTGCATGTAGCCCAGGCTACTGCGGGTGGGGGTCTCCTGGTGCCTCGCTGGTCTATCCACTTGTGGTTTGGGGTGCCGCAATGGGATTGTAGGGCGATTGTCAATGCATTCGATGCATTGTTTTTTTCTGGGCAGGGTCTCTGAATGGCTGCTGGGCATTTGGTTTGTGCATCCATTCCAGGGGAGGCATTTCCTGGTTGGCTTGGAGGAACTAGTTTGCATTCCTGTTTTGCTTCATTGGCCTCAGATTTGTGCTCCCTCATTTCTCTGTCGGCCAGTTGTCAGACTCCTCTGGACAGTGAAGTAGCCTATAAGGATAGCTGTTGGGATGTGCCGTGGGGCAGACAAAGTTGATTTTGCCTGGATGCTAGTTCAGAGGCGGACTTACCATTAGGCAAAGGTAGGCAATTGCCTTAGGCCCCAAGCTACCAAGGGCCCCGTAAAACGCCTCATAAACTTATGTTTACGATTTGTTGTCTTACTTTTCACCAATTAATTATATCTCTAAACATCGATGCGCTAAAGTGCTATCCGATTGTTTAATTCATGATGAGAAACTCCCCCCCAGTCCCCACTACATTGGACTATTCCATTATCCAACTGAGCATCTGCGTGTGTGTTTGTAAACAAACAGCTCAGCATGCTGTGAGCTGTGGGCTACAGACGGTTGAAAAATGAAGCGAAGCTACCGAAGTGGTTCTGAAAAAAGGAAGAAGCGGGAAGAAAGCAGACAGTTTTAGCAAAACTTCCAAAGGTAACAACCTTTTCCACGGCGGCTACTGACAACACTAACATTAACGTTACTAAAGAGCAGCAAGAAGCCGGTGCTTGCGCTAGCAAAGCTAACACTGATGAAGAGGAGCTACCCACCGGCAGTGTCAGCCCAGGTTGCTCAAGCGATGCGCGGCTGTCAAGTATCCCGTTTTGGCCGGGAAAGTCCCGTATTTTACCCTTCTTTCCCGCCGTCCTTCCGTATTAGTATTTTCCCGTAAATCTCCCGTATTTTAACCTGCGTTATTACAAATAATAATACCCATGCAGCGCTGCGCAGGGCTGACTTAAGGTAATAAGGTATGCTGGTGTGACGGAAGCCAGCGAAGCTGTGCAGTGAGTAAACCTCACTGCCCGACACATTAAGAGACGCACTGGCGAACGACGCTAGCGCCGGTACATTTTAGACTCCTCGTCAGTGTGTCCGCCTCCCGTACCCGAGGTCGCCGGTTCGAGTCAGGACCGTGCTGTAACCTACGTACTCGGGCTCAGCCGGTTACACTGGTTAGAAACATAGACTGTATATAAAAAGGTTAGAAATCGTGTCCGACTTTAGCCGGCGCTGCAAAACGTCACCAGGACACATGACATTAAAAACTTGCGGGAGCAAGGCCACAGCAGGCGCTGAGTCCGGCGGCCGCAGTTGATCTTTTCAGGCAGCACAAAGTTGGAACCACACTTTTGCCTGGTCTCGCGGCATTTTTCTTTGCAATGGCAGCGAGATCAGTCATTGATCTCAGCTCACAGTGAGCTCACGCAGGTAGAATGTGTCCAACTACCCGCCCCTGCAGTCACCTGCAGCTCACTTTAGACTATCAAGTCGGCGAAAGTCAGCCGCCGTCATCTCGAACACACCTATACCCAGTCTGAGCTCTGTCACTAGCCTCGCGATAACTGCCACCTGCAGGTAGACAACAGAACTGTTTGCGCTCTACTCTGATGTAAAATTAACCACTCTGGCCCCGCCCACAAATACACTCCTTCCAAAACAGTCTTAAAGAAGCAAAGTCTGCAACAAATTTACAATAAAGAACAGTAAAATAGTAAAAAAGTACAATAACTCACTAATAGAGTGAAGAAAAGTTATGTGAAATTAAAAGAAAAACTTTAAAAGAAAAGCAATATGAAATGAAAAGAATGTGTGGAATGAAAATAAAATGTAAATTTAAATAAATGCTCTTCATATATACCCTTTTGTGTTTTCATTTAGGCTATAACACCTGTCTTAAAATGTGAGGGATACTGGAGCTTGGTTGGGGTGTTGGGACTGCTCGCGGTGGACGCCGTAAAATTTCCCTTATTTTCAATCCAAAACTTGACAGGTCTGAAGTACGTCTTTCTCAGATAAATAAGGACTGAAAAGGGGAGAACAAGGGTTGTGGAGGGCCCCATGCCTGTGTTTGCCTTAGGCCTCAAAATGACTAAATCCGCCCCTGTGCTAGTTTGGCTGGCAGTGCACGGCAGCAAGGCGCGCTGTGCACGGGGATGTTGGCTGGCGCTGGCGTCCCACTCTCACTGACAACTACACTTCACAAAAAAATAAAGGGAACACTAACACATCCTAGATCTGAATGAATGAAATAATCTCATTAAATACTCCTTTCTCTACATAGTTGAATGTGTTGACAACAAAATCACACAAAATTATCAATGGAAATCAAATTTATCAACCCATGGAGGTCTGGATTTGGTACCTCAAACCAAACTGGCGATCAACTGATGTAATGTCCTAACAAGTCAAATGAGGCTCAGTGTGTGTGGCCTCCACGTGCCTGTATGACCTCCCTACAATGCCTGGGCATGCTCCTGATGAGATGGCCGATGGTCTCCTGAGGGATCTCCTCCCAGACCTGGACTAAAGCATGGATGGAGCGAGACATGATGTCCCAGATGTGCTCAATTGGATTCAGGTCTGGGGAACAGGCAGGCCAGTCCATACCATCAATGCCTTCCTCTTGCAGGAACTGCTGACACACTCCAGCCACATGAGGTCTTTTGCAATGCATTTTTCTTGCATTAGGAGGAACCCAGGGCAAACCGCATCAGCATATGGTCTCACAAGGGGTCTGAGTATCTCATCTCGGTACCTAATAGCAGTCAGGCTACCTCTGGTGAGCACATGGAGGGCTGTGCGGCCCCTCAAAGAAATGCCATCCCACACCATTACTGACCCACCGCCAAACCGGTCATGCTGGAGGATGTTGCAGGCAGCAGAACGTTCTCCATGGCGTCTCCAGACTCTGCCACGCCTGTCCGTCTCTGAACCCGCTTTCGTCTGTGAAGAGCACAGGGCGCCAGTGGCGAATTTGCCAATCTTGGTGTTCTCTGGCAAATGCGAAACGTCCTGCACGGTGTTGGGCTGTAAGCACAACCCCCACCTGTGGACGTCATACCACCCTCATGGAGTCTGTTTCTGACCGTTTGAGTAGACACATGCACATTTGTGGCCTGCTGGAGGTCATTTTGCAGGGCTCTGGCAGTGCTCCTCCTGCTCCTCCTTGCACAAAGGCGGAGGTAGCGGTCCTGCTGCTGGGTTGTTGCGTCCTCCACGTCTCTTGATGTACTGACCTGTCACCTGGTAGCGCCTCCATGCTCTGGACACTACGCTGACAGACACAACAACCCTTCTTGCCACAGCTCGCATTGATGTGCCATCCTGGATGAGCTACAGTAACTGAACCACTTGTGTGGGTTGTAGACTCCGTCTCATGCTATCACTAGAGTTAAAGCACCGCCAGCATTCAAAAGTGACCAAAACATCAGCCAGGAAGCATAGGAACTGAGAAGTGGTCTGTGGTCACCACCTGCAGAACCACTCCTTTATTGGGGGTGTCTTGCTACTTGCCTATAATTTCCACCTTTTGTCTATTCCATTGGCGCAACAGCATGTGAAATTGATTGTCAATCAGAGTTGCTTCCTAAGTGAGTTTGATTTCACAGGAGTGTGACTGACTTGGAGTTACATTGTGTTGTTTAAGTGTTCCCTTTATTTTTTTGAGCAGTGTACAATCTGTAACAGGCTTATGCACACACATATACAGACACACATACACATACAGACACAGTCTCATCAATAGATATATTGTCCCTGGTAGAATTATTTTTGATGATTTATTTTGCTTGACTGCTTCTCATTTTCATTTCTCTCTCAGTTGTCTTCCGATGTCAGCTGTTTATTGCTGCTCTTCGGCTGGTTGTGTCTTTGTGTTTTGTTTGTTTGTTTTGTTTGTTTCTCCGCCCCGAACCCCAGTTTTATGTATAATAAAAGTCCCGCCCTGAACACATCCATGTGCCAATATTCACTCAAAGCCATAGCGCCACCTGCTGGCAACAGGAAATGATACGTTCTACGCTATGATTGGCTACTCCTAGCAGGTTGGCCATATCGACTTCAAAACTGTCCCAAAAAACCATTAACACATTGTGGCGTGGCGTGGCGTGGCGTGGCGTGGCGTGGCGTGGCGTGGCGTGGCGTTGGCGTGGCGTGGCTGACAGCAGTTAAACTCTTCGCCATGACACAGGAAGTTGTTGTAACTTGACTGTACATGATTAAATCTGTACCAACATGTTTGATAACAGACCTGCCCTGAACACATGTACATGCCAATATCCACCCATAGTCTTAGCGCCACCTTCTGTGACATTTAAAAAAGCGGCCCCGTGCCATGTTTTACCTACATGTACAAAATTTCTGTGGCACATGTGTCATGTGTAGTTGTATTAAAAAAAATTGCCTAAACCCAACAGGAAGTTGGCCATTTTGGATTTATGGTTATTTTTGGATGATTTACACACTACCAAACTGTGAATTAGCACGATCGACTACAGATTTTTTCCGTGTAGTCTAAACCCATTTGACCCAGCAGGAAGTAAGCACTGTGGAGAGTATTTCATGGTACCTTTGGAAGATATTTTTATTAAATTAAAACTACGAAAATACTGTAGTTTATTTTGATACACTTAAACACACAGTATCTCTGCCTGACACATCCTATAAGTTGCAACTTATCAAATTGTTTTACTCTTCATTGAAAGCAGCAGAGATTTCCCTGTTGAAATGCTCAGCGATTGCTGCATTGTTATTCCATGGTGTATCATTACAAGCTAAAACTAATTAGAACAACATGGCTAACACAAATCTATAAAAATACAACACAGATGTAAATGAGTCATAGTTTAAGCAAACAAACAGGTGTGATACCATAAAATCACCCCATGAATACAAACAGCAGCAGGACCACAAGCAGAGACCTTCAGTCAAGTTAAGCCATGACCTCAGACAGACCGGTTTCACATATTGAGTCACACACTGCAATAAATAAAAACAGAAGATTTCACTGGATGAATCACTTGTGTCCATCTTCAAGTTAGGTATCCATACAACAGCAAGAGAAGTGGAGGTGTCCATGATGTCACTCAAAATGGTTGTTTTACAATGTTTATTTGTCAGTATCATAACTCGTTATTATAAAAGCTTTAGTTCTGGTAAATTACAACATGGCTGGAAAAGTATCAAGAAAACCATGATGAAAACTGCAGCTGGTAAACCCCTAGGTCTGAAACATGCTCTATACAAGTATTTGAATTAACACATTGGTGCATTGTGCCACCAGAACATCTCATCTAAACTTCATCATTAGCTTTATTTGTCCCTGTAGGGTTTTTTCTTAACAAGGCACAATAACGGCCAACTGAAGGATTACGCTTTCCACCACAACAAGTCAACATACCTATAAAAAAAGTTGTTTTCCACCCAAAACATTTAATGTGCCCTTGATGATTCATGTGACTGTTTTCTGATATGCCACTTTTATGGTGGGTTAGATTTAGGCAAGTACAAATACTTGTTTAAGGTAAGGCTTGGGAAAGATTGTTGTAATTGGATTAGGGTTAGAGGTAGGGTGTGGGAATTTGGCCTAGAAATCAACATAGACTATTGTTCCTCCTCAAATTTTGCACCCTTTGGACACCTTTGTGGCAATTTCGACGCCTGGTGGCGAAATTGCCACAAAGCTTCGCTATGACACAGGAAGTTGTTGTAACTTGACCGTACACATGCTCAGTTCTGTACGAAATTTTACATGTTTCATAAGAGAAAGTGGAAACAGGAAGTGGCGTATAACACCTTCTTGCAGCATCCGAATCGCGTAGCAAATTCACAGCTGCACCGGCAGAGATTAAAGATGCACCTGCCCAACGCTGCTTTGCAGCTTTAATTTTGTCTTTGTTTTTTAGGTGTTACCACTGGGACTCCCATAGTCATAGAAAAATAGGCTAGTGGCATAGTTACAGAATACTTTATCTTTTCACTACCACCACACTAAAGCCCATATAGTTTTTATGTACAATAATAATAATAATAATAATAATAATAATAATAATAATAATAATAATAAATTTAATTTGTAATGCACTTTATATTTAAGCAAATCCTAAGGTGCTACACAACATCCACACAGCAGTACAGATTGTGGATGATGTTGGTACAGACTGAAATAATAATGGTACAGATATTATATATTATTATATAGTAATGTTTATGATAATAATCATAATGTTAATGATAATAATAACTAGCATAGCATAACTAAAGGATGGTTCAGGACTCACCTGAGGTAGTAAGGTGCAATGAGCTCTTTAAGATAAGATGGTGCCTGACCATTAAGAGCTTTGTATGTGAGAAGAAGGATTTTAAATTCTATTCTGGATTTTACAGGAAGCCAATGCAGAGAAGCTAAGACAGGAGAGATATGATCTCTTTTACTGGTTCCTGTCAGAACACGTGCTGCAGCATTCTGGATCAGCTGAAGAGTCTTAACGGACTTTTTCGAGCAACCTGATAATAAGGAATTGCAGTCATCCAGCCTAGAAGTAACAAATGCATGGACTTTTTCTTCATCATTTTTAGACAGGATGTTCCTGAATTTTGCAATATTACATAGATGAAAAAAGGGTAAGAATTAAAGTACATGTTCATATATATCTTTATATAATGCACAGAGGTGCCTGGGCCCCAGAACAATAACTTCAGTTTTATTTTAACATTAGAAAATTACAGGTCATCCAGGTTTTAACATCCTGAAGGCACATTTGGAGTTTAGCTAACTGATGAGTTTCATATGGCTTGACTGATGGATATTGAGTATCGTCTGCATAATAAGCACAGATTCTTGTCCTCGGCCTCCGTGACTATCTTTGGCGTTCATGGAGGATTCATGTACAAACTCACCAGCTTAGAGCGGTTCCTTTAATGCCAATGAAATGTTCCAGTCTCTGTAATAGGATCTGATGGTCAATGGTATCAAATGCAGCACTAAGATCTAGTAAAACCAATATAGAGACAAGTCCTTTGTCTGATGTAGTTAGGAGGTCATTAGTAATTTTCACCAGTGCTGTCTCTGTGCTATGATGAGCGACTGCTTTCCAGGACCTTAGAGAGAAATGGAAGGTTAGATATAGGTCTATAGTTGGCTAAAACATCTGGATCCAGGTTGGGCTTTTTCAGAAGAGGTTTAATTACAGCTACTTTAAAGTACAGTGGTACATAGCCTGTTGATAAAGATAGATTGATCATATCTAGTAGAGAAGTGCTGACTAAGGATAAAACGTCTTTAAGCAGCCTAGGGGGTCTAAGAGGCAGGTTGATGGTTTTGATGAAGAAATAATTGAAGTTAGTTGGTAAAGATTGAGGGAAGCAAAGCAGTCTAAACATATAACTGGTTTTACAGCTGTTTCTAAGGTTCCTGAGTTTGGTGATAAGTTGGTGCCAGTTGAGGGCAGGTCTTGGTGGATTTTGTTTCTAATAGTTAAAATTTTATCATTAAAGAAGCTCATGAAGTCGTAACTACTGAGAGCTATGGGAATACTTGGCTCAATAGAGCTGTGACTCTCTGTCAGTCTGGCTACAGTGCTGAAAGGAAACCTGGGGTTGTTTTCCTCTATTATTGACGAGTAGTACGCTGCTTTGGCATTACGGAGGGCCTTCCTATTGGTTTCAAGACTATCTTGCCAAATTGAATGAAAATTCCTTTCAAGTTTCCACGATATTTGCTTTAGTTTGCGAGTTTCAGTGTTATACCATGGAGCTAACGGTCTTTGTTTTTTTATTCAAAACATTCATATCAACAATGAGACAAAGGAAAGGGGCAAGAGTTCAATCAAAAGCTCTACTAAAAAGGTGGGTTTTAAAGCCCCTATACTTGTTTATAACACTTGTACATAGAATTAATAGCACCCCCATCCCCACCTCTACCCCTGTGTTTGCTACCCCATAAAGCATTCCTCCCTCTCACTGACATTACTACCACATGACTTGAAAACAGACGCAGTCATAAAGGCATTTATTAGGGAGGCCTTTGTGCTTGCTTTAATGTGAAGATTGCACCTGCTAGCCTAATATGATCCCTCCTCTGCTTTGTGGGAGAGGGCTCCTGGTGTTTTAACACCTTCTGGGAGTCCCAGGTGCATACTCCAGCACATAGGCCAATTTTATCTGTCCGTGTTATTTTTCTCTTTCATTTGAAGATAGCAGAGAACAGCAAGAAAGTGGTTCCATATAAATGCAGACCCTGTGTCAGAACAAGACTAAGTGCTTCTCAATTGTCACATAGTATTACACATAGTATGTATTTTTGTTTACTGCCAGTTGCTACAAAGCAATGTTGTGTTTTAAGTAACATTAAGACTAGTGTCACTCACCATATTCGTAGAGGCTGAAACGTTCCCATAAAACAACAAAATCAAAGTAACTATGACTCCACAATAAGTTAAATAACTATGTAACTATGTAAGTATGAAATGGGACAGCCAGAAACATATAGATGATTTTGCTTTTCTTAGAACCTGAATGATGTTGGGAGCTAAAAATGTTTGCCTTGACTGTGAAATGACAGTGAAGCTTGTGCAGTATTTAAATTGGATTTCATGTTCATGGAGGTTGAAAAATCCTTAGCACATTGAATAAAAAACTTTAGATTTGGAGTGTTTTTGTTACAAGACTACATTTCTTTAAGATGGTGGGTTAGCGTCACAAAAACAGTGAGTATCATGCTATATTTCCTATGACCATGCATGTCAAATGTTCAGGTAATCTGGACAGTAGTTTCTGTGATAACTTATTTATTTATCATTATTTATTTATTATCTATTCAAGGGAAAATTTAGATGGTCGGAGTGTGACCAAGATCAATGGATATTATACTCTGACAATCATCTGTATCTATTCTATTTCCCAAATTTCATGGAAATCAAACATCCACCCATGTTCTGCCAACTATTCAAAAACCTTATTGTCACAGTGCTAGCAGACTTAGCAGTCTACCTGAGACATAACTGTGTCTAGCAACTTCATCCGGTCAGGGTTATGCCAACACGAACACAGGCCAGATGGGATATGTATTTCCTCCTGTATGATTTGGGTGTTCCCCAGGGTCTCCTTTCAGTAAGATGCGTCTGAACGTCTCACCAGGGTGAGACGAGACACCCTGCAAAGAAAAATCATGTTGGTTGTTTGAAACTGTGATGTCCTGTCCAAAGCTTATACAGATGAGAGTTGGTAAATTCATCTACTTTGCCTTCTGGGCAGCCTGTTCACATGAGAGTGACTGCATGGCATGTTAATGGCAGGGCATCAATGCTCATTTCGCCATAAAAGTGTTTTATGGGTATAATAATGATGTGCATGGATGTTGTTGATTAATGGGCAGTGGAGCCAAAGGAGCATGCGGGAGGAGTACAAGTACAAGTTTAATGATAACTATCATAGTGGAAACTACAAGCTCACGGCTGTGGTTTAAGGACTGCATTTACCCTCTTACACCTGTTGGGTAAACAGTGATAAACAATGCTGTTACAATTTTGTGTGACTCATAGCTTACTTAAAGCTTTCATAGTGTACATTGTGTAATGTAATGCATTATCCATAACTTCAGCATGGGCCATCTGGGATGATTAAGTTTCACCATTCATCATGGACAGTGAACTATTATGTGGTTCAGACAGACAAACTGAGTGCACTTACATAACATTGAAGAGGCAGTTTTATTGATCACTTTTAAAGCTCTTCACGACCTCTCGCCTTGTTATATTTCTGACCTTTTAGTCCCATATGCACCAGTACGTACCTTGAGATCCTCGGGCAGAGGTCTGCTGTCTGTTCCAGAGTCTAGACTGAAAACTAAAGGGGACAGAGCGTTTGGTGTCAGGGCCCCGAGGCTCTGGAACAGCCTGCCCGAGGAAATCAGGTCAGCTGAGTCAGTGAACTCTTTTAAGTCGCTTCTTAAAACAAACTTTTATAGGAGAGCCTTTCCTGATTTTATATGATATTTTATTTTATTTTTATTTATTTATTTTATTTTTATACATTTTATATTTATTCTAAACATGTATTCTAGCCTTATAAGTGTTATCTTGTTTTTAGCATGTAATTGTTTTTGTGTTTTATTGTTTTAAACTTGTGAAAGCACTTTAACTGTAAGTGTAAGTGCTCTATAAATAAAGATTATTTTCCTAATAATAATCCCTTCATTAATAGAGACCTTGCTTGTTTCACGCTCAGGCCTTAATAATCCCTTCATTTCCAATAGGGACCTCCTACGTTTCGTGCTCGGGCCCTAATAATTGCTTGCATTTCAATAGGATCAGAAACCTCAGGTGGCAGAACCAGGGTGGCTGGGGTTGGGCGGCCATCTGAGAGAGATAGCCATCAAGAGGGAGAGAGGGATAAGAGAGGGGAGAAGCCTACACAAAAAACAGAGCTGACGCTCTCACACTAGTTGTCTTCGCTCTTTATTAGTGTGAGAGCTGTAGCCTTAACATTCTTGGAAACTTACAAGAAAACTTTGAACACACGCCAGGAGGGTGAAAAACCAACAAGAAGTCGGCCATTTTGGATTTGTCATATTTGGCGATTTACACACTCTGCACTTTAAAATCACATCTGTACCAAACTTTATGTTTTTGATAATGGCCCGGCCCCCAACACATCTACATGCCAAAATTCAGTTATAGTCATAGCGCCACCTACTGGCAACAGGAAGTAAGCCTTGTGTGACATCCATTATGCGATTAAAATAAATTTTCTTATGATGTATTGGGACATAACGTGTCATTACTGGATGCTCTTTGCACCACATAGAGGACACAGGAAGTATTATGTGCAACATCCAATGTGCGTTATTATTAGGGCCCGAGCACGAGCCATGTGAGGTCCCACTGAAGGGATTATTAGGGTTCAAACCGCTTAGCGGTAGAACCATTCTATGTTTATCTGTTTGGTTATTAGTTGTCTGCCGCGCCGGCTGAAATTCCTGTGAGCTGGAATGAGCTAGAAACATGAAACTTGGGGTAATAACTGGAAATGGTGTGCATGTGCTTCCATAGAAATATGGACTCAAAAGGCCACATGGTGGCGCTACAATTAAGGCTCAAAAATGCAAATTGTGAAAGGCCATGCCCCTCAAACTAAAAGTCCCATTGACATGAAATTTCTCACACCGGTCCAGCTCAATGTGCTCTACAAAAAATTATAAGTTGTATAAAGCATGTAACCATATGTGTGAAATTTTATTGATGGGCAATATTGCAAAAAAAGGTATGAACCCGCAAATCGCTGCTTGCGTCTATATTAGCGATTGTTTTTGTGTTGGTAATCTGCTTTTCTCCATTTGCTGTGAGCTGGAATGAGCTCCAAACATGAAACTTGGCACAGTAACTCAAAAAGATGTGCTCTCACTTCCACAGAAATATTACACCAATCAGCCACATGGTGGCTCTGTAATCAAGGCACAAAAATTACAGGTTTTGAAAGGCCACCTACTTCACACCATAAGTCCGATTGACTTGAAATTTCTCACAGCTCAATGTGCTCTACAAAATACCCCCAGGGTTCATTAAGATCTACTTACAATAAACCTCTGCCATTCTAGATGTTTCTAGATCATCATTGTGCAACCCTCGGTTACAGAGCTCTATAAAATAGATGATTGAATAAAAGAGGGATTTAAATATGTGGTGGAAGGATGTGACAATTAATAAATAATGTCGCGGCAAGTTGTTGCTAATTATCATTAGCTAATTATCATTACCTGTAATTATTATTACAGGGTTAAGGCCTGCTACAGTTAAACTGCCTAATTATCATTAGCAACAACTGACGCTAACTGCGTCAGTTATGCTGTAACCTGCCACACTATGGTTTGCCAAAATTATCCATGTGACCGTGTTTGCTCTCCTAGCCAGTTTGCACTGTTACTGCACTGTTTCAGTTTATTATACGTGATAAGTGCTAATTGTAGCATGGTTATTACAGGGTTAAGGCCTGCTACAGTTAAGCTGGTTAGCAGCTTTTTAGTCATTGTATTGTGTTTATAGTACACCCAGGGTGATGCAGCTATCCTGGAAAGGTAATGTGTTAACAAGAGCTATGTTTATGTGAGCTTGTGTTAAAATGCTTTGTTTACCATACTGTGTAATTATTTGGTTTTGCCAGTTAATTTAAGTGAGCTAAAGTTAATCAAGGCAACAGGTTGTGTGTAAGTTACATGCTTTATTGATTCTGAATGAGAAAATAAAACATGACAAACTGTTAAAGGAGTAATCATTTTATTTTGTTAAAGAATAGCAATGTCTCTTTTCACCGACTTGAATCTTCTAATCGTTCATTTAAATGAACTAATCTTTTTTTGAGTCATTTCATCATTTGAACTAGGCTGGTTATTGCAGCGCTGCAGCCCTCTAGTGGGCAATGTAAAAAAAAAGTGCAGTTCTCAAACAGGGAAGGCTGCCTGCCTTGCTTTAATTTACAAAGAACAATGCACAGATTCATCTCTTGTTCTTTCGCTATCATGTTTCTACAAAGGCCCACGGGGCCACAACCAAATGCAAACCATGTAAAAACCACAGAAATATGCTGTCAATATGCAATCACCACTACTCTAAATCCGTCCATTTTCACAATCTTTCCTGAGTATACTACCAGACCAGTCATATATAATAATCTATAGCGCTTTTCAGGAAACTTAAAGACACTTTACAGTAAAAACAGAAGTTATATAGATTTAAATCAGATTAAAAACATAAATAGCATAATATAAAATATATGAACAGTAGATAAAAACATGTGGTGCGGAAATACAAAGGGGCGACCATATGTGAATCTCAGAAAATTAGAACATCGTGAAAAAGTTCATTTATTTCAGTAATTCAACTTAAAAGGTGAAACTAATATATTATATAGACTCATTACTTGCAAAGTGAGATATTTCAAGCCTTTATTTGATATAATTTTATTATTCAGTATTATAATTATGTTACATTCTGACTGAAGATCCTCAAATATCCTCAAACTATTACTATGTGGAAAGCCACACAACTGTTTGGCAACTTAGGGTCTTAGAGAGAAATGGAAGGTTAGATTTAGGTCTATAGTTGGCTAATTTCCCTGGATCAAGGTTGGGCTTTTTCAGAAGAGGTTTAATTACAGTGACTTTAAAGTACTGTGGTACATAGCCTCATAGCCTATTCAGTGTGTAAGATTTAGTGGCATCTAGTGGTGAGGTTGTGAATTGCAACCAACTTTCCAGTCTACCACTGCGCCCTACCCTTTCAAAGAGCATAGGACAGCTACGGTGGTTGACACAGCACAAATGGTTTCTCTTCTGAGACAGCAGAGAGTGGCCAGTCCATAAATGAGGTTTCTTTAGGTATATTTATTAAGAAATTATCTTTACTGAATTATTTAGTAAAAGCGTATTGTGACATGGTCACTGACAGATAACATGGAAAATGTAAGCCTTTGTGTGTGAAACACTGTAACTGTTTCTGCACCACAGTCTATTATAAACCGCATAATAGACAAAGTTTATAGAAACAATGACAAGGGAAACATTAATTCATTAATTCAACATTAATAAGTAATTATGGATCATCACCAACAATAATATCTATCACAATAACCACTGCCTGGTGTTCTCATAGCAACAAAAAATATAAATAAATAAATACTTTGATAGCGGTGCTGAAATAGATCTCAGTCAGTTAGCAACAGTTACTCACATAATCACTTCCCCTTTAGTGGTTTTGCCTACAAAATAAAAGTCTGAGAAGCTTGTTTACTGCAATTCTGTATTTGGAGTTTCCTCAAAAGAACAGTTGGACAGTTTAATCAGGGAATCATATTAATTAATACTTACATTCATTGAAATTTATTCTCATAAATAAGGTGAACAGGAGGACAAATTACATTTAAACTGATGCCATTTTCAATTCATCAGTCGAGCAAATACGAGAGCATAGTTTCATGTTTTGTTATCACACGTTTGTTGCCTTATCGAGCCAAACACTGTGCGCCAGTGTGTGGATGTGATGCGCTGCTTGTAAAAACACATTATGGAAAAAGAACTCTATTTTATTGTCATTTACAACTAGTCACAGGCTATTTCTTTTAACTTATCGCCAGCGTTGTTAAGTGAGAGGAGTGTTTGTGTAGCCTAAATAAATATTTGTATCCCCTTGAGTGTGTATCCCCCTCCGGTCAGTGACGTCACTACTCAAGAGGGATGCTCCTTCCTGCAGATCGGTTAAAAAGGGGTGGAGCTCCGGTGCCCCCTTTCCTCCAGTGCACAAGAGTGCGTGAAAGTGCATTTTTTACCCACCAAACAGCTTCAGCTTCACCAAAAGGAATGTCAGTACATGCTGAGTTAAATCTTGATTTGTAGCTTTTCTCTCAGAATTTGCCTCCTTTTCTTCATGCAGTCAGGACGTATTAATATTAATGAGGGGTGTTTCAGTGACCATTTATAGGCCATTTGAAGGGTCAGACATAGTGGTCCCTTACATACGCCACATTTCAAGTTGATTGTGATTTATAAAGGGAAATTGCTTACAAGTGTGCATACGCATATTTTTTGGCGAACACCATTTTTGGCTTTTGTGTGCACGTACACTTTAGTGAGGTTTCTGCACACAGTTTTATAAATGAGATCCCTGTTGTTTAAGAGTCCACATATAATTCTCCAATTATTTTGCACTTTTGCATTTTAATTTTAATTTTCACAAGGTTTTTATACACAGCTCCTTTTTACCTTTGATTTAAATAATTTCAGTGGTCGGGGGGCAGACACCATCACTATGAAAAAGCATTCATTAAGATGAAAGGTATTGAAATTTGTCAGAAATAGTCGGAGGAAGACAGGAAAGGAAGGGGTTATCACAAAATACAAAAGTCTGTCAGTATCAAAACTTTTAGGGACAAGACCAGAAAATTATGACAAGAATGGGAGTTTATCACACAGGACTGAATGGCACCTTGTTTTTAATGAGGAAATGGAATAGTGAAGTGTGAAAACTGGGAGTTTAAGAAATAGAGGAAGGTAGGTAGAGTATTTACATATGCAGAAGAAACAAAGTTGTTTCTCTTTAGCTACTATTGTAGTGCATTTAAAAGGACAATAATAAACCCAAACCAATTAGTTAAAATACAAATTAAAAACAACACTCCTAAAAATAGAGCAATGAAAAAAACTAAACAAACAGCAATCAGTACAATTCAGATACACACACAACAGCCAAGCTCAAACAATGTTTCAGCTGTACTGTCTAGGATATAGGGCTGCCGAATGTTTTGTCAAAAGATCTTTTAGGTTTTTAAAAGAAATTCAACTTTGTTTCATTTCCCCTCTGTCTTTCTGACTGGAGCAGCAAAACAACGGAGCGGCAGCTCTTGTACCGCGGTGGCATCTTTCAGATTCAACAAAAACAGAACTCTTCTTCTTTGTGGTCGCGATAGGTGGCTGTTGTTTGTGTTGTTTCACTGGCGCGCCCTCAGTGAGTGAGCGTGCTAGCTAGCTAACCAGCAGATGCTATAAACAAAGGTTTTACTTATAGGGCGTTCACAGAGAGAAGATGCATCAGACAGTGAACCACGGACAAGTGTTTCAGGTTTGTGTGTCTGCAGTTGTAACACTTGAGTTAAGTGACTGTATTTCTGGCTAGTTAGATGTTATTAGGTGATATTATTTTGCTATGAGAGATGTTTGGTTGATTCCGAGGCTCGTTTCCCTCTTGTGTAGCGCACAGTTTCAATACATTGTGTCTGAGCTTGTATCAAATGATCTTCTCAGGAAGTGATGATCAGGGCTTACAGCTCATAGAATCAAAACTCTAGTATTCCAAAATTTATTAGAATTTCAGAATATATTGTTTATTATACAGAAATGTCAACCTGAGTAGAGTTCTTATCAGCTAATTAAAAGTTTCTTATGCCTTTTATCTCTCAGTGTGGTTCTGGTGCTCACAATTAACTTTTCCACCATATTCAAATTTTCTTTTAGATGTGAGATGCTCCTGTACTAGTGTAATAATAATAAGTAATAATAGGCTAATTTACTGAATATCACTGTCCAATCACATCACATGTCTGAATCTCATAAATATCAACCATCAGGTTGACCCTACCCCTTTTTGACTTTTATTGCACACATGAGACTAAAATGATTAGTATCAGCGAGTTATGGTGGAGTTTCGGCCTTAGTCTAAAAGTTCTGCTATATGTTTTACACACCACCAGATGCAACTGTGTTTGCTTTGCTTGAGGCCCCAAAGCTTCATAATGTTTCATTCATTCACCACTACTTGCTAGCTGATGTTAGCTGATTTGACTGTGTTTGAGGCACTATTTTGTCACACAAATGAATCAGCTAGGGAAGAGGAAGGACAGGTGTCACAGCAATCGACAGCAGCTGGATTAACTGCACATTGTTGATCCAGAGACTCCAGAAGAAATTAAAGTGAAAGCAGGTGAAATCAAGGAGGGATAAGAAGTGATGAAAATGTGTTTAGAAGAAAAGAGTGAATGGAAGAGGAAAAAAGGGAACACAGAGGCCAGAAGTAAATGTAAGAGAATAAGATAATGCATTTAATCTTTTTTGCATCTTTATGATGATTTGAGTTTATGATCAGTAGGTGTGAGAGGAGAAGCTGAAATTTGAAAAGTAAATTAGGGATGCAAACTAGTCCTTTTGATGTAATGGGGAGACGTTTTGTTTTTAATGTGGAAACAAAATGCTTAGTAATTATCCATAAATCACATAGAAAAAGAGATTATTCAAAGATTTGATAATTGTTTTATAATTGCACCGCAGCCCTCTGAATAGTAATCAGATGGAATTGTGAGGTGCTTAGAAATTCCCTCCAATGATGACCAGAAACTTATACAACATATTTCTACCATACCTTGGTTATGTAACTTAAACATAGTAACATCAGATAAGTTTTGTTTCCTTTTACTTGCCAGGAGTGAAAATGAGTGATCCTCAAAATTTGTTGTGTTTTGGATTAACTCCAGCTGGAGAACAATTAAATCAAAAATAGTGTAACAGACTGGATGACTTTATTGTGGAGTCAGAATGTCACTAGTAAGATTGTTCTAGTCAGCTAAGGCAGAAAGGGCTGTTTACCATAAGCACTGTGTTTTCCATTGTTCCAGGATGTCAGTGGATGTGCATATGTTTAGAAGCCTGCTCAATCAACTGTGTTCGTACCTGTGATTGGTCATTGTTATTGTTCCTGCTAGGCCGAAGGGAGGATGTGTGTGAGGTGAGAGAGGTGATACTGTGAGTTGAGTGAAGAAGTTAGCGCGTAGCGCTCTGTGACAGCAGAGTTGTTTTTGCCGTTGGCTACGGCCCACACTAGCCTGTAGTTTTGATTAGTAATAAAGAACAGAGCAAACCAGCTATCTTTTCGTAGCTTCTTATTTGAGGGATGCTACAATAGCTTGTAGCTCTACAGAACGATTATTTTCTAAAGCATCATTCATTTTTTCCCCAGATAGTGTGTTGATTTTTAGGCATTCCTTTATCTAAAACATCTTAACCTCTGGTTGCTGGTAGATCTCATTTAAGTAGGGGAATGGTGCACTAATGATCTTGCTGGCTGTCTTCACTACCCTGTCTGTCCAGGAGGCAGGGCGGGAGTGGAATCTGATGGGGATACTGGGAACAGAAGGAGGTAAAGGACATAAGAATTACCAGGAAGGCACTATTAAAATTTCTCAAAGACACAGGGTTGGTGAGCAGAATATGAAAAGACTTTAAAATCAGATGATGTTACACACTATTACAGTAGATGGCGGTATGCATGTAAAAATAGTTTGCAATCTGCCAATAACCAATTGAAGAAGCTCGAGGAGCCTGTGAACCAGTGATCAATCCGCCTTGCTGCTGGGTTTGAGTTATAGGATCTGCTAGAAACCCCACACATGCACACACAGATATAGATAGATTCAGAGGATTTTTATGAAGACATTTAGAATCTATCAGCTTTAATAAATAATGAAGCTAATCTTAGCAGCCTATCTAGCCATTTCAAGATTTCAACTTTCAGTCTGGATCCACGAGGCTCCCAGAGGAAAAGCAAGCTTTTTAGTGAATTGTCTCATAAACAATGTCTGACACATATGTCAGTAGAAGTGCTCTCTCAGATGTTCTTTCCTATCCTCTTTTAAAGCATGGACTAGAAATGTCCCATAAATCCCATCTTCTACAAAATTATCTGCAGCATTTAGAAACAGCACTTTGGAGAGATTGAGTATACAGAAATGGGGGGACAGGGGTAGTACCACAGAAGTGTAAATCCAAATTTACAACCATCATCCAGCAACAGTCCCCCACCTGCCTTAACATGTTTGCCTGCAGTCTTGCTCTGGTAATTATCTCTGGCTCTTGTAGGTAGCTATACAGTAGGGCTGAACTAATAACTGTTTTCAAATTGAAATTGCGTGATTAAGAATGTAATTAGCTAACCGTGAAGACATCTATTGAAATGTAGGTTAATCATCCAGCGCATCTGACCTGTTTTAAACAGTCATGCAGTTACATTTTTATTTTGTTGTCATCCTTGTGTGACAGACTTGCTTGCAATTCACGAGCGCCATGCGCCTCCTGTTACAGTCCTACTCACCAATCAGAACGGGTGCAGGGAAAACCAAACTAGACAAAGATGTGGGATAATGGCGCCAGCCGAACCAACACATGCAGTGACTGTGTTGCAGTTTTGTCCGACGTCCAACTCACAATGAAGTGTTTTGAAGGGTGTTTTATTTTGAAAATCGACTGGATTCTCTATGCTGTTATGTGTCTGACTTCCTGCCAGGTTCCTTCCACTCTTTGCTGCTTGATGCAGCTTCTGTCAAAAATAGACTGGCAGTGAATATTGAACTTCAGCAAAAATAAATAAATTTAAAACAGTAATCGCAATACCTGGCAGAAAAAACACAATTAGATTTTTTCCCCAAATCGTTCAGCCCTAGTGTGCAATAGGTTTAATTACCAGGAAAAATTATTTTGTAAACCATATTCTGCTGTTTGAAGCTCTGTTGTCATCACCTTCTTGGATGTATTACTGCACATATTTCCCCTGAGTAGCTTTAACTTTAGAGACAATGTATTTTCCTCATTGTATGACAATATGACATATTCTGTATCTGCTTATTCTAGCTCTTCATTGTAGCTAAATTATTTTATAGACCGAAAATTTTTACAAACTCAAGACTCAAGGCCAGGAAAGACTTCAGACTTCATCAAAAGCTAATACCAACAACTGTGGGAATTTGCCCTAAACATTAAGTTAACAAGCAATGGTGTGTTGAACAGCACACTTTGATCTGTCTTCCTACACAATAATGAACCATGATGCTGAAATTAACTCTCCATATTCTTGGACAAATGCATTAGAAGTTAAAACCTTTGTTATTTTAGAAAAGTTAAAAAACAATTTATTTGTTTGCACACAAAAAACTACAGCTCCCATGAAACATCAGCGTTGCTGTGCATGCTTTTAATCAATCATAATTTGGTTTAGTCCACATTAACATTATCATTAATATTACATCCAGCAATCTCTTCTAACGTGATGTGTTCAACCTTTCAGCTGAAATCTCTGCTGTTCCTTCCTCTTTGTCCTGCTGTTATTACCTTATGTCTGCCCTTGGACTCATCATGGACTCCCCTCCTCCGTTGAGCTGCTGACACTTACCCACAATGGTCATACTACTACTACTACACATATAAGACACTGAGGTGAGACCCAACCAGCGGATGCAAGAAAAAGATCATAGAATGTCTACAACACCTACAGAAAGAAAATAACATCACCCAGGAACAGTATTACCATTTGTATCCTGGAGAAGCTGTTCTATGTATATATGGACTACCCAAGATACACAAAGAAGAAGCCCCACTCAGGCCTATCATCAGCAGCATCAACTCAGTCACCTACAACATTGCCAAAAACATATCTACCATCCTAGCCCCCTTGGTTGGCAACACACCTCACGACATCCAAAACTCCATTGGCTTTGTAAACAAAGATAAAACCATCATCTGGTGTCACTTCTTTGTTCACCTCCTGTAGAAACAGTAAGGAAATGGCTGCTACAAGACAAAACCCTAGAGGAGCCCTGCATTTCAGCCTGGGCCCGACGGGGCCAACTTATTTACATCCCTGGGGCCGGGCTTTGGGCGAATGTTCATGTTATAGCTCACACACAGGCTGAGCATTGGTCATGTATTATGCTTCTCCTTTATATGCTTTAAAAATCCATCAATTAAAATAATGAAGGAGAAGCTGGAAGTGGTAAAACCAAGATAGAAAGACCATTCAAAACCCATCACACTGACACACATGGGACAGTTTGCTCACACACACACACACACACACACACACGCACACACACACAGAGCTTTTACTCAGTTTTCTAGGAGTAGGCCGATTGCACCCATTTTGCTGGCTCGCTGCGCTGTATGAAAGTCGGAGAGAGGAGTCAAACTTGATCCGCTACTGAGCCTGGACTGTTTGTAGTAAGAGAGAGGGAAAGATGGTTGTGCAGAAATCCACCCTAACACAAGAAAAGCAATCTAGTGTGTGCGGCCCAGTGCAGTGAGGAATGCACAGACCTGTACATTGGAGAAACTTAACAACTACTACACAAACACATGGCTCAACACAGAAGGGCCAACTCCTCAGGTCAAGATTCTGCAGTTTACTTACATCTGAAGGACAAAGGCCGTTTGAGGACCAGCAGGTGAACATTTTAGACAGAGAGAATGGATGGTTTGAAAGAGGTCTCAAGGAAGACATTTACACCCAGGTTGAGTAGCCATCGTTGAACAGAGGAGGGGGTCTATTCTACCACTTCTCCCCCACTTAAAATACTGTCCTCTCATCACTTCCCAGGAAACTGAACAAACGTAACAAATTGGCCTCAGGTGAAGATGCCAACGATGGTCGTTCAGACTTGGCCACAGGTGGTTCTAACGACTATGACGACTGTTGTTACCACAGCCAGGAGCACTAACGAACCAGCGGTATAGACGATCCTAGCTAACGATCCCACAGAGCTTAAATAGCTGAGTTTCCATACTAGTCAGTCAGAACTGAAGAAGTCTCTTGGATGAGAGATGAAGTATCTTCAACTAAATCCAGTTGCCCTTGACTTTAACCTTCCTTGGATAAATATGAGTTGGATGACTGAGAACCTTCACAGACATCACAATGGTCAACCAATTTTTACATGGTACGGTTAATTAATGTTAATATTGAATTATGATCACAGTACAATCGTTCATCACTTCAAATGATCAATTAATTGCATGAAACAGCAACATTATTTTACCTGTCACAGTTAAAACATTGGTAGGTATCATGTTGTCCGTTAGAACAGGGACCTATTGTACGTATATTATCCAAATGTTTCACACTGCACTGCCATTTTCCAAACAGGTGGTGGGAGGTTTTCAGCTTCACACGTCTTCATACCCCAAAATCAAATCTTACCAGTAGACAACAATTGGCTTTATTTTCATCCTCTCCTCAGCGAGAGCCTTATTCAGGCACTGTTGCCTTGTCCCATTCAGCTTACATGGTGATTGGTACCTTTCAGTGAAAAGAGAAAGAGAGAAAGAGGCACGACTCGAGGGATGTGTGACCTTAACAAGAAGAGAAACCTCAAGGTGTCTTTGAAAAACTCACAGCTCCATAATAGCCTTTTATAATATTGTACCCAGCAGTTAAGATTGACTACATGTAGAATATGTTTCATTTCCCTGGAAGCCAATGTTTCATCAATACATTTCTGAAGTTATAAATTCTAAAATAGTTTGGCAACATGTTTGTAGTGTTTTTACATTTTTATTGTTCCCTCCAGGCATGTGCCACAGATCTAATTTATGAAGGCTCTTTAATATTGAACTTTTTTTTCAGCAGTCTACAGTATGTTGGCCAGTAACAACATTTTAACAAAACAACAGCATATGGCACAATAATGTTTATGTAAGCTGTTTTCTTCAGCGTTGCCTACTCTAGCTTTATCCCCATTTGCACAATATGATGGCCATGGTTTGAATGAAGGGGCATTCCAATTCTGTTCAGTATCTCACAAACGCAAGGACACCCTCACATTTCTGTAAATATTTGATTCTATCTTTTCATGTATCAACCAAAGTGTCATTTCTTCAGGTTGTCACATGAAAAGATATAATCAAATATTTACAAAAATGTGAGGGGTGGACTCACGTTTGTGAGTATATAATCTGTATATAATCCATTCTGTTTATATATGAAAATCTCAGTGGTACATCATATTGTAATTTTCTTGCTTTTGTTTAATTTTACTAATGCTTGGTTATAAACTGTATAGTAACTCTATCATATTGTATTTCTACTACTTTGTAGCTTTGATGTTTAGTCATTGTTAGTTGTATGTTTCTCTACATTGTCCTTATTTCTGTACTCTTATTTCTGGATATGCACACCTATTACATATTACCAGTCTTTCAAAGGACTTGTGACCTGTAGTCAGCACACCCTTGTAGATGAATCCCGTCTGTTGCTCTTTCTGCATTTTGTGATGAAGCCTTTTGTTTCACCAGGATTCTGTCCTTTTTCCCCTCTCCCTTCCTCTTCCAGAATTGTGTGAGTATGAGTGTAATATTTTCTTCATAAATGTGGAAGGTAACTAAATCACACAAAGCCCCCACTCTTATTGAGAACAAAGTTAACCATTGAGTCTGTACTTCTGCAAAATATGTTTTGATTGACACTGACCATTTAAGTTTAAGTTCAGATATCAGAATGAGTGCAGATTGTAATAGTATACACAGTATAGCAATGTTTGTAAAATACAACAGGTTAATTTTGCTTCCAGTCTGGACCTGCTGCAGTCCAAAATTGCAGACCAGAGTTACATAACTCTAGGTGGTAACAGTTGCTGACAGGATGTGCTGAGGGTGTGATGCATAACGCTAGAGCTAAAATGACTCCCCCTTCCCCTCTTTAAGTATGAGTAATAATGAACTTCATAAATACTCTCTACAGCAGTACATTTACAAACTAAATAATAAAGTGCCTGACAGTGTAAAGTGCCTGACAGTGAAAACAGATCAAAAACTATTACATCAAATATTGAAGTAGAATACATCTTGTTCCTTATTCCAGTGCTTCAGCTGTGAGCTACACACAACTTCCACATTATGAAGTTGTGTGTAGCCCAGAAAAGATCAGCATTTAAAATGTATCTGTATCTGATTGTGTATATTATATATATCAGCAACACTAGTCTACAGCCATGCTAGCAGCTCTGACTGAGTCAGACAAATTTCATAGCATATGTTAAAGCAGAAAGTATAACTGTATATGTGGTCATACTAATAGTGTGAATCTACTGTCTATTAACGGATGTTAGCGTTTCAGTTTTTACTGTATCTGAGATGGTTTTCATGTGAAAACACCACTTGGACTGCAGGTACTTCCAGGCACTGCTTTATTATCACACAGTGTATTGAGTTAGTATTCACAATACAATATGAGTAACATTTACAGAGAATGACATTGTACACAGATGAAAAATGTATTTATATGGCTTGACTTGAATACAATACAACCTTGCTCTCATGTTCGCATGATCATTGCACATGTTTTGTTGGGCTGAAAAATACAGCATTCAATTTTGAAGTGATTAGCTACTTACAAGGAGGGGTATGCAACATAATGCCTGGCATGTACAGGCGTTACATTTTACAAAGATTGAAAAGCCATCTAAACATTTCTTTTAACATAGATCATGAAAACAGTATACTTTTGAAGCCAAGAATAATGAGTGTTGAACAGAGAACCTATAGAAACTACTGGACCACCAGTGCTAACCCTAAGACACAGCTTTGTCAAAACATGCAAAATTCCTGAAATTATACACTGCAATTAATATAGTCAGCAACACTGCAACAACATTTGGGCAAAGAAGCTCTGAAAAACAAATGGTGCTTGCATTTATTATGCTGTTAACGACCTGTGGTACTGTAAATATTGTTTTTAATTTGGATTTATTTCCACAAATATTGATAAATGCATTTAGTACACAAACGTATCCTTAGAAGAGCAATATGTTATATTTAAAAGCATTGTCATGATGAGATAAAACATTTTTATCCCACGAATCTACATTTTGGTATAGTTTCAACAGGTTTCCTAAGCCTGCTATAGATGCTACATTAGAAGAATATTTGACATGTTCCTCGATCTGAATTTGTTTTTGCTATTAACTAGTATAAAAATGACAATACGACTGGAAGCAGCAAAACCTAATGAAGGGTTTTACTGCAGCAGAAGTTAGGACAGGTAAAGGCTCAAGCCGGTTTCACACACAACACAAACTTTAAGTTTGCTTTGCATTTATTGCACAAGTTTGATGGCTGGGCTACTTGCACAAGTGTTCACACACAACACGATTATGCTAATAAACACAACCCGCAATTTCTACAGCTGTATGGACTTAAAATAAACATTTTGCTGTGCTGTTTTTATTGCTAGATGCAATAAACAGATCAAACTGATGCCAAAATAAGCACATCATGATGCCAATTTGTTAAAAACTTTAAGTCATGCTTTGTCAGGTCTGCTGGCAAGATTACAAGCAAACAACTTTTAAAATGCTTGTTTTCTTCATAGAGTTCGGAGTGCAACGATAGTTATTTTTCTTATTATTTCTGAACTTTCCAGGTAGTTCAACTTTTTCTCTCAGCAGTCTCTTGTTGTGTCCGGTCTGTAAAAATTTGAAGTAGTCCCACAGAGCTCTGGCAGCTACAATAACAACAGGGGGCCAGAAACACGCAAGCTCGTTGCCGACAATCGCAGGTGACGATAAATCAATGTTCAAATCCCAAAAATTCCAAGTAAAAAATAAATGTAAAAAATTAAGTAACTCTGAGCTCCTCCCACCAGTAAATGCCTCTGTGCATTTACCTGCTCAGCAGCTGTCTGTCGGCCTGCAGAGACTCTGTCTCTCTGTTTTGCCCAGTGTCTCTATATCGTGTTGTATGTGAAACTGCCAATAAACTGGCGGAGTGGTTAAGTTTCCAATAGCCTTGCAATGTGTGAAATTTACACTATGAATATTTAAACTGGCCTGCAATAGACTCAAGCTGGTATTATTGGTTGGTACAAACAAGTAAAGGCATCCTTAATAAAAGCTGGGTTAAATAAAACAGAATGGGCAGATACAGAATGGGTCAGTATTCCATTCATAAATTACATTTCTACAGTATTTTATCAGTTTAACACACAGAGTCATGTCAAACTTGCCACTCTGTTGCTCTCAGTTTATAACACATTGGGAGTTAAAATTAGTGTATTTATTCTGTCATGGTTTAACTGTATACATAACACACTGTTTGTGTGGAAATTAAGTTTCCTTTTATATTTTTTTGTAGTGTGTCCATGTCTCATGTTGGATTGAATTTTTTAGTTTGATTTATTTTGTTTTGTGAATATTCAGACAGCATCAAGCAGAAATGCTGTGTCCACTCACTAACATATTACTAACTATTGAAATCGCTCAGATTTTTATTTGTATTCTTCCAATGGTAAAAGACATATTGAAGTCTAAACCATAAAAGTTATGTAAGTGAAATTCACAGGGCTGGTATGCTGCAGATGCCTCAAAAGCAAAAAAGTGTTTTGACCTGTAACTCTCACATAGTACAAAGCACATTCAAAAACCTTATATGAACGCGTTTCCTGAATTGAGCTGCATGTCGCGATAAAGGCCACTCCCATTTTTGCCTGTAGTTTTTTCCCAGCAAAACCACAAAATGTGTAACTGTAAGTGCTGAGTTTTATTGACAGACCAATAATGATTTTTTAAAAATGGTAGTAGTAGAAGTAGAAGTCCCAGTGGTTGCAGGAAGACGCAGGTGGAAAGGAGGGAGAGGAGTTTGTTGTCTATGTAGATGAGATGCCAGCAAGACGTTACTTCCTAACATTACTCCAGCACAACATACTCCTCTCTCTTACTCTGACTCGCGTTTCCACCATCATCTTCCTGCAACAGCTCGTCTGTCACGAGATTTCAGAGCAAGAATTGTCCTTCAGCGAGACTTCAGTTTGTTAAAAACAAAGGCAGTCACCAGTAGTCCCTCGTATTGATCTTTTCCATGATATTGTCAGCCACCTGGTATCACAGTCTGAGCTTGTCGTAGCACAAAGATGCACATTTTGAGGACGCCATTTGACCAGGGCAATCGCCCCGAAGGAATACATTACAGCTGCTGCAGCTGCTGGCTGAAGCATTTACTGCATGGATTCAAAACTGTTTTTACCTACTAGTCATTACACCGACACGAACATATGTGAAAATAGGGCCCAGGTTTAAAAATACAGAAATTACCTTTTAAAAAGAGAAACTGAGAGCAGCAGAGTAATGAGTACAGGTGGAACTGATGCTTCAGAAATTAATTTACAAAGACAACAGGTAAACAACAGAACTTAACTTTAACTCGTAATCTGGACTATTTATTCATTTAGTTGCATCCGGAGTGCAAGGTAGCATCTATACTGCAATGGAAAAATGTGTCATACTTTGTATGGTGTATCATGTTTTAAAAATGGAGTTGTAATTGGAAAGTGAAGTAATTACACGGAATAAGTAGAGAAATGCTACAAATTCAGTTTGGTTTAGAGAGATCTTTGTCATGTTGTGTCAAGTATTCCTCATGCACGAGTCACATTTTATTGGTGCACTATGGAAATTTTCCAACTGATTATTTATATATTTTTAAAAATACCATTAATCGATTAAAATCATTTAATAAATTGTACATCCCTTGTTCAGACCAAACAAAGACAACTACAAGTTAACACAAGGGAACAACGGCAACAAGGTTGCATTTTTGCATAGATTAATGTGGCTTTCTGCACATTCCTTGCTAGATACTGCCATGTGCAACCTGTAGGACATGCTAATAAATGTATCTTCTTTTTTTTTGGTGTATGTGAAAAGTTGAAGAACCTCTGCAGTTATTTAATCAGCACATGTTGATGTAGCATTTTTTCTCTCTTGGTATCTGTGTTGTCTGCATGTGTCACATTTACATTACATTTTAGAGCATGAAGAAATACCTGAAGTAGGATTCACCTGTGATTTCTTTATTTCTTTCTTTTTAATAGCACAAAAAAGCCTTTAGTTTTAGCAGTCTACAAAAATTCCAACAAAACCGAAATCTTGGTTATTGGACCCCAACAAATCAAAAAAATACTGCCATCTACTGTTTACCTGTCTCAACAGATCAAGCACGATATCTTGGTGGCTTATTTAATAGCAATTTATGTTTTGAGCAACATAAGCTTGTCCAGTTGTGTTTTTATCACCTCAGACATAAAGCAAAAATAAGATCTATTTTAAATGTTAGAGATGCAGAAACTGTTGTACATGCTTTTAACTCCTTGATTATTGCAACAGCCTCGTCTCTTGTCTAAATCAAAACTCCTGAAATGACTACAGACTGTCCAGAACTCAGCTGCTTGGCTTTTACCAAGATGAGGGAGGTATGATCACATCACACCTGGATTAACCTCTTTACACTGGTTCCCTGTCTGTTTTAGGATTGATTTTAACATCTTATTGATTACTTTTAAAGCTCCCCATGACCTGGCTCTGGATTTTTTTGGACCTTTTAGTCCCTTATGAACTTTTGCGTAGTTTGAGATCTTTGGGCAGGGGTCTCCTGGATAGACCTGCCGCAGAATATCCGGCTGTTAGAATCAATTCTGCCTTTAAGCCTTCTTAAAACACAAATTTATCAAAAAGCATATCCTGAATTTTTCTGAGCATTTTTATTTTATTTTAGGCCCTTGTGTATTTTATCATTCATTGTGGTATTTTACTTTATCATTGTCTCTGTAAAGCATTTCATACTTTGTTTTATAAATAAAGTTTATTATTTGTTATTATTTGTACAGATTCAAGTGTCAGTTAACTAGTTCTAAAAAGACTAGGGTTTTAGGTCTGAACGTGACTCTTTTCTAAATAGGATTTACATGAAATGCTCAGTATCTTCAAATTAATAAAGAAACTATCCCTTGTCTTACAAGTGTGCATTTGAATAGTGACAGATGATGAACAAGCTACATAGTGACTGAAAATCTTTGAACCAAACTAACCAAACCAGTAGAAACAGCAGAATTATTCACCTGATGATTTCAGGGTTCTTACACATCCTGGCCAATGAATTTCCATGACGTTTTCATGACTTTAAGCCAGATTTTCATGACCGAACAAAGAGCCACCTTTAGCACCCATAGTACATCCGCAGTTAGTAGGCTACTTCACTCTATACAGCATCTGTCATCGATGTTTGGTAACAGAGAAGGGAGATGAACTTTTTAGCAGATGGTTTCCTTGCCTACATTATTAAATCTACATTTCTCTGACAGAGTGTATTTTCTAGATAGTTACTGATGCAAGCCGGTCCCGAGCCAAATCAACTACCACAGGCAACTGACGTAGACTCACCACACGTGAGAGCGTAGTGTATGTGGCGAAGTCTCACCCGAGCCTTCTCTATTTTATAGGCTTATGACTAACTGAGAGATGTCATAAGTGTTTACTGGCACTGACATTAGTCAGGCATGTGATTGGCATAAGACAAAAAAGCAGGGAAATAAACCACACAAGAGCACATGGCACTGTGCTGTGGGCCCTCTCCCAAGAAAATGATAGTTATTTGAAAACAAACCTGCATATCCACATAGTTTTAGACTATTATCACTACAGTGTTTCAATGCATCCTGGCTCCAGCTAAATCTACATCTGTCCTCTGCAGGGGCTTGATCCACAACCTGGAGGAGGAACTAGTATAAACGAGTGTATTAGTATGATATTATAACATAAAATAAAAAGTATAAAGTTCATTTAACAGTATACTGTTAGTACAATATGAATACAGTATATTAATTCTATAATGTTACTGTAATTATCATTATTTTGTATAACAATATAGTGTCTAGCTTTCCACTAGCATAATATAAATACCAGTTAAACAAAACAGAAGTTTCCTTTTCGTGGGTTGTTTTCATTCATTAAATTGAAAATAGTCCCTACTATGTTAATGCTAAGTTCTAACTTATCAATAATTACAATCAGTGCAGAACAATGAGTTCAACATTAAAAGTTTGTTTTAGCACGTCACACTTTTTATATTATTCAGCCCCATCCAGTCTGTGGTCTAAAATTGCCATTGAGGAGCACATCGACTTTATGAAAAGTTGAACATGTTTCAACAAAAGGCATCTGATATAGTTAAATGGCCAGCTAGCCAAACCCAAACCTTCCTTATCAGATCACTATTATCCTCGGTCTTACTGCTTCAGCTGCAGAAGCAGCTGTGGTTGTTTTTGTAATATTGTAACAAGCTGCACAAACTGCCTGAGAGGGACCTGACTGTAATATTACAAAGAGTTTGGTTTAGAACTGCTCTATATGAAAAGTGCAATGAGATATCTTCGGTTATGAATAGGCGCTGAATTAAAAATAAATAAATAACACATACCGACGGCTTTTGTGTTATCTTGTTCGTAAGAATTCGCTATTAGCTTAACGAGTTGTAATAACAACTGCAGACAAAGGAAGTGGAAGCATCACTTTTCTACTTTTACCCTTCACGTCGCCTGCTTCACTGCCTCCACCGCAGTCTCTGCTGTCGGATGTGTATGAACTGAGCTCCCTGGTCAAACACAAATAGGCGTGACTAGGTTACTTTTTTTAATGGATCTGCATGATTCACGTGGGTCACATTTTCAGGTCGGAAAATCCACAAATTGGAAATTAACACCCGGCAAGCACCAAATGTAGGTAGATTTTTCGTTTGGCAGCTAAATGTTGGAAGACTAGTAGTATTTGGTACGATATCACCATAGAATAGCTTTTTGACGGTAGCTAACAGCGGATCAGCGTAGGTCTTTGTTGTGTGTCGCACTTAAATTCGTCCCCGCATCTCTTGTTGCATCGTTAAAAGAAAGTTTTGTTCATTTGAAAGAATCTTGTATGTGACTCAGGAGGAACAAGTAGTCTCAGTGAGTAATTTGTTCATCTTCACACATGCGTGAACAGTCATGGACTTGTTACTCGTTACATGGCAGCAGCATGGGCTCTGTCAGCACAGGAAACAGAATTGATTAGTTCACAACTCTCAAATGTGGGTCTCTGGGTTTGAGTCGTTCATTTGTCACGTGACAGCTCGACTATCACGTGACTATTCATGCACTGCTCACATGAGTCCTCCTCAGTCTTTCGTTCATTCAGCAGCCTGAGTTACTGCTAGCGCTGGAGAATGAGAGGCAGGTTGGTTGTCAGGTAACAGGCAGTGGACTGACATTATGTATTTTGTTAATTATGTGACATTTAATAAAGCACAACATAACAGCTCAGAGATGTTGTGCTATGGTTTTAACACAGCCGCACCGTAACTTTAGTCCTGCTAGTGTTTACAGCTAACAGCTGATGAGAGTTGGTCTGGGTCTGCTCCACTTCAGAGCCCTGACAGGGTTCTACCGGGAGCCCGAATTACCCCTGAGGTCATCTCCTCTCCAAAACAAAGGGACCCGGTCATTAAAACATTAAAACACAGCCACATAGCAACGTTAGCGTTAGCCTTGTGGTTTGTTTACAGCTAACAGCTGATCTGGTCCAGAGAACGCAACGTAACCTTTACTTTTTATTTATCAACAGAACTGTGCTGTTGTTTCACTGGTGAACAACCTGCAGTGTTTGAGAGCGATGTGCTCATATTTGTTTCTCTGTCTGCGTTTATATAATGTGTTTATTTCTTTGTTTCTCTCTCTGTGCTGGAGTTCTTTTAAGAACTTGATGGTTTTATCCAGATTATAATTAAATTGGTTGAATTTTAATTAGTATATAGTTTAATTAAGTATATAGTGTGTCAAACTTATTGCTTCAATGTATGGCAGCTATATGGGCGGCTGTGGCTCAGGAGGTAGAGCGGGTTGGCCGTTAATCGGCAGGTAAGCGGTTCAATCCCTGGCTCCTCCAGGCTGCATGTCTAAGTGTCCTTGGGCAAGACACTGAACCTCGATTACCCCTGGCAGCTGTTCTGCCAGTGTATGAATGTGTGTGAATGTTAGTTTCTGTTTGAGCACTTAGGCTCAGTGTGTGAATGGTGAATGCAGAAGTAGTGTAAAAGCGCTTTGAGTGGTCGAAAAGACTAGCAAGACGCTATACAAATACGGAGCATTTACATATATTCCCAGCAAATCTGATGTTAATATATAGATTTTAGTCATTAGATAGGGACATTAGATTACTGTATGAATGAGCACTATGAGATATAATGATGAGTAATTATAATTAAATATAGATATATATCGCTGGTCTGACTGTATACTGAGGAAAGATTGTGAAAATGGACAGATCTAGCTGAAGTAGTGGCGACTGAATATTCATAGTATATTCAATCACCACTACAGCGCTGCAATAACCAGCCTTGTTCAAAAGAACGAAATGACTCAAAAAAAGATTAGTCCATTTTACTGAACAAGATTTGAAGATTTGAGTCACTTTTCCTGTTTTTCTTGCACTAAGATTTAATAAATGAAAACAACCTACAATTAATATTTGGCCTGTAGTAGTGATACACTTAATATGAAAGTTTAATGAATATAGTGGGGGGCAAAAATGAGGCTGAAGCAGAACATAAAAAAATATTAATTAATGAGGAGGTTTAAGTTGAGTGATATGATTGATGTTGACTGAGCAGTGATGAGATTTAAGTTGAACGACAAAGCATGATTAATAAGCATGTTTAAGTTAAGAAAACAATTTACTGTTAAGTACATTTAATAGCATTAAATTAATTTTGTTTCAAATTTCAATCTGGCATATTCTTTAAGTTTGGACAGAATACTTTATTATCTCAATTAAAAGTACTGACACAAATGTTTATGTGACATAAAAAGACAAGTTTTATTTTGGCCGGTAAAAAATAGGTTTGGCCGGTGGATTTTTTCATCTAAGTTAATTTCCACCCCTGCTTGCGGGCTCTGTCAAAGTATGCCCACTAAAGTGCTTGTTTTTGCCAATGACAGGCTCACATTGTTTTACAAGTGTCCGACAACGTTATAGGAAGGAGTCATTGAATGAGTCATTATAGTTAATAGTTGATCTTGACAATTGTCACTCTTACACTATAATGAAAATATTGTTTAGAATAATTCTAAGAATATGTGGCTGAAAATCTTTCAGTATGCATTCATTTATTCACTTTCAGATTGTTCATGGGGTGTCAAAAATATCTGTCCATGCAGTAAGTCATTTACATACAACAGAACCATATAAAAGGAAAGTATTTTATGAGCTGTATAGTAAAGGACATTGTTATTTCAAACCTGTTGAGAGATGAAGTGCTTTTGGGAGTGTATGAGCATTTGCCTGAACAGCGCATCAATGAAAATTGTATCACTTATTGTAACTTGAGTATAAAATCTGGCTGCTAGAAAAACAACCATTATTGTTCATGACAATTCAGTGTTTGAAAGAGGTAACAAATTCATTCCATGCACTAGCTTCTGAGCAGAGGCTGACGCAGTTTGACCTTACTAATAATAATGCTGCAAGGCGATTCTTTAAAAAATAGAAGACTATGAACATGGAGTTGTTCAAATATATAAAGATATGCTCCCTGTTTGTGTTATAGTTACTTTTAATAGTGCCCCCAAATCCCCAAATTCCTGCAAAACTGATGATGCTTAACATTGCAAGTGATCTTTTGAAATTCAAACATTAAATCATATGAACTATTGGCCTCTCTAAGAAAATCAGGGGATATACCTTTTAGGAGAGGGAACAATACCCTTCCATGCAATATTACAACTACAAAGTGCAATGCACCTCAACAATATCAATAGCACGGTAGCAAGGAGTAAACAAAACTTTGGGCTATTTTTGCTATTAGGTTAGATGGCAATATCTCCTCTGTGTGGACTGGAGTTTTACTTGTGCAAACATTTCTGAGGTAAGAGCTGCTATGGGTATTCGGACACTTAGCTCACGAGAAATGGTATTGGGTTCACGAGATAGAGACAAGACACGATTTTAATCCTATTTTTAATCAATTTTCAATGCTGAATTACATGGAAATTTTGAGCAATAAACAGTTAATTTAATCTTAATTTAAGTTACATTTTCTACACTAAGTTATGGTGCAAATGTTTCTATTTATGGAAAAGGAAACAATTCAGGTGGCAGGTGACGATTCAAAATCTAAAACAGAATCTAAGTCAGTGCAGCTCTCAGGCATTCTGTGCTGCTTTCAGATCTGTTTCTCCTGTAGATCAACTTTTCTCATGTAATATCATCCTGCTGAGTCAGCACACATGCAGATGATTTAGTTTTCCCTCGTCTTTGTGTATTTTGTGAGGAATTAACCTCAATAAATGTGCATGTGACACCTTTCCAAATCAATGAGAAATTCATTTCAATTCAGTTAGAAACTTGTGTGTTTCAGCAGGTTTTCTGCTCATGTTCAAAACTTTCTGCACATTTAGAATCTCTTCCTCATATCTGTGTTCTCTGGCAGGTCCAGAAAAAAGTTATATTACGAGACTAACGTCATTATTTAATGATAGTCTATCTGTACTATACTCTGCCTATACTGTTGTGCCATACGTTAGTGCTAAACAACATTTGTGATCAGACAGAAATCTCACTATAAATCCACACACATCTTAACTTCAGCAGCTCTGATAAATTGCAGTTCACATTCCTAAACAGAGTAAGACTACGCCTCAGCGTTTAGATGTTTATAATGCAACTATAGTTACCACAGGTCACAACCGTCTGGATTGTCAGCACAAGAGCGGGTTCACTTAGATTACTACCATGGCATATGCCTGGTGTCCATCAGCTGGGAGAACTTGATTAGTTCCGCGAGTCGACATTATCAGATATACATTTGTTTTTCACTGAATTGATTGATGTGTGGCATAAGAGCGTGTGGAAAATGTCCTGACCTGACGAGAAATCGAGTCATGTTTTAATCCTGCGGGATGTCCTGGTACGAGAGTTTGTTACAGCCCTAATGGGTAGGGTTGGCATATTAACAAATCTGATTCCAGAAACAAATCTTTGAATCAGACTTCTTTGACATTGTTACTGAATCTAATGAAGTTGAAAGCAACATGATGTAGTGATTTTATTTTTATTATTTTCATGGTATACTGACTGACTAACACATATGGTATTGCTCTATGTAGCACTGGAATCCTGGGCAGGAAAGCTTTCGCAACGACATAATGCTTTACGTCACAGTGTTAAACACCAGACTCTTCAGCAAGCTGGCTATAAGAAAAAGCAACAAGTACATAATGTACAGTGAAAGCTTTTTGGAAGAAGCTAGCTTGTTATTCTCAGTATGGACATCATGGCAGAGGCTGCAAAGAGACCAAATAAGTACTCAGAGGAAGCAAGAAAGAGAAAAAGAGAATGAACAAGCAAGAGGCTGCCAGGTGTTGGCGAGAGCTTTGTAAAATAAAAGGCTGGACATGCCGAGCTGGCCTTCTTTCTGTTGGGCTTGTCAGTAATATTGCTGTGTCTTGTGTTATCGCACTTGCTTGATGTTTGGCTGTTGGCAAAGTTGTAGACTTGCTAGTTTTTGATCATAAATTATATAATCACAACAAATGCACCTGTACAGCTGTCCTTATTTGCCACAGCGGTGAATTACACTCTGAAACGGTAGGGGTGCCAAATCACACCAAACTTTACATGATGTTGCTTTAAATTCCAACATTAGCTACCTAAATCTTTTCTATGTTGCATCTATGTGCAAATCCAAAACGGCAAAGGTTTACTTGACTTTTTTTGATTGTTAGGTTTTGATATTTTTTGTGTACATGTAGGGGTTTTGTGGGTCATAAAATGGGCTCACTTCTCCAGCAATGTTATTTTATTATAATATCCACAACGAATTTCTCAGAAATTCAGCGTTATCTTTAAGATGCATTGTCATGTAAAGAGAAATATTTAGATTAAAGGTCAGAGAGTCACCATAATCATTAGTAATTATCCATACTGGTCTTCATAGCATATTAGCCAGTAGTTGTGGACCTATCTCGCTCGAACACATTGAGGACCAGACTGACTGACATCAATCATGCGCCATGCCTCATCACTAGTGCGTGGGACAACAAGGCACTATCCTTCATAATTTGTCTCTAGATTTTTATTTAACTATTTGCCAAACATAGCAGCCATTATTTTTTCTACAAGAGCAGCTCTGCTTCTGTGAAATGCTTGTAGGTGTTAAACTCCAGCCGTCCTATTTTGAGGGTACTGGTTTTATAGATACAGATAACCTATCCAATAAACCAGATTGAAAAGGCCAAAAGCAGTGGGGAAGAATATTCGTGAGTAAGAATCAATCTTGGAAACCCGCACGTGCATCCTATTTTCGCGCCAGGCACCTGAGCGGCAGTCATCAAAGCAGCAGAAGAAGCTGGTGCAGTCTTTTCCATCCAAACACTCGTAAGCATAGTCACTATCCTCGTGATAGGGCACAATAGTGTTCATCTGCAGTAGGGACGTACCAGGTCGGATATTCACCATGCTGGATGCTTTCTGCTGTGAAGGAAAACACACACAGGTAATTCAGTATGTTACTATTACATTCAGTGTGTTCAAAAGAAAAAAAGAAGAAAGAAAATGAGTGTCAGGTACCTGTGTGGTATTGTTGGCTTTAGCATTTTTGGTCTGCCTGTTGCTGGTGAAGTAGTGCAAAGTACCGTACTCCATGAGGGCAGCAAAGGTGAAGATAAAGCAGACAGAGACAAACAGGTCCATGGCAGTAACATAGGAAACCTTGGGCAGGGACTTCCTGGAAATGGTGCTTAGAGTGGTCATGGTGAGCACTGTGGTGATACCTAAATGGATTGTCACAGAGACAAGTTCCTCAGTGAAATATCCAATACCCTTTTCTCTACTTTCATTTTAATGGTTGATGAATTTGGCTGCCAAGGCACAAATTAGTGAAATTTCATAGCAGTGAGGATCATCTTGACTCAGTGTTCATTCTATGGCATATCTTGTCCATTTGGCATAGAACAACTGAGTTGGTGTGGGCACTGGGCAGTTGCAGGGCTCCACCTCGAAAACTTCTGGATATTGAGGTCTAAAGTTTCCGTTACCTTTCTTGACATTGAAATCATTTTGTGCAACTTTAAAGCCCCAACCAACTTGACCTAATTCTAACAGAACAATACCCACTTCAAACCAGTGACCACAGGGTTAAAAAGGAAAAACAATCAGAAGCTGATAGAGAAAATACAAAATCAGAAACAATTTCCCCATTTTGTTGAAATAAGACCAGTAGAGTGGCCAGTGCCCAGCAAATTTACACTCTGACTCAGTTTAACTGTGTATAATATGAAAACATTTCACACCCAGAGATGTGCGGGCTGGGACGGCATCCTTGTTGATCCAAAAGGAGACCCAGGACAAGACTACGATCATACTGCAGGGAATGTATGTCTGGATGGTGAAGTAGCCCATTCTCCGACTCAGGTCAAAAAAGATTGTCATGATAACATATTCACCTGAAAGTTTAACAATGAGGTAGATAAAGAAATAAAACATTAATATGTCTAGGAGGAAAGTGAGATGATCAAAGACATAGGTAATCAGGGTAAAATAGAGAACAGATGGCATGTATATACGTAACCCATTGCTGAATCACTAAAACAAATGTACAGACTCCAGAAGACTCCACACATACGCAGGATTGGTTTACATCACGGTAACACAAATGCAGCAGAGGAATAAATTGAATCCATGTGGTAATGTTGAGCACCACTCTTCCCCCAAACTAGTCCAAATTCTAAATTTTGTAATATCAGAGTCTGGAAACTGGCAGCATGTAAGAGAACCAAGTTCTCTTACAAGCATGTTCTCTTAAATGCTTAGAGAACCAAGTTCTCTTTGCATGCAAGAGATTGTGGTTCTCTTACATCTCTCACCTGACTGGGTGTGTGCCACGTCAGAGGTGTTCCTCAACCCTACAAAGGCAAACTGATAGAGCCTCCAGTACCGCTGGTCTGCCACCTCCACTGCCCGTCTCTGCCACCGGTAGAGGATTTCATTCTTGGGATAACCATCTACAGAACAGACACAATAGATCAATTATAAGCCTTTACTGATGCCTCTACTATCCAACAGGAAGCTCAAATCTATCATTCGGTGGTCTGTATCACAAGGGAACATTGCGGCAAGGCAAAGGGTAGCATTCAAGATGGAACTGACCCGCCCAGTCTCATGAAATTTCTTCAAATGAGCAAGATATCTTCAAAGTACAGTACAGCATGGGTTGGTTAAACATGAGGTTTAATAGACATTCCTGTAATAGTCAGTAGTGGGTTGTTTGTGCAGTTGTGAACTAGTGCTCATACCCAGGCAACGAACAGTGTGCAAGTAACTGCTCTACCTAAGGTATATATTGAAGAAGGGAAGAAATTCCCTATGTTGTTAATACATTTGTAGTATAGTTTGTTTAGTGATGCAGTATTGTATTTGACTTTAGCTTGTATTGCTTCTAAATATTGTTTTTATACAAACAAGGCTCATGTTTGCAAGTTGCATGTTTAAAAATATTCTAAAGTCTCATTGAAATATGAAACAGAATATAGACTATGAGTAATAAATATATATATTACAACTTGTAAACACAAAACATGATCTACAAATAGATTCATGACCCACAAATACAAAACACAATCCTCAAATATCTAATATACATACACACCACACAGACACACACACACACACACACACACACACACACACACATATATATCTAACATACAGTATACTGTATACTCTCACCAGCCACTTTATTAGGTACACCTTGCTAGCCGGGTTCGTACTAGCAACCCGGTACTAGTTTTCAGAACTTTTGCCTTCAGAACTGTCTTAATTCTTCGTGGCATACTTTCAACAAGGTGTTAAAAGTATTCCTCAGAGACTTTGGTCCATATTGACATGATAGCATCATCAAAGTTGCTGCAGATTTCTTGGCTGCGCATCCATAATGCCAATCTCCTGTTCCACCACACCCCCAAGCTGTTGTGTTGGATTGAGATCTGGTTACTGTGGAGGCCACTGAAGTACAGGTGAACTCATTGTCATGTTCAAGAAACCAGTTTGAGATAATTTCAGCTTTGAGACATGGTGCATTATCGGAGTAGCTATCAGAAGTTGGTACACTGGGGTCATAAAGGGATGGACATGGTCAGCAACAATACTCATAACAGGGGGATACTTTCTTTGTAAACTTTGGGCTCTTTAGTACCAACTAAGCATTGTTTAAAAACAGCCTACCTAAGTGTTGTTTTGGGTTATGTCTAAGTTGTATTTTTTCCCAGTGTGTTTCTGGTTTTGCCATTGATTCATGTGTTTTGTATTTGCCTCTGTTTCTCTCATTTCTTGTCCTTAGTTGTTTATGTCTTGTCTTTTATCTTAGGTCTTAATCTTGTGCTTTGGTTTACGCTTAGCGTTAATTTCCTTCTGTGTTTTATTATTTTGGTCTGTGTCTTAGTCCTTAGTCTTGTGTCTCCATGGTTTAGTGTAGTCCTGTCTCTGTCCATGCAGTCTTTCCATGTTTGTGTTTTACTTTGGTAGATCTGTCCTTGTGTGTTGCCGTGTTCTTTACTTCTGTTTTATTTTGTAATCTTTGTGCTGGGTGTTCTTGTCTAGCTCTGCTCCTGTTGTTAGTTTAGTGTATTTTTGTCTTGACTATTAGTTTGTTACCTCTGCCTTTGTTTTTGTACTTTTGGTTATGGGTCTTTATCTGCTTGTGTTTCTAATCATTTTTGAGTATTCTTGCCTGTTCCATTCTTTGTTCTTGGGACTACTCTGCCTGTGCTCTGGATTCTTTTGCTTGTTGGATTACTTCAGTTTTGGTCTTTGCCTTGTGCTTCACGTAAGCCTGTTTTTTGTTTTATAAATATCTGCAACCTCTTCGCCTATTGGTCTGCATTTGGGTCCACACCTCAGCTCCCTGCACTACACTCAGCCTGAACTATAACACCCCCACACCATCACACCACTAGCCTGAGGCGTTGATACGAGGCTGGATGGCTCCATGCTTTCACGTTGTTTACGCCAAACTCTGACCCTACCTCCTGAATGTTGCAGCTGAAATCGAGACTCATCTGACCAGGCAACATTTTTCCAATCTTTTATTGTCCAGTTTTGGTGAGTCTGTGTGAATTGTAGACTCAGTTTCCTGTTCTTAGCTGACAGGAGTGGCACATGGTGTGGTCTTCTGCTGCTGTAGCCCATCTGCTTCAAGGTTGGCCATGTTGTGCGTTCAGAGCTGGTGTTCTGCAGACCTTGGTTGTAACGAGTTGTTATTTGAATTACTGTTGCCTTTCTGTCATCTCAAACCAGTCTGCCCATTCTAATCTGACCTCTGACATCAACAAGGCATTTTCATCCACACAACTGTTGCTCACTGGATATTTTCTCTTTTTGGATCGTTTTCTTTATCCCTACAGATGGTTGTGCTCAGTTTGATCTTCAGAACTCAACGGTTCTGATTTTTGCACAAAGCCACATCCATCATTGCAACTGAGGGAGCATTATTTGCACAACTGCAAGAGCATGCTTGCTTGTATGAAAATGTATATTTTTTAGGCATTTAAATGTATGTGAAATGATGACGTGCTCATTTGATGACATTTAATGTGACTGTACTGGTCCTGACATTTGCCCTGAACAATATATTTTTAATGTATATAGTGTGGAAGATTAAAGGTGGAGTAAGTGATTCTGGAGAAATCCTACACCATGAAAAATACCATACAGAGATCAACGACACACCAAGTATTGTAACTAATATTAGCTAAGTTGTGGGTTAGCAAACTGTGGCTACAGCTGCTGCTGCAAAGCTAACATGATGACGAGACTGTCCCAGAGCCAGCACAGCAGTTCCAGACAGTGATGCTCACATCTCTCCTGCTGCTATAGCAAACATCATAACAACCAGGGCTGGCCTGAGACAAAAAAGTCATCCCTGGCATTTTTAGCCCAAGTTAAGACTGCATTAGGAAACTATGCCAGCTAAAACAATGTCAAATAGCTTATGCAGCGCTGTATGACAGTGAGTGATCACCAGCAGTAGGTGACAGTCTCACTTTATGATAGTGTTATGACTATGTTATTATCATTGACCTTAATTGAACAAATCATCATCATCATCACTATGGCACACACCCTGCCCAAGGGCGCCCCTTTGTGCTGAAAAGTGGTGGGGACACCCCTAATCAGGCTCAGATTAGGGGTATGATGAAACACAACACGCTCATGAGAGATAATACTGCACAAGACTGGGGTCATGAGAACAATTTTTAGCATTAAACACTTAATTTCCTGCATTCTGGAAACATTTTCTACACCAATTTCTGGTGCAAATGTCTTTATTTATATAAAGGGAAACACCAAATTTAGGTGGCCGGTGACAAATCAGTATATAAAAATTTTATTGAATATAATGCAGTAATCAGTAGCTTATTTTTTTAAGCTTAAGTTACTATTTAGGACACCGCAGATGTTTCTTCTATATTTACCTTGCATTGCAGGTTTTCTTATTGTGAATTATCCTTTCTCATATCATTGTCATTTGTTAATTAACATTTCTTGGTGCAAGTTGTTTTAGAACACTTTTAACTAATGCTTTCAAAAAGTAATGGGGACAAAATCTGCCATTTCAAAAAGTGGTGGGAACATGTCTCCAGAGTAAATGACACCTATGACCCTACCTCCCTGCTCCCTCACTACAGGTTGAGCTACTCCATGCTTATCGCTTCACCTCTACTCTCCTCCTGCTAACCCTGCTAACCCTGTCCATGCTCTATGTCCCATTTTTTATAAAAACAGTTAAACAAGTAAATAATGTATGTTAAACCGGCCCCAAAGGTTCGTTGGCCCATCGGACATTAACCTGGTGCCAGATGCCTGGTGCCAGATTACCAGTCCACCCCTGATAACAACAGCATATCTCGGTGAACTAGAAAGCAAGCTAAATGTCCATGGGCAAGTCATTTAAAGTTACTGACACACAAGTCATGGCTGGAACGACTGAAACAGTGTTTTGTCACAGCTTGCAGACTGTGATAAGATATTCCCTGAATCTGACAAAAACACTTGTATTGGATTAGAATCGCTGACCCCACCTTTAAGATCATGACAAGACATGAGAAGCTAAAGCAAAATGCAATAGAGAAATGAAGGATGACACAGACATCATGAATCACACTGGGAGAGGGTGCGTAATTCATTAAGTCTGTCAGAGAAAATGGAACTGGTTGGCCTCCTCTCTCCGCTGGTGGAGCATATGATAGATTGGTACAGGCTTAGAGAGGGCAGCCTCAAGCAGATGGGCCTTTTGGCAAAGAGAAAGAACAAAATCTTAGTCATTATGCTAGCCCATACAGAAACCCCTCTTTCTGGGCAAGTTACGGAAATCGAGATGGCGGGTTCAAAAATAGGAGGGGAAAACTTTTGACCACCTACAGCTTGAAAACTCCAGTGGACACGAGTGCTCATCCATTGGAAAGTTATGCAGCTTAAGGTAACACTCCGCATTAATAGTCAACCTGACAAAAACAGAATTATGACAGAGAAAAAGCAAGTCTCAGCGATGATTTTTTTCCCCCTCCCAAGTGTGACTGAACACACTAAAAGTACTTCAAGGTTCTCTTTGTAATTACACCAACAAATGCATGACAAAATAGTAACTATTAGGTCATGCTGTCACCTAAAAGAGAACTACATAGTAAACATCCAGATGCAAAAACTAAAACTGCACAAAAGGATTTTTGAAGAGTTGACTGTTCAAAATTTAAAATGGCTACCAAAAAGGTTAGCAAACTGTCCTACCTCAGTGTGTACATGACTCTCCCATTACTCCACAGCCTCAGGAGGCGGTTGGGAGTGGTGATCCAGTGGGCGTCTGATTTGCGAGAATTTCTGAAGAATGTGTCAGGAATCCAGATTTTGCCTACCATGTTACTGTTGAGCATGAGCAGCTTCATCGAGCTGTTAAACTTCAGTCGGCTGTCATACCATGTCTGGGCAAAGAAGATGTCAATGGTGTATTCCTGCATCAGAGTTAGGAAGAAACATGCAAATACAGCCAATTAAAAAAGAAAGATTATACAAAAATATTATGCCATGAAACTCGGTTGAGACCAATAATCAATTCATCATTTATTTTTGTGATGCCCTGACCTTTCATGTAAAAAGTTAAATGGTGATGGAACAGTGGCTAACACACATCCCCACTCTGACACATCCACCAACGTGTCCCCGAGGAAAATACTTGATAATGTGTATAATGAATCCTAATGGTAATTGGTAATCTTCTCAAATTGGTCTGTTACTGTAGGCAAGGCAAGTTTATTTGTACAGCACATTTCAACAACAAGGCAATTCAAAGTGCTTTACATTAAACATTGAAGCAACATAGCGTAATTGAAAAAAATACACATTAAAATATAATTTTGGTGAAATAGAAAATAAAAAAATGATTAAAAAATAATAATATAAACAGGGTAAAACAGGACAGTAAAAGTTACAATGCAGTGTACAATCAGGGTTAAAAGAGTTAAATGGAAAATAAAAACAGGCTCGGCGGCACGGTGGTGCAGTGGTTAGCACTGTCACCTCACATCAAGAAGGTTGTGGGTTCAAACCCATGACCTTCAAAGACATGCAGGCTAGGTTAATTGCTGTTTCCCAAATTGTCCTTAGGTGTGAATGTGAGTGGTTGTCTGTCTCTGTGTGGCCCTGCAAAGGACTGACGACCTGTCCGAGGTGTACCCCGCCTTTTGCCCGATGCCAGCTGGGATTGGCTCCAGCCCCCAGCGACCCTGTACACAGGACAAGTGGATGACGATGGATGGATGGATGGATGGATGGATGGATGGATGGATGGATGGATGGATGGATGGATGGATGGATGGATGGATGGATGGATGGATGGATGGATGGATGGATGGATGGATGGATGGATATATATTATGTATTTGGGATCCCACTCTTCTACTATACTATTGTTGCTGTACATAATTGCTACTATTGATTAATGCTATTCACCTTTCTTATGCATTGCATTTAATACATGCAGTTAAACTTATTCTTGTGCCTTGTGTTGTTCTTTCACTGTTGTAATTCAAGTTTTTGGCTTCAGCAAGCAAACCTATAATCTTCTGATCTGCCCTAATTCCAAACATCTAGATACCTTGAATATGTATTACTAGCAGGCAAATTTGGCAGTTATGCCCTTATAGACGTAGCCAGCCACTGAGTAGCTGGTTACATAATGATTAATGTATTTATAAGAATAATGTTTAAGGTTTTATTGAAAGACACACTGAACTTAAAGGTGAAGTTCACTCGCTCAGCCCTATTACTCTCTCATGCTGCGGCCTTCATATTTTGTAGGAAGACACAGACCATAGACTTCATAACACACACAAAACTCACATTGTGCAAAGACACACACACAGCCAGTAAAACAGTGTTGCTAACACAGACTATAAGAAATGGACGTAGTCATTGTGGCGTCACCCGTTGGTTTTGTGGACTGCTGTTCTAAAGCCTCGAGTTTAGGCCAATAGGGCGCCGCCATGTCGAGTTTTTGCAACCAGGAAGTGCCCGGAAGTGACGACATGGCAGAGCTAATGGCCATGTACTAGCTAGCTAGCTTAGCTAGGTGCAACTGTAACTCACGTTAATTGTCATTTTAACTGGGCTGATAACTTTGTCTAGTGAACAACAGTCTTAAAACTAAATGTACTCACCAGAGAAAGTGAACAGCCGACTCCTAATAAGCTTTTTCAACGGTGCTGGTTAAATTTACACAGCGCAGAGGGTACGAGTCGGCTCTAGCTTGATTGACAGGTAGCCATGGTAACGACTTGTCAATTATAGATAATTCCGCCCTAAAACATACTCCGCTTTGTTTTAAAATAAATGGGACCTTAATTTACGAAATGAACATCATTTTGTATTGACGACTTGAAACTACCGACTGAGACCATAAACTCATCAGGAAAGTGTTTACTGAGGTAATTATTCAGCTGAGAAGTAGGGTCATTTTCCCATTAGTTCTAATGGAGCCGGACTTCTTTTTGCAACCAGAAGAGTTGCCCCCTGCTGGATTTTCAATAGAATGCAGCTTTTAGGGACTTCCGCATTTGGTTCATATTGTAGAACGGAAGCTTCCAGCTTGGTTGCGTCATGATTGAAAAACAATTAGACATCCAAAATGAGACACAATGAGGCCTTGTTGGATTCTCACATAAAGTGGATGACACCTGTTGCCACGCTCAATAGGAGTAAAGTAAGATTTATAAACATACAATTGCCCGGGTAAAGAGGACCTGATAAGGCAAAAAGATTAGATACATGAACTTCACAAGAATCTGTCTCATTGAAGGCTCACTCAGTGAGTGAAAGGTGAATGCAGATGTAGTGTAAAAGCGCCTTGAGTGGTCGAAAAGACTAGAAGGCTCTATACAAGTACAGAACATTTACATTTACAGTAACTTGAAATATCCACCTACTCTGTCAGTTCAATTAAATCAATTCGATTCAAATCAGCTTTATTGGCATGAATGTATAACAACAGTATTGCCAAAGCTACTTCTAGATTATATAAGAACAATTAATTTCATACATTTCATTAAATAAGTAAATTCTGTACCATCTTAAATAAGTACTCTGTCATTTTCTGTTCTCTCCTACCATCTCCAGAAAAAGTCTTTCTCCTGTCAACCAAAGAATCCTCCTCCGCTCTGCTATCTTCTCCAGACCAGTATGATCATCTCCTCCACCACCCTGGTTGTCCAAATCCAAATTAGACTCACAGACAATGCAATACATCAGACATCCAGAGGGAGAATTATGTTAAAATGCACCTCAGCATTTAACTCAATTATCCCCTCCAGACTCATCCCAAAGCTAAAAGACCCAGGACTGTACTCCAGCATGTGTAGCAGGATCTTCAGCTTCCTGCGGTCACACTCCATCTGATCTCTGACCACAAAGAGAAGGCCTAGTGGAAGTGACTCACCTGGAGAACTGGTGCAATGACCTCTCTGAGAATGTCAAAAAGACTAAAGGCCGATTTATACTCCTGCGTAGGTCTGTCCGTCATTCTGCGATTACACCCCCAAACATTAGTCGGCAGTAGCGCTGCAGCGTCCACCGTGTTGACTGTTGCTGGCCGAACAGGCTGACTTTCAGTTTACCGCTCCGCTAACTTAAATGGGGGTAAAATTGTAAACGTGTAGCTGGTGTAGCCTTTTCAAATGTTACCGAGCGAATGGATCACATTCTGATAGCAAAACGAGTCATTTCGCTCGGATTACAACGGTCAAATATATTGATTCACTGTGTTACAGCCGCCGTTTTGGCTGCTTGTAAAAGTTACTTCAAACCGCTGGGGTACTTCCGCTCGGCTCGGTGGCATTGCAAAACTACCCAGCCGACCAATCACAGAGCTTACGGTTCGCGTCGACTCGATGTGCAGTTACATTTTAGAGGAGGTACACATCAAGCGACGGTGCACAGCCTACACCGTTGATTTGACGCAGAAGTATAAATGACGCTTAAGGAGCTGAAGAGTTGACTTTAGGAGGAAACAGGGGAGGAAGTCTAAACCCGGCAAGATCAAACGGGGCCCAGTGGAGAGGTTGGACAACTTCAGATACCTCAGTGTCTGTATTGGTTTGGGAGCAGCAATAAGAGGGACTACCTGGCCCTGCAGATGGTGGTGAAGCTGAACACACCATCAGATGTCAACTCTCTAAGCCCCACGAGACATTTACACCAGGTGGTGCAGGACAAGGGCTGAGGGGATCATAAAAGGCCTCTGTCACCCTAATAACATTTGTTAGTTATGTAACCCTTTTTGACACTAGCACACACTGGCCAGTAGAGCTGATTAAAATAAGACCTAAGTTGTGCCTTACTATCACAAAAGGCTACTATTTTGAAAGTGTGCTTGACAGGATCCTGGGATCTTAGCTGTTGATGGTGAGCTGGCTAAATATTCCCTATTTACTAATAGACATTACCGTGACTTCAGGGTTGATTTTACAGATTAGGTAGGTATAGATTAAAAAAAAAATGCGTGTAATGAAACAATAACAGCGCTGTGCCCCCTTAGGCCCCATGTCCACCAAAGCATTTTTTTCTGACACCAGCGTCTTTTTTTAATCCATTCCAATGGGAGCGCAGCGTATTTCCAGGCTTCTAAAAACGGCAGGAGCATGACGAGGCGCTGAGCGTCTTTTCCGCGCCAGGCGCTGAGCGTTTTTTTTCAGTCGCCGAGAGTTGAAAAATGTTCAACTTTGGGGAAAACGCTGCGCTCGTCACTTTCACTTTTTACCCAGCCGTCCAATCACGGTGCAGGAGGGGCGGGACAAACACCGCACCGAATACATCCGATCTTGAACGAAACAATGTGCCTAATCGCTGAGGTGTTTCCGCGCCCGCAGAATCTCATGAACACACATACGGACAAGTCTGTACTCTCATGTTTCAGCCTTCTTTTCATGCAGAGCGAGGGCCAGAGCAAGTAGGCCTACGTGCTTTGTGGAGACATTTTTACATTCAGTAAATTAACTAGGCTACTCTACTTACAGCACATCGTGTCCACGGAAATTATTTCTCATAGCAACCAAGGTGTCTCGAAAAAACACTGCGCCTCCAAAACGCACCCTAGCGCTCCCAGCTAGGCGTTTTCAGAACAGCAGGTGGCGTTTTAGCCGGCAAAAAACGCTTTAGTGGACACGGGCCCAAACAGCAAAGTAATAAATAAATACATGAACAAAATTGCTTTATCAACCCCTACGGTGGTAATCTTCAAAATAACACTTTCCTTATTTCTTTTCTCTCAGGATGGATAAAAAATATTGAACCATGTGTCCACTGAATGAAAATAAATGCAACTCGCACAGGTATCAATAACAAAGGTACCAATTTAATAATACAGTCCCCAGTATGCAAATATGTACTATCACAGTTCAAACTCAAAGAAATTGTTAAGCTTATTACCAAGAGCTTGGATTTGAAAACGTCGGGGCAGATATGGTTGTGCACATATGAAAGAGAAATCCTTTAACATGCTGGTCAATGTTCATAAAAAGTCTCTCCTTACTCACCCAGCTCCATCACTCCAACAGTTTCAAAGAACCTGCCAGGCTGGTAGATGATGTTGATGATGATGATATATGTACTTAAGTCTATACTAATAGTCTCCAAATTCAACTTAAAGTTTTACCGCACATCAATACACAGCCGCTTTTTCCCCACGTGTCTTCCCCATTATTTCTCTTCAGACTACTTTTTTCTCCCCCGCTCCTCTCTAAGTGATCCCTAATTGGCTCAGTTTACATCAATCAAAAAACTGAAATCACATTGGCTAAGTAATCATGACACTGGCATTCACAAGAAGCAAAGCATCACAGTAAGTATAGTTTTTCCCATTAAGTTCCCACACATCTTTTCATTTAACCATATTTAGTGCGTTTCTACAGTTACTTTACTGGTGCTAGAAACAAACAAATTATGAACTACAAGTTATATAGTGTATGATGTGTATGGGACAAATAAACATATTTAGATTTTTGAAAGTTCTGCCAATTTTCCCTGGAGCACAATAAGGTTCACTTACTTGCTTTTTCCATCACTTTCAACCACATCTCACAGTCTTCCTCAGTGTATAGAGGTTGAAAGATTTGGAAAAACTAGTTGCATACTAGCTTGCATATGCTGGTTATTTAATAATATTATTTATTATTAGTGAAGGGGTTTATCCATCCATTATCCCTTTAGTTCAGTAGAGGAAAAAGAATACAGAAATTAGAAGAAGCAGTCTCACCATGTTGATGGGGTCCACTGGTCCAATGCTGTTGACATACACGGCTGTTTCAATCACTGTCGGCCTTACTGAAACATAACAGAAGACATACTGCACTGACATAGACAGCTTTTGTAATTTGTTTATATATGTCAAAAATGATGTTGCCTGTCTTGTCAACCTAAATCACAAAGTTAGCTACAACAACAATATTTAGAACAGTTTTTATCCCTACTGTATTATTGCATGAAGGTCAAGACCAGGGATGGACTGAAAATGGAACATACATTTTTTTGTCTCTAATTTGTTAGTACTAACTTCTACCATAACCAGTCATGTATGAAAATGGGTTTAACATTTTGAAAGTTTGCTGTCCAGGCGTTCACGAAACATGACACTAACATGGGCATCAACTTTATGAAAAGTTGAAAATGTTTAAACAAAAGACACCAGATACAGCTAGAAAGCTAGCCACTCAAACCCAAACCATTCTTATGTTATCCCTGTTGTCTTCTGCCTTACCGCCTCAGCTGCTCAGATGCACCCTGACTTTGTCTTGTGCACCAGCACTTCTTACAAGCTGCTGAATAGTATACATGCCAGTATGGGAATAAGGCAGATTTTGTGCCAAGAAACAGCCCTGCAATATTTAGCTAGCCCTTGTCACATGACTTTAGAAACCTATGTGAAGAGAACCAAGTGCACAGCCTTTTAAAAAATGGTTTATTTCAATGTCAACACAGTTTCAAAGAAAACATCTGTATCACATATACGATTTAATATGCATTGTGAAAACAATATGAATTGCCAAGCAGTGGTGGTGTCGCACACTTATACATAAAACTTGTGAGAGAATGACAAAAAGGAAATGTTTCACCTGTGGATAAAAATGCAAAAAGTGACACATAGTGTAGGTTACTCTGGGAAAAACATGGCCTCTTAAAGAGGATGATGAAATTTTTAAGAAGGTGCAAATGTTTTATCTTGTTTGTATTTTAATTTTATTATTTTTTAAATTTATTTTATTATTATTATTTAATCATTGTATTTCTTGAAATTACTGAACACATTTTTAACCAGCACAAAGATTTTTATTTATAGCTCCAGTGTGTAATATTTCTGAGGATCTATTGACAGAATGCAATATAATATCCATAACAATGTTTTCAGTTGTGTATAAAGACCATACAAAATGAACCGTTTTGATGACCTCAGAGTGAGCCATTTTGCATTCTTTCTGTATTTCATAACCCAAAATATCTTTGATTGTGTCATTGACATTATTCAAGAATGCGCATAATTTATCCCAGAAAATATGTGTATGATTGGATTCTGTATTTCCACACATTCGTCAACAATGTTGTTTTGAGCCAATTTGCTTACTTTTTATTTTGGGTGTAGGTATTTCATAGGTCAGGTTGGTCAAAAAATCTATCAACATAGGCAAACCAGTTCTTGCCCTACTTTATGCCTTTTAATAAAACCAGACCAGATATTCAGTGTATGTGTGGTTTTGTGAGTTGTTATTAATGTTACCACCTATGTTACATGTAATGTAATGTTACCACCTAAGGATTGGATTGGGATGTTAACCACCTTCTTCTCTCCTTCCACTTAGAGTTATACTTAACTTAATCACAGGCCCGAGTTGTGTTGCTAGATAGTAGTCCTCTGAGTTTGGGAGTTCCATCCCACCCTCGTCTTTAGTCAGTTGTAATGTGCAATATTTAGGGCCCGAGCACGAACCGTGCTGTTAGGATTATATTTTTTCTTTCTTTATTTTTCTGCAAAGTAAGTTCAATTTTGGTGGCATCAACATGCTCGAAAAGTCACCAAATTTGGCACACATGTCAGGAGTGGTGAAAAATTTCTTATTTTGTGGCTTTCGCGCATGGGCGCAGCAAAATGGCTCGCTAGTGGCACCTTAGAAAATTAGCCCCTCGTCCACGTTCAACCTACATGCACGAAATTTGGTGGCGACATGTATCATATCAAGACGCATAAAAAAGCCTCAAGAACCCATACCTAAACTCGACAGGAAGTCGTCCATTTTGAATTTTGCCGCCATTTTTGGACGATTTACACACTACGTACTTTAACGAACTCCTCCTAGGGATTTAGTTGCATCGTCTTCAAATTTCTGCTGTGCCTTCTAAAGGCATTGACGATGAAAAGTTGTGCTATCTGCGAGTTTTCGTCGATGGGCGTGTCCGTGGCGTCGATGATTCGCCATGAAACAGGAAGTTGTAGTAACTATGCTGTACATGCTCAGATCTGCACGAAATTTTACTCTTGGTCGTCTCCGTGCTCTTTCGTCGGTTTCTACCTGCGGGATGTCTCCCATCTCTCTCTGACTCACTCAGTATTGAGTGTTTTGGATGAGTGATTCTACTTGTAGGTGTGGGGACGGTGTGGGGAGGGCAGCCACTGATTACGTGACCCGGCCTTGAGCGCAGCTGCTGTCGCAACCCCGCCTGTGTCTGCACAGCTGCAGGTCCCCGGCTCGGTTTCCATTTACGCACGGGTTGGACCTCGGCCTCCCGTGTCCCGCCATTGGTGCTTGTGTGCACGCCGACACCAATGCCGCTGTCGTCGGGTGACTAGGTGGTTTATTATGGCTCTGGGCAGGTGGGTTGTGCTTGGTGGTACCGTATGGGCCAGTGAGGGATTGACTCATCCTGCTTCGCCTCTAACTCAATAGTGATAGCCTTAGAGGGCGAAGCCTATACGAAATAGAATGGGGGTTACGTACTGTAACCCAGATTCTATGAGTATAGGCGCAGCCCTCCAAATTGAAGGCCTCACTGGACCTTGGTTCTCAGTGCTGAAGAAAAGGCATTTGGGAGCCGAAGGCTAGGTCTCACCGTTGTTTATATACAAGATGGGCGTAGACTAAAATTCTCAGTGCCGCGCAGGCGCGCGGAAGGTGTATACCCAATAGTGATAGCCTTAGAGGGCTGCGCCTATACTCATAGAATCTTCGTTCTCAAATCTGAGTTTTTTCTCTGTTTTACTTCCCAAGACATCATCTATTTCTCCTTTAGTGTTTTTTTATTCCTTGATGATGTTGAGCTCTGTGGGTACTTTGATGTTTTACTTCAAGGTGTCTTCAATTTTTCAACTAAGTTAAGATATTGTGTCTGCTTACTCTTTCTTTGTAGTGAAGTGATTGCTATTAATTTCACCCATATATCGGCCTGCAAAGTAGGTCTTAATTTCTGCAGTTGTTGCCTTGTTATTGAGTATGCTTACATTCAGTCTCCAGGTAGTGTTTTTCTGTCTGCTATTTAGAAGTATATTTTGCAGTCTTTTACCTAATGTAATTTCGAGCTGTTTATTAATATAAAGTTAATTCTAGAGTGTATGGTGTGAACAGTGGAGTAGTGCGTATAGTCTTTTTCCAGTGGATGTAATTCATACCATACATCGACCAGTCAGAGGTTGGAGGTGAAGTTGTATGCTTCCCTTGAAACCAATTTGTATCCATGAGAACAAATAATATGCCAAACAACGTTGGGAATCTCAACATGAAAAGAAGTCAAACTAAAATCACAACAGTATGCATATGCTTCCCACATACCCCCCCGTGGGTTGAGGGGAAAACTTTCGGAGTCACTCTAGTAGGCTATGTATAAACAAAAAACAATTTTCTCAACAGAGAAAATCATTGGGGCCAAGTTTCACTTACGCGAGTGTATGACTAGATCTGATCCTTTTACGACAGTGTGAACAGGCCAAGTCACATGGAATCTGATCTTTTCCAGTTCAGATTTGGGCGACTTTCATATGATTCAAATCCAATACAGATTGGATCCTTTTAAAAACAACCTAAGTCTGGTGACTCAGGTCGGAAGTGATTGACCTCCCTTTTCTCCAACAGCCAAACCATGATCCAGATCACGGCCTTACCCATAATCCTTTCTGTGTGTGTTACATTCACACATGTGTGTGCATGTGTGCGCGTGTGTTCATCTGCTGGAAAGCACAATAGTGTGATTAATTGACTTTTTGCACCACCTGTTACAAGTTTGAATTAAAACTGCAAGCAGCGTTGGGCAGGCCCTCTCACATGTAGTGCGTCAAGTTGTGAGGCAGCTGCGCAGCGGATTCTGGAGCTCTGCCGGTGTGACTGTGAATTTGCCACGCGCTTCAGACACTGCACAGAGGTCTTCATCACTTCCTGTGTCCCCTTTGTGGCGCTCCATAGAACATTATATTACAACTATAACTGAACATGTAGATGTGTTTGGTGCGCGGCTGTAAAGTTTAGTGCAGATGTGAGCATGTACACTGAAGTTACAACAACTTTATGGTGAATCATCAATTGCTTACACGCCATAAGCAAACTGGTCGACTGATAATAACTGCTTGTACAACTTCTAATTGTCAATGGGTTTATACTGCACAGCGAAAACTTAAACTTAGTCCAGGAGTTGCTCTGTAGGGAGGACGCTAGAGAGCCACAGCCCTGTGCGAAACCCATAAAATACGAAATTTTTCATCACGCCTGGGTTTTGAGTATGTTTAGGCCCCCAAAATTGGTTACTTTGCAGAAAAAAGAATTAGAATTTCTTCAGTCCAAATAGGGACCTAGCATATTTCATGCTTGTGCCCTAATAATCCTTTCAGATTCAATAGGGACCTTGCATATTTTATGCTTGGGTCCTAATAATCTCACCTAACGATCGAATATTCGAATATGCAGGTGCATATCTTCTTAAAAGCAATTTCAAATTTGAAAAACTGAATATTGAAGATACAAGGTTTTCCCCAGACAGCAGTGTCAGCAGACAGCAGCATGTCATTTCACAAATGGTCCCATGCAATGACAAGGCAGAAACCCATACTGGACAAGGTTCTTTACAAACTTCTTTTGCAATGCTCTTCATCGCTGAGGCCAAGTGTTTTGTGGTAACAAAGCATATTTCCAGAGTATGAACTTAACTTGCCTCCAATGTCAGGCCGCAGTTTGTTGTCGTAGCCCTGCAGTAGTTTATTTAGGATCAAAGTCACATCGCTCTCATAGACCTTCGGTGACAGGACCCAGGTCTTATTAATGGGCACATCTTCATAGTCTTCTTCTTCCTGTTTACTGGGCCCAAATGCTGCACTGTGGAGTAGAAAAGAAGAAACTTTGTAAGAAACAAAGATACACAGTATTTATATATAAATCTATGGGTTTTTGTGAATTCCAAATAATATGTATTATTCCAGCAGTTGCAGCAGCAGCATTTGAGCAATTTGTTGGTTTTGGTATGAAAGTCAAAAGTCAAAACTTGGTACAGTATTTGTAGTGGTTTAAAACTCAAACTTGGGTGTTTCACCCAATATTATTCCATTTATGGTGGAAACACCTCTTAAAAAATACTTAATGCTCCAGTTTTTATAATAGCACTGGGTGAACATACCAGTATACTGGGATTTGTCATTAAAGTCAACAGCCTCACACATCCCTAGGATTTAGGAGGATAAAATGTGCCATTTCTTGTTGGCAGCAGGTGGTGTTATGGCTTTAAGTGAATATTGGCATGTAGATGTGTTCAGGGTGGGACAGGGTGGATGTGAGCATGTAGACTGAAATTACAACAGTACGGAATCTGTAAATCATCCCAAAATTACTATAAAATTCAAAATGGCCAACTTCCTGTTCAATATATCAATATCATTTTTTATATAGCACACTTAAAACAAACAAGGTTGGCCAAGGTGCTACAAAGGTTAAAAAATTCAATAACAAACAGTAATTAAAGCTGTAAGCAGCGTTGGGCGGGCCCGCTGTGATGACATGGCATGACATGGCCGCACCGCAGCGGACATAGGTCATGAGATGCGATTGTCGTGAAAATCAATTGTTGTCCATTTTGGACCGGTCACAAAGGACTTAAACATCACTTCCTGTTTCCCCTAGACAACACCTGCTAATTTTATGTTGTGCAGCTGTAGGTCAAGTGTGGACCATGCTGTGAAAATGCCATGTCAGATCAAACTCTAGTTTTTGTCAGAAGCCAGTAATTACTTCCATGTGTAGCACTAGTGGGTAGGCAGGATAACTGCCGTTAGAGGTAGAATATTTTCGATGCAGAATCATGTTCAGGGCGGGACTGGTATCAACCATGTAGAGTTTGGTACAGATCTAGAGCAGAGTAGAGTGTATCATCATAAGGCTATTAGCATTCATATGTAAATATTCTATTATAAATCACTGGTCAGGGTGATACACTTTATATATAAAAAAAAAATATCCCCCTCTCACCCCTTGCAGGGTGGTATGTGTCATCCTCAAGCTCGGGTCCTCTACCAGAGGCCTGGGAGTTTGAGGGTTCCTGTTGCCAGTATCTTAGCTGTTCCTAGTGACTGTCCACTCTTCTGGACAGAGACCTCTGATGTTTTACCTGGAATCTGCTGTAGCCACTCTCCCAGTTTGGGGGTCACAGCCCCCAGCGCTCCGATTACCACTGGCACCACTGTTGCTCTTACTTTCCACATCTTTTCTAGCTCCTCTTTCAGCCCTTGGTACTTCTCAAGCTTCTCGTGTTCCTTCTTCCTGATGTTGCTGTCGCTTAGTATTGCCACATCTATCACTACTGCCTTCTTCTGCTGTTTGTCGATCAACACGATGTCTGGTTGGTTAGCCATCACCAGTTTGTCAGTCTGGATCTTGAAGTCCCACAGGATCTTAGCTCGGTCATTCTCAACTACCTTAGGAGGTGTCTTCCATTTTGACCTTGGGATTTCCAGCCCGTACTCATGGCAGATGTTCCTGTACACTATGACAGCTACCTGGTTATGGCGTTCCATGTACGCACTTCCTGCCTGCATCTTACACCCTGCTGTTATGTGCTGTACTGTCTCAGGGGCATCCTTGCACAGTCTGCACCTGGGGTCCTGCCTGGTGTGGTAGACCCCAGCCTCTATTGATCTTGTACTGAGTGCCTGTTCTTGTGCTGCCATGATTAGTGCTTCTGTGCTGTCCTTCAGTCCAGCCTTTTCTAGCCACTGGTAGGATTTCTTGATATCAGCCACTTCTTCTATTTGTCTGTGGTACACGCCGTGCAGCGGCTTGTCCCTCCATGACGGTTCTTCATCTTCCTTGCCCTCACCTTCAGGTTTCTGCTGCCTGAGGTATTCACCAAGCCCTTCATCTTTGGGGGCCATCTTTCTGATGTACTCCTGGATCTTCGCTGCTTCATCCTGGACTGTGGTCTTGACACTCACTAGCCCTCGGCCTCCCTCGCTACGCTTGGTGTACAGTCTCAGGGTGCTGGATTTGGGGTGAAACCCTCCATGCATTGTGAGGAGCTTTGTTGTCTTGATGTCAGTAGCCTCTATCTCCTCCTTTGGCCAGTTTATTACACCAGCGGGGTATCTGATGACTGGCAGGGTGTATGTGTTGATGGCTCGGATCTTGTTTTTCCCATTCAGCTGGCTTTTCAGGACCTGCCTCACTCTTTGTAGGTATTTGGCTGTGGCGGTCTTCCTTGCTGCCTCCTCATGGTTTCCATTAGCCTGTGGCACCCCAAGGTATTTGTAGCTGTCCTGAACATCTGCAATGTGGCCTTCTGGTAGTTCATCCCCCTCGGTTCTGATCATCTTCCCTCTTTTCGATACCATTTCGATACCAACACTTGTGTTGTCAATGTCGTTGCTGTAGATCCTGGTAGTGTGGATCAGTGAGTCGATGTCTCGCTCATTTCTGGCATACAGCTTGATGTCATCCATGTAGAGGAGGTGACTGATGATTGTTCCGCTTCGGAATCGGTATCCGTAGCCAGTCTTTGTGATGATCTGACTGAGGGGGTTCAGGCCTATGCAGAACAGCAGCGGGGATAGTGTGTCGCCTTGGTATATGCCGCACTTGATGGTGACTTGTGCAATTGGCTTGAGTTGGCTTCCAGACTTGTTTTCCACAGCTTCATTGAGTTCTTGATGAAGGCAGTTAGTGTCCTGTTGATCTTGTACATCTCCAAGCATTCCAGTATCCATGTATGTGGCATTGAGTCGTAGGCTTTCTTGTAGTCAATCCAGGCAGTGCACAGATTGGTCTGTCTGGTCTTGCAGTCTCGAGTGACTGCTCTATCCACCAGTAGCTGGTGCTTGGCTCTTCTGGTGTTACTGCCTATTCCCTTCTGGGCCCTGTGCATGTATTAAACCATATGTCTATGTCTATGTCTACTCATCTTAGTCACTATGATGCCTGAAAGGAGCTTCCATGTTGTGCAGAGGCAGGTTATTGGCCGGTAGTTGGATGGGATTGTTCCCTTCTGGGGATCCTTCATGATCAGGATTGTCCGTCCTTGGGTTAACCATTCTGGGTGAGTCCCATCCATCAGCAGTTGGTTCATTTGTACTGCCAGGTGTTCATGGAGTGCAGTTAGTTTCTTCAGCCAGTAGGTGTGGATCATGTCAGGGCCTGGTGCTGTCCAGCTCTTCATACCTTCCACTCTTTCTTGGATGTCTGCCGTTGTAATGGTTACTGGTTCTTGTTCTGGGAGATTGCTGTGATCTGTTCTTAGATCCACTAGCCACTGAGCATTGGTGTTGTGGGATGCCTCTTTCCCCCATATGTTCTTCCAGTACTGTTCAGTCTCAGCCCTGGGTGGATCTGATCTTGTGTTATTACCCTGCCACTGAGAGTACACTTTGGATGGTTCGGTGGAGAACATCTGGTTTATTCTCCTTGCTTCTGCTTCTCCCTTGTATCTCTTTAGGCGGGTGGCCAGGTCAGTGAGTCTTTGAAAATCTGAAGAAAGCCTGTCTGTGGCCTCTCAGAATTCCCAAGAAATGGCAACCTCACACCCACAACCCACAACCTATTAAAATCTCAATTGTTTGCTGCAACTCATATTAAGCACAATCACAAATAAACCCATAAACATACAATTGAAGACATACAGAACATGCATTCCTAGCACACACACACACACACACACAGTGCTGGCAGTGGCTCTGACAGGTGATGACTATAAGAAAGAATGTGGGCCATAAAGTAGTGGTGTCAAAGTGATATTTGTGTAGTGAAACATTACTCAAACGATGTTCATCCCTCTTTCTACTAGAATCATGGCTATGCCTTGCCTGCTTCTCCTACCGCTCTTAAGACCAGACTCAATGAAGCCATGGCAGAGTGGAAAGTCTGGTCCACATACACAGTCAATGTCTGGTTTTGTAGACATGGGTGATGCAAACAGTGAGTCTGATGTTGCTACTGAAGCTCTTGTATTCATGGTGGCTGGCCTAGGACATTGGAAGGCTCCCATTGCTTACATCTTGACCAAGTCTCTCTCTCCAGAAACACAAAGAGTACTTCTCAGTCATTCTTTGGAGGAGCTGCATGCACGGAGCATTCGGTTGGTGTGTGTAACAATGGATGGGCATGCCTCCAATGTCAGCATGTGCAACCAACTTGGGTGTGAGCTGAAGGGAGACCCACGAGAGCCGCTTCAAACCAGTTTCTCGCATCCGGTGACTGGCGAGAAAGTATTTCTAATGATGGACTCTTGCCACATGCTCAAGTTGGCACGTAATATGTTGAAGGTAAATGATGATCGTTTTAGACCTATTTGAAGAAGTTATGCCTCGGCTGCTAAAAGTTATATCTAAATATTGTTGTCTGTCCATTTGCACAGTTATGGCTGAACGTGATGACCAACATTTTGCTGTTTGTACTTGTTTGAGCAGAGACTGATTCTTACTCTGCAGGCATACAGTCCAATTGCAACACCTACAGGACAGATCAATTGAAGGTACATCAATCATCTCAATGATGTGCAAAAAAAGATGGACTCCATGTTGCCAAAAAAATTACAGACAAATATGCCCACTTTGAGAACCACAAGATGAGGATGTCCCTGGCTGCATAGACACTCAGTCGCTCTGTGTCAGTGGCTCTCCGCACAATGAGGGATCTTGGGTACTGTCAGTTTAAGGACTGTGAGGCAACGGCAGAATTCACTGCTTTGAACTGGATGGAGAGGAAAGCATTTTTGTCAAGAGCCAAGGAGTACTTGCTCACTTTGCTGACAAAAGATGGAACACCCCTTCACTGATTTAAGAAGTCTATTAAAATACTGCTTGTTAAGTTCATGACATGAGTTCAGCGACACTGTTCCCTTATGCATCGCACTCCTAAGATGCTCAGTTGTTCCGTTATGCATCGAGTTCCTAAGATGTTCCTAACTGCTTCAGTTTTGTTTGTGTCTGAATTGTCTTGTATTCAGTGTGTTTTTCAGGTCCTAGATGCTTCTAAATGGTATGTATTACACAACATGCTGTTGTCAGAAAGATTGTATGTATGTTGATATGATAATCTCTCGTTTGAATGTTTTTCTATATGCAGTTTTGTTTCTGTTAGAATTACCTTATATTCCGTGTGTTTTTCAGGTCCTAGATGCTTCTAAATACACAACATCAAGTACATGTTGAAATGGTAGGTATTGCATGTGTTCTCAGGTTCTCCCAGTTGTGCAAATGCATTGTTCCAGGTTATTGTTCCATTGTCTGCTAAGTCTAAGAAGGTACACTCTGGTCTCATGTGCGAGACCCTTAAAATACATAATTTTTCGCCATGCCAGACACGTGCAAAGTATGGTGAGTTTTTGAGCACCTTTAGGCCGTCAAAATTGCTTCATCGCCACAAATAAGGAGTTACAATAGCCAAGACGAAAGGTTATGAAGGCATTAATCACCCACTCTAATAGCTATGTTTCTCAACTGGAAGAAGCAAGATATCACAGTGGCAGGTATCTGTTTATCAAATTAAACGCACTGCCTAAGACAAGGCAAATATAACTCAAAGAGTAGACGTCTTTCACCAACGCTGCCTTCGGCGGATACTGAGCATACGGTACTTCGAGTAGGCCCGCCGGACACATTATCCGCATGAATGACAGCTGAATCCTGAAAAAGGCGTTTTGCTGGGTTCCACCTGAAGGCTGACGCTGCAGGGGCCAGCCACCTGGCGGCAGACCTTCATCAATGACCTCAAGGCCCTCAACGTCTCCTGCGATGAGACCAAAGATCTCGCCGAGATGGAGTGGAAAAGAAGAAGAGAAGCCTAAGACAACACCAAGACTCCTCACAGTTGAGCGATTGTTTGAACTTAAAGGGCCCACAGAATCTACAGAACAGAGGGATCATGGTCACAGGATGTGGTTACAGAAGATCAAATGGCAAAGATCTTTTAGAATTTTAGAAAAGAGTCACAGAGGTCCAATGTAAGTGTAATAGGAGCAAAGGTACACTGATTTGTGAGGGCGTTATTAAAAAGAATCTGAGGCCTGTGACAGTTGTTGGAGACCAGCTTAGAAATAAAATCAGATTTTGCAGATTTTACAGCTCTCTGATAGTCAGACAGATATTGCTGAAGGATTTCATATGACACTGAGTTTATCTTTCTTTCACATTTTCTCAGCTTGCAGACATGCATGAGCACACCGGTGGAGTCATTTAACCAGGGCTCTGAAAGTGCCTTAGTGCATTTCATCTTCAAAGGACTTACAGAGTCTAGGATGTTTGTGCAGGTTAAATTAAAAAGAGTGATCAGATGATCAGCACTAGGAGCATCACCTCCATCCAAGTTATAGAGCACAGAGTCTTTGAAAGCAGCAGAGAACTGTGGCGGGGTTTGACTGTTAATTACACAACAGCAGCGTGCAAGAGGAAGCCTGACCACAGAGCACGGGAATGTAATTGTAAATAAAACAGGGAAGTGATCTGAAATACTTACATTACAGATTTCATTGACATGAACACACAAGCCATGAGACAGCACAAGGTCTAATGTGTCTCCCTTTTCATGTGTGGGGCCAGACACAGATTAAGTGACATTAAACAGTTAACTTTAAGAAGTCTTTAATCATAGGTTTGCTTTCATAACATACATGTAAATTAAAGTCACCACAATTTATAAAAATTGTCGTCGTTTAACCTGAACCCTGCTATAAAATCAGTAAACTCTTGCATAAATCTTTGCTGAACTTCGGTGGACGATGCACAACCGCACACAACATCGAAAGCAGGCGTTTAATTCAAATAGCTGCAGCTCAAAGCTAAAACAGGTGACAGATGCAGACAGCCGACACTGGAAGATGGATTTGAACATAGCGGCAAGTCCTGCAAAGGACCTGCAAATGCCAGCAGCCACAGATAGCGGGGTGACAGCAGCCCCCACTGCAGGGGAGACTAGGTTGAGGGACATCAGAACCTCAGGTAAGCCTTGAGGCGAACAAGCACCCCGGCATGCTTTCCACGTCTCCTGTGGCACTTTTTCCGGGGAAGATCACAAGGGACACAGCGCAGGGTGGATTTAGGGAATCGCTCCAAGAGGCCGAAAACTCCCAAGTTTTACAACATGGCTTCATCAATGTGTTATGGGTTTTCTGGGACAGTTTTGAAATTGATATGGCCAAAATGCTAGGAGTAGTCCATCGCACCGTAAAACATGACATTTCAAGTCACAAAGTAACGGAGGACTCTTATGCTAATTTCAGTCACTCTCAAGTCGATCATCTTGTTGATAGTGCTGCAGGTTTGCTGCAAATGACACTCAACTCCGTAGCCCCTCTACAAAAGAAAATTCTAAAACAAAGACGGTTAGCTCCATGGTATAATACTGAAACTCACAAATTAAAGCAAATATCGCAGAAACTTGAGAGGAATTGGCGTTCCACCAAACTGGAAAACTCTTGTTTAATTTGGTAAGATAGTCTTAAAACTTATAGGAAGGCCCTCCGTAATGCCAAAGCAGCGTACTACTCGTCATTAATAGAGGAAAATAGGAACAACCCCAGGTTTCTTTTCAGCACTGTAGCCAGGCTGACAGAAAGTCACAGCTCTATTGAGCCAAGTATTCCCATAGCTCTCAGTAGTTACGACTTCATGAGCTTCTTTAACGATAAAATTCTAACTATTAGAAACAAAATCCACCAAGACCTGCCCTCAACTGGCAACGACTTAACTCTATACTCAGGAACTTTAGAAACAGCTGTAAAACCAATTATATGTTTAGACTGCTTTGCTTCCCTCAATCTTTATCAACTAACTTCAATAATTTCTTCATCTAAACCATCAACCTGCCTCTTAGACCCCATCCCGACTAGGCTGCTTAAAGAAGTTTTACTCTTAGTCAGCACTTCTCTACTAGACATGATCAATCTGTCTTTATCAACAGGCTATGTACCACAGTACTATAGACCTATATCTAACCTTACATTTATCTCTAAGGTCCTGGAGAAAGCAGTCGCCAAACAGCTGTGTGACTTTCTACATAGCAATAGTTTATTTGAGGATTTTCAGTCAGGATTTCGAGCTCATCATAGCACAGAGACAGCACTGGTGAAAATTACTAATGACCTCCTAACTGCATCAGACAAAGGACTTGTCCTTGTATTGGTTTTATTAGATCTTAGTGGTGCATTTGATACCATTGACCATCAGATCCTATTACAGAGACTGGAACATTTCATTGGCATTAAAGGAACCGCTCTAAGCCGGTCTTGACGACAACACTACTCCACTGAGCAGTGTGCATGCTCACATCTGCACCAAACTTTACGTGCTTGATAATAGTTCTGCCCCGAACACGTCTACATGTTCAGTTACAGTCATAGTGCAAAGTGCTATGTAGCGCCACAAAGGGGACACCGGAAGTGATGATTAAGACCTCTGTGCAGCGTCGAAAGCGTGTGGCAAATTCACATCTACACCGGCAGAGCTCCAGAATCTGCAGCGCGACCGCCTCACACCTCAGCACACTACATGTGCTTGCAGCTTTACTTTAAATTGTACTGCTTTGTACTTTATTTGTCTTCTGTTAAAATATGTTTCATCAGAGTTAAACGTGTGCTTAGCTCTGCCAGCTTTCGGTGCATAAGGTGTTCCCATCAGAGATGGGGACTCCAGATAGAGACTCGGACTCGAGTCCGACTTAAGTCACGCACACAGTGACTTCAGACTCGACTTGAGCCTTGAGGTGCGGGACTCAAGAACAATGTTTATTTTTAGGAAACATCTGATAAGCTTACAGTTATTCCCCTCCCTACATTAGAACATGTAGCATTATCTGCGCGCAGCCAAACAAGACCAGCAGCGGCTGAGCCATTCATCATAAACTTTGGCTTTAAAATTTCATACAAGACCCAAACAAAGAAGCGTTGAATGCAAATATGTTAGTAAGCTGTGGTGAGTAAACATGTTAAGCTCAGCATTGGCCATCTAACGTTAGCTTGCTTCTTGCTTCAGCTATGACCTACAAGAGGTTTACTTCGACTGTCGTTAGTTATGAAAAGATGAATGGGTGTTTGTTTACTTGCCAAACTTGTGGTGGTCGATTAACGTAATCATTTACATCCCGCTGGCTGCCATCACCTTAATTATTAACGTTGGCTGGAAAGAGGTTACAGGTTTATTGTTGATCATGTAAACTTGCAGTTTTATTTAGTTTTATTGTATTACGTTATGTTGGTTTGAGAGTCTGGGGGGTGTGTTTACTTACAGTAGTTTAAACTGTCATTTATTGCATTGCACATTACATGGTTGTACTCTGTAAATGAAAAACAGGTTACAGTTATAGCATTCCTTATAGCTATGCAGTTATAAGCAACCTGGATTGAACGCAGCAGGTGATACAACATTCATAATAACCAAGAGAGACTTGATACTTGACTTGGACTCTAGCTCAAAGACTTTCACTTTGTTAATAAAATGAAACATGTTGAACTTGAATCGCGTCTCTTCATTGTACTCATACACAAACTAGCTATTTTTACTGGTCACGCATGTAGTTTTTCATTATATTTACATAATCAAAATGTAATGTGTCTCATTGATAGTGATGTTGTTGACCTAAATCAATAAAGAAGTGGTAGAGCGACTGGGCAGTGTGTCTTTGATCATCATCCACACATCGTCTGGAGGCCATTTTCGGGCAGATGTCGATGTCTCTGTGACATTTTGCCAATTTGCAAACAGTCTCCATTCAACGACTTGCCGATGGAACTTTATCGGCCAACATCTGCAACACTTAGGTGTGCTATCTGGGTATAGTTTTCCTTTGGGTTCTGAGGTAAGTGAAGATCTGTGTCTTTAAAGGAACAAAATCATCCATCATCTGTCCATCAATAGTCCACGTGGCATTTTACTAATGGAACCTACTGTAGCAACTAGTGGCCCACCGCAAGAAACCCCGCTCTCTCGGGTCACAATCTCCGGGCACATTATGACTTCAGATACCAGACTTTAGGTAACAAGGCAGCTTCAACACTAGGTACTAGGGGTGGTGAAAAAAAGCGAGTATGTTATGGACGAGTATGAATCGATTATTAAATTTTCAAAAATCGATTTTTTATTATTTGAAAAAAAAAATTGCATTATTTTATTTTGTAAAAAATCTTATACCGGAAGTTGAACGTCACGAACGCGCGTTACGCTCCCAATTCCAGTTAGCAAGCGTGTGTAACGGTAGCCAGAGCGAGTGAGAACAGGTGTGTAAAATGGAAGAACCAGGAACGAGCAACCAACCGATCCACCCAGCTCCATCTGGCCCCGGGCTCGGAGAGAGCTAAGAAAATCACAACGTCGATATCTTATTTTATAGCTAAAGATATGAGGCCATACAGTGTGGTTGAAAACCAAGGCTTCCGCTACATGGTCCACAGTATGGAGCCAAGGTATGTGATACCATCCCGGAGCTTTTTTACACACAAGTCAATACCTATTCTTTACAAGGAAAGAAAGTTTTTAGTGGAAGTGTTCCTCAAGTCTGCTCCCAGGGTAGCAATAACTTGCGATGCCTGGACCTCCAGAGCCACCGTCTCATATGTGACCGTTACAGCTCATCATGTCAACACTGTGTGGAAGCTAATTTCATCGTATCAGCACAACGGAGCACACATTGAATGTGTTGAGCACACTCACACCACAACATGTGGACCAGCTGGTCTTCCTCCATAAGCATCTGGTCATTCCAGAGCTATGAATGTTTAGTACAACTTGATTACTCACAAGTTAGTGTGTTGCATTTTGTCACTGTGTTCTACAGTACAGTATATATTGTTATTGTTTAGTTCAACTTGATGAGTCACAACACAATGTGATGTATTCATTTCTGTGTTCTACAGAACATAAGCTACATACAAATAATTCTGAAGTTATGACTACACGACACAGAAAGTGCTTTGAGTTGTTGTTACTCAATAAAAGAGTTAAGTAATTCAGCAGCTGACTTTTTTAATATTGCAATCACTTTGTAGTGTATTTTCGTTTACTGTTGTGAAATGGAAAATCAATAATCGTTAATCGAGAATCGTTAATAATCAAAAGTCGATTGTAATTGAATCGGGACTTCAATAATCGTAATCGAATCAAATCGGGAAATCAGACAGATTAACCACCCCTACTAGGTACCGGCCTGTCTGTATTGAATTTCTAACTCCAAATTCAAAAGTTCCCTAGTCAACCCTTCTTTCTCACTTGCTTTAGATTCCAGAGAGTAGGGCACCAAACCACATAACCAGTTTGCTGCTTATCTGTAATGAGGTGTGTTAATGTAGGCAGTGTGGACAAAAAAATAAGATGAAAAACTCTTTCTAGTTTTCTACAGGTGTCCAATCAAAGAGAAACTTATTTATTTTAATAAGCCCCAAAAAGGGGGTGTTTCTAGGTGGCCTTAGTGAAAGGATGAAGGATGAGTTAGCGGCCCGAGACGACCCTGCTAGTCTAGACGAACTAGTCTCGCTTGCCATCAGATTAGACAACCGTCTGAGGGAGAGACAAAGGGAGAGAGCTGGTCGCCAGTCACTTGCGCCTGCTCACTTCTCCCCCCGTTCTCCTCCTCGAGGGTCCACTTCAGGATTCCCATCTGAAACCCGTGGCCCCTCCAGCCCCCCTACCATCCAGCTGGTTGTTTAACCTGTCCCGTCCTGAGAGGGAGTCTATGGAGAAGTACATACACGATTCCCTAGCTGCAGGTATCTTTAGGCCTTCTTCGTCCCCAGTGGGAGCAGGGTTTTCTTCGTTGCCAAAAAGGACCGCTCTCTCCGCCCTTGTATTGATTATAGAGGCCTAAACGCCATTACTGTCAAGAATAAGTATCCCCTACCCCTGATTGCCTCCGCCTTCGAACCCATCCAACTCGCCTCACCTCCACCAAGAACACCTTTGTCTGGACCCCTGAGGCGGACAAGGCTTTCTCGGAGCTTAAAAGACGTTTCACTTCAGCTCCTGTGCTCATCCATCCTGACCCCTCACGCCAATTTGTTGTTGAGGTAGACGCCTCTGACACAGGAGTGGGGGCTGTGCTCTCACAGCGCTCAGCCTCGGACCAGAAATTCCACCCCTGTGCCTTCTTCTCCCGCCGGCTGACCCCAGCTGAGCGAAACTACAATGTTGGGAATCGAGAACTGTTGGCGGTTAAACTTGCTCTGGATGAGTGGCAACACTTGTTAGAGGGAGCAGAACATCCGTTTGTAGTGTGGACAGACCACAAAAACCTGACCTATATCCAGACAGCTAAGCGCCTCAACCCCAGGCAGGCACGGTGGGCACTATTCTTTGGTCGGTTCTCCTTCATCATAACCTACCGGCCCGGCTCTCGGAACCTCAAACCAGATGCTCTCTCCCGTCAGTACATCTCTGAAGAGCCCACGGCTAACCCCGACACCGTCCTGCCCTCAACCTGTGTGGTGGCCGCGGTTACCTGGCAGATCGAGGCAATTGTCCGGCAGGCCCAGCGAACACAGCCAGACCCACGTAACGGACCCGCTAACCGCCTTTTTGTCCCTTGTGCTGTTCATTCCCAGGTCCTCCAATGGGCACACGCCTCCCGATTTGCCTGCCACCCAGGGGTCGGCCGCACGCTAACTCTTTTGAAGCAGCGGTTCTGGTGGCCCTGCATGGCCGCCGACACCCGGGCCTTTGTTGCTGCCTGTACTGTGTGTGCCCGTGCTAAAGCCTCACACCAACCTGCAGCTGGTCTACTCCGTCCCCTACCAGTACCCGGACGTCCCTGGTCGCACATTGCACTCGACTTTGTCACTGGATTGCCACCCTCACACGGTAATACCACCATAGTAACAATCATTGATAGATTCTCTAAGACCGTACATTTTTTGGCACTTCCTAAGCTCCCCACAGCCTCTGAGACGGCGGATCTCCTGGTGCATCATGTGTTCCGCCTCCATGGAATCCCCGACCGGGGCCCCCAATTTACCTCTCAGGTCTGGCGGGCCTTCTGTCGAGCCTTGGGGACCTCAGTAAGTCTGTCCTCCAGCTACCACCCACAGACAGACTAACGGTCAAACGGAACGAGCCAACCAAGATCTGGGGGCAGCACTCCGCTGTGTGGCCTTCAGAAACCCCTCCTCCTGGAGCACTCACCTACCGTGGGTTGAATATGCACATAACTCCCTGGCCTGCGATTCCACAGGTATGTCACCTTTTGAGTGTGCCATGGGTTTTCAACCACCTCTGTTTCCAGCGCTGGAGGAGGAGATCTCTGTCCCTTCAGTCCAGGCCCACCTCCGTCGGTGTCGTAAAGTCTGGAGGGATGCCCGGGCCGCCCTGCTCTTCTCCGGTGACCGCAACCGACGCATAGCGGACCGCCATCGTAGACCAGCTCCCAACTACAAGACAGGTCAGATAGTGTGGCTGTCCACTAAGGATCTCCCGCTGAAATCTATGTCTAAAAAGTTATCACCCCGCTTTATTGGCCCTTATGTCATTGACTCTATAATAAACCCTTCCGTGGTAAAACTCAAGTTGCCCGCTCATATGAAGGTACACCCCACGTTCCATGTGTCTCTCCTCAAGCCTGTCTCCACTAGCCCCGTCTCCTCCAGCGGCTCCCCCCTCCACCCCCCCGCATCATCGATGCCCATCCAGCTTACACCGTCCGGCGGCTGCTGGACGTGCGCCGTCGTGGCCGGGGCTACCAGTACCTGGTGGACTGGACCGGCTATGGACCGGACGAACGCTGCTGGGTTTCCCGTCGGGATATCTTGGACCCGTCGCTGGTTCGGGATTTCCATCGGCTGCACCCGGGAAGGCCTGGCGGACCGCCTGGCGGTGGTCATTGAGGGGGGGGGGGGGCACTGTTACGGCCTCGCCCGTGTCCCTGGTGTTGTCTCTGTGTGTGTCGTCATGGCTACCTCCTGGCTCCGTGGGTTCCTCACCTGTTGTCAATCAGTTCATCACTCCTCTCACCATGCACACCTGCCTGTCATCAGCTCACCTTCCTGCAGTATATCTTCACCGGTTCTCCAGTCATTCATCGCCAGATTGTTGTTCACCCGTAGCGGTAGCTATACTCCGGCTCAAGACATATCTCATTCGAGAAACTTTGCATTTCTGCCTTTCCAGTGTCTTTAAAACTAACTTGTCTTCTCTGCCCCAGGATCTCATCGCCAGCCACGCACCACCTCTCCTGTCAGCCTCCCGGTCTCCGACCCACCAACCCTTGTCATCCGCCATCCACCGTGTCACCGCCACTTTTCCCTACTCCAGTGTGAACACTGTCAATAAACCTCACCTTGCCCGCAACACCAGTCCGTCTCCTGCGCTTGTGTTCTCAGTCCCTGGTTTTCCCGACACAAATCTCCAAATAAGGTAATAAAACATATAATGCAGGTCTCTATATCTCATGTTAATATAATCTTTAAGTGTTCAACGAATAAGGGCCAAATTTGGTAGGCCACACTTCTCAAAGAAAATAAATGAACATTCTTTATCATACATAATCTTAAATGTGTTATAAATGCATCACTCCAAATGTAGAATAGATTAAATCACTTCATGTCACTCATTCTATTCTCCTCATCTCTGTCTGACTTCAAAAGCAGAGAAAGGCCTCCCCTGCTCCTATAGTCACACAAAGAAGATGCTTGTCTCTTCACAGCTGTTCATATCAGCAAATAGTGCCTTCTTTGATCTGTGATGGACTGGCGACCTGTCCAGCGTGTACCCCGCTTTTAGCCTGATGTCAGCTGGGACTGGCTCCAGCCCCCTGCGACCCTGTATGCAGGATATACGGTTGCCTTCTTTGATGATTAAACCAATTATTCAGACATCATCAGGGGATACATATAAAATACAGTATTTCAAAAAACAAGTTTTAAAATGTATTAATGAATATTATAAACCTTTCTCGCCTCCACTCATGTGCGCAAGATAAACACATCTGTCGTATTATTCTAAAGGGTTGAGTTGCCAGTGATTTCCAGTAAAAAGTTCCTCTTTTTACTGGAAATCACTCTCAGTTCTGAAATCTGATCATGTACAACCATAGGTCTCCGGAGGCCAAGCAAAGGTCTGGGCACAAGAGACTGCAGACACATTAACATATAAAACAGTATCTCAAACAAAACTTTCTTACTTTAACTTTGTACTTTTGCAGTCTGAGCTAAGCAGTCAACAATTATCAGTCTTAAAACACAGGCCATCAGAGTTAAAGTACAGGTGAATCATGTTACTACTATATATGGCCTGTATATGTGTCAGGCAGTCAAGCAGTATCTATGAAGGTCCCCCAAGAACCAGAACCAGTTGCTTCCAGTGTCCTTTTCTTCACATTTTTCTCAATCTCACAACACTACTAAGACAGGTGTCAGCTTATGACAGACCCTCTGACACTGGAAAACTCAGATGCTGGTGTGATAAAACCAGAGGTGGAAAGTAACAAATTACATTTACTCGCGTTAATGTAATTGAGTAGCGTTTAGGTGTACTTGTACTTTTGAGTCGTTTTATAATCTGTAATTTTACTTTTACTTCAGTATGTTTTCTTTGAAGTATTGTTCCATATTGCATTTTAAATCACAGCCGTTACTGAGTAAAAAAAAAATCACGTTTGCGGGCGGCTCAAAGACAGGACTGAGTCGGCCCTGGTGCGCTGAACCTTGCGGCTAGCTCAGGGCAAATCACTTCCTTTCTGAAAGGGTCATCGCCTACGAAGCAAAATGTCAGGGGCTACATAACCTACTGCGCCGCAAGAGAAGGTTTTTGACTCAGCACGAATCAACTCCGCCCAGCTGATGCAATGCCGGTGTTGTGCCAAATTCTGCCTGCCAAGAACTGGATGCACCTCGCGAGTGATTAACGGTCATTTATGCTGAGAAAAGAAGTGTATGCAAATCTCGTCATGTAGCCTACAAAATGTGTTCCTCCGAATTATACATCCACCTCTTTAGGTCCTTTTCAGACACTTTGCTGTGCAAGTGTAGTATAGCGTTTAGAAGCAGTATTTGGAGGTGCACGCAATTCTCGGCAGGCAGGCAAAACTCGGCATAACACCGGCAATTTTAATCATTTGCACCTCGCGCTGTGACGTGTCTGAAGTTAACATGTGGATTGTGGTGAGATTTCTGCTTGATCAGTAGCAAAGTGTTTTTGGTTGATTTGGGTTTCACATGCAGCATGCTGTCCCAAACTGTGTTAATCTAACGGTCAAAGGGGATAGGCTGCATATATCAGCGGATAAATTACATAATGAACAGCAGAGTAGAGGCCAACTAGAATTAAAACTATTATGAATTCTCATCCAGTTTTGACGCTAGTCTCATAATATTGCGATTTTTTTCTGGACATGTCAGAGAACACAGATATGTGAGAGAGAATCTGAATGTGCAGAAAGATTTGAACACTGGTCATTTTGAACAACTTTGCTCAAATTAACCAAAAAGACATTGGTGCATGACGTCATTAATGTTGGTTGGCACTAGCAACCTGCTGGTAACTAGTTAAGTATGCTTAGGCTTGTGTTAATAAAAAATATTTAGGCTAATGCTATGTATTTCTTGTATGTAGGCATTGTATGTAACAAAGTCACATTCAAATGACCACCTGTTTGAATGTAGCCTAAATAGGGATATGACTTCATATACAGTCCAGGGTTTTCCATTTTCCAGTCCAGTGGGGCCCACTATAGTCTAATCTGTCCCCCCAGTTTCATAATGAAGCAAAAACATTCACTAAACACTGTTTTTGTGCCATTGCCATAGCAAAGGATCTATCAAACAAATAATGCCTATATAAACAAACTAATCTGGCTTTGAGCTCTCTCCAAGACTGCAATTTAATTAAATAAGTATAAAAAAATGGGTATATCTATAAATAAGATATTAAATCAGTATAAATATGTTATTTTAGGAGGTTAAAAAAGTGACTTTTACTTAAGTAGATTTTTATAACAGTAACTTTTACTTAAGAAAAAATTCATCAATGTAACAGTACTTTTACTTAAGTACAATATTTTAGTACACTTTCCACCTCTGAATAAAACAACCTTGTTTTAAATATCCACAAGGTGCTGCACACATTAGACATATGGCTTAAGGTTTGTTTATTTGAATAACATTTCCCGAGGAGGCTGAGGATCACATTCAAGGCCCTCTAAGGCCCTGGCTCACACAACGATCCGAAGTAGGCCTGCTGTGATCACCGATACGACACATGGTGCACAACGCTGCGATTCATGTCCAGGGCAAAGACGTGAGAGTCCGGAGGAGGCGGTGTCCTGCCAAGGTAGTCCCTGTTAGGAAGTGTTTCCCCTGCCGCGGGAGCGCGCGTGCATTCAGCGGTGAAGGCGGACCTTCACTAAAGTACATGAAAACACGTGGACTGTTTAATCTGTTCGTTTCAGCATAGTTGTATTAAAGAGGGTTTTGCAGAGTAAGCTAGCACTCTACCTTGGCGCGACAGCGGCAATATCTGCAGCCTTAACCCCGACAAACATCCCTACCCTGCTGATGGAGGAGACACCCTGCTCCTTTAGTCAGCACACACTCACCAGAGCCCGAGGAGAGCGAAGAGCAGCCAGGGCTTCATAGCTCTGTCCCGCACAGCTCTGCCAAAAAGCCGCCGCATTCTCTCCTCCACAGCTGGGAAACGACCTTAACGGTGTCCGCGGAGCTTTGTGTCGTCAGGTGGCGTCAGATGTGCAGTGAGGTGTGTGTGTGTAGAGGGGGAGGATACGGCAGAGTGAGGGAGCTGACTCTGCTTTAGTCCATCTGCACTGCCGCTAACAGCCTGCTGACACACAGGCTGCTGGAAACACTGCAGAGCCCGACAATTCAGGACGGAAGCGCACTGGATTCACCAAAGGAAATAATTTAGACACAATATTATGAGAAACGATGATTTATGAGAAAATATCTCGTAATTACGAGAAAAATGTCACAATTAGGAGATCGAGGATCTGTAATTATGAGAAAAGTCATCAGTCATGTTGACCGTGATTGTGGTACTCGATTTAATCTGCTTTTTTTTTACCTTCTGTGTATGAGACACTGGCGAATTCTGACGTTAATGTAGATGGCATTAAGAATAGCAGCCTACGTCAACATTGCGGGAACATCGTGTCTCAAGATTTCAAAATAAGTGCTGGTGAACAATGTAATATTTAATAGGTGTGGCAGAATGAAAGATGAAGTGAAATAATGGAATGAATAAATAATTAATGTCTCATATTTTCACTGATTTTTTTTCTGAATTCAATGATTAAGCCCTAATCTTTTCTTTTTATTGGCTGCTCTTGGCACAGTAGGTCAGAAGAATAGACTTAGGAGTTTTAGAGGAAAGTTCTTTGTTTTTGGCCATTTTGAGCCTCTAATGGAACCCACAATTGCAGACACTACACTAATCTAAAGGCCAGTTTTATTGCTTCTTTAATCAGCACTTAAGCTGTGCTACCATGATTGCAAAATGGGTTTCTAATAATCAATTAGCCTTATAAAATGATAACCTTGGATTAGCTAACACAACCTCCCACTGGAACACAGGGCTAATGGTTACTGAAAATAGGCCTCTGTACGCAGATATTCCATTAAAAATCAACCATTAACAATGTCTACACTGTATTTCTGATCAATTTGATGTTATTTTTATGGACAGAAATGTCCTTGTCATTTGAAAACAAGAACATATCCAGGTGACATTTGAACAGTAGTGTAACTATATTATCAACATGAGACTGCTTTAAAGCCCCCTCCAGCCAGTTTAAACTGCCGTTTTTGGTTAATGTTCCTTCTCAAACAGAGAACACGGGTGTGGTTCATAGTTGGACCTAATCAATTACCATGGCAACCAGAAACTGACTGTTTCTGAATGTTCGCGACGATATGCTGTGTTAACATCACTACATGTAAATGTAAATGTACTGGGAGGAGTATTACTTACCCATGATAGAAACTAATGTGTATCAGCTGTTGTCAATCATAGTATCCGTGGTCATGTCACGCGCATGATAACTCCCACTGTGTTTTCTGGTGCGCTTACTTTACTGCAGGTGGGGGGGTGTTTAAATATCACACTGACAATAATGATCATTTCATCAGCTTTAGCAATAGATTTTGTCCCTATTCCTAAAGCATACCATACACCTCACAGGCAGGTTGTCTGCTGGGCATAAGGCAGGCACATTATGAAGTCCTTACCTTGGGTGTTGTGCCTTGAAGAATGAGGGCCTCATTTGCCTGACAGTAAAATGATTCACATTTTATGCAGTTGCAATCATAAATGTAGGTTATTAATCAGATGCAAGTCGCATTAATGGTTTAACATGTCTTACATAAAAGTGGAACAGTTCTCACTGCATCCACTACAACAGAAAATATTTTCATATATAAAATAGTAAAAAATACAATGTACAAAATAGTACATTTATTTATTATTTCATGATTAATTCAGGTATTAAAAAGCATTTACTAGTTTTTAGTAAGTACTTTGTGTGAGCTCATCTAAATGATATTTATAACTCATGTATCCGTTATCTTCTGAACAGAAAAAGGGAAATGACACAACACAAAGTGATACAGAACATTTATTATACATTTATTACAAAATGCCTGTCAGCCATTCATTCATAGAAAATACTTCAACAACAATAGAGACCATTGCAGCATAAACTGTACAACTGTTGATATAAAATGAACCATCTACAGTCTAACCCATTGTCACACCCAAGTTGCCACATATGGACCAATGGTCAGAACCCCTTGTTGTCACTTTAAAACACACTGGATAGCCCATTAGCGTCATAGTTCAACATACTGGGGAAAGCCCTGTAGCATAGTTTTTGAATGCTAAAGGTAGGTGTAAAATATTTAACACTAGTGTAGCACTTCTGCTAACTTACCAAACTAGGTTCTGAGAAGTAGTGTAGGGGAGAGAAATAGACTATGTTTGATTAAAGAAGAGTGGGCAGGTTTATCACAGTGCCTTTAACACTCTCATAGAGCACCAACTATGTTTGAAACAATCCCCAGAATAAGAAGAGCTCTTTCAGAAAAAAAGACAATTTTAAAAAGTGTGCAGTGTCTTTCAGTTGTTAGTATCTCTACCTGGGCAGTAAAATGAACGTGTGGTGGATCTTTCTTATTGGCCAGTGTCCTATAATCTGATGTGTCGGTCCTGTAGAATGGGATCTGAAGCAGTTGGACACACCGTGGTCCGATCTCATCATACAGGCTGCATCGTCTCTGGAACTGGCTCACCATCTGCATCCAGCGAAGAGTTGACCTCTAAGCTACAATCCAGGGTCTCAAATAACAGCCTGCACATATAGTAGAGAATAAATCAGATAAATCATCACAGTCAGTGTTCTTCAAATAAGATCTCATCCTGTTTGTCAAAAAACTCAATATCATCACCCTGTTGTCTAAGGACTCTTCTTAAGTTTTACACTGTTATAATGTTACCAAAGATTTATAACTTTACCAGGTCACATTTAAGTAAGACATCAGTAATGAATTCATTAAATTTCTCTCAGCATTACATTTCATTAAATTACACCCAAAAAATGCTCAACAGAGTTTACGCAAGGAAATTATCTTTAACATGTATTATCAAATAGTAAATACTGTAAATAAAAATACCTCTGAAGGTACTACAAGTTCCTACACATCCAAAATACCCCCCAGAGAATAGTTTGAAACCACAACACAACAAAATACTGTTGAACAGTTCACAACATCGTGTTGACAACATTCTCCGAGTGCTTTTAACCTACAATAGCCTATACAGTTTTAACCCATCCATTTAAGCTGAATCCCAAGTGATTGTGTTTTTACATTTAGGACCCGCTTCCGGGCCCCTGTGATCTTGTTTTTCCAACTGCGTGTTAGCCCACATCTCTCTGCTCGCTAAAGTGAGCGCACACAGAGATTACTGGATGCCTCAAGGGTCAAAATAGCACTGCTTTAAGGCACCTATTTTTTATGTGGGCTACAGTCTATGGGCAGCTTGACCAGAAACCATAGTCTCACTTGTTTCCTATGTTAAACACAAAGTCAATATTGAGGTTTTTTTTATTGGTTTGTGTATGAAACAAAAGCAACGTTCCGTTGAAATGTTATTCACTAGATTTATTTTGAAAGCCTGACCGGACATTGCATATTTGTTGTTGCTAACTAAGACGTCCAAAATGACACTAAAGGAGTGTTAACCCAGGCCGTAAAAGCTGAGACTTAAGAAGCCTAACTGAGACTTTTTTTATAATGCTTTTTATGGCCTAGATAGTCCTTACTTTAGAGGGAAAATACTTAATTAAATAATTTCCTTAAATAATTTACTTTTTCTCAAACACAATCATTAAGCACATCATTAACAGTGAGGCTTTTCCATGCCACCAGTAACGTTAGCTGGGGCATCTTTTGTAGTCTTAGCATCTTTTGGGCTTTGCCACTGGTAGATCTATGTGTTATGCTGAGATTGTTTATATTCTTTCTCAGGAAAGTATCAAAAAACAGGCAGTTAACCTATGTAATATTTTTTAAACTTTCCAAATGGTCCTATGAACCATTAACAACTCATATATAAATGGTTTGTCATTAAAATAATACTTCATTTATAGTGAAGCAATCATGCATAAAGAATGAAAATACAATTATTAAGCATATTATAGATGAGCCTATTAATAAAGAATACAACATGTATAACTGTGCTTAGTCACCAATGACCTTTTAATGTCTGCTGATGAAGTATGTGCTCAGTCCGGGTACTCTTAGTGCTGCTTTTGACACCATTGATCACAACATCATGTTTACATTTACATTTACATTTACTCATTTGGCAGACGCTTTTATCCAAAGCGACTTACATTTGAGGAACAACTTACAAGTATCAACAGAGCATCAAATACAGATCTAACAACTGATAATACATACTAGTAAGAGCAGCAATAAATCCTAGTAAGAGCTCATAGTACATATCACATCAATGGGTAAATACCTAGGGAAGGAAGTAAGAGTTAACAAAAAGTGCAATCAGAACAAAAAGTGCAGTCAATACAAGATAATTGTAGGGATAGAAGAAGAAGAGCACAGGAAGTGCATGTTAGAGGTTAGTTAGTTAGAGGTGTTATAAGAGGAAGTGTTCTCGGAAGAGATGAGTTTTCAAGAGCTTCTTGAAGTTAGAGAGGGACGCCCCTGCTCTGATGGCGTGTGGTAGCTCGTTCCACCATCGTGGTGTCACAGATGCGAACAGCCGGGACTGGGATCGCTTTGTGTGAAGGGCTGGCAGAGCCAGGCACCGCTCATTGGAGGAGCGTGAGGGCTGAGAAGGAACGTAGGGTTTGTATAATGGAGTTTAGGTAGATGGGTGCAGACCCGATGGCCACTCTGTATGCAAGCATTAGTGACTTGAATTTGATTCTGGAGGCCACGGGAAGCCAGTGAAGGTCACTGAGTAATGGAGTGACATGAGTCCTTTTGGGCTGATCAAAGACCAGACGCGCTGCTGCGTTCTGAACCATTTGTAAGGGTTTCACAGCACAAGCTGGAAGACCTGCTAGGAGCGCTGCTGCAATAGTCGAGGCGAGAGATAACCATGGCCTGTACCAGAAGCTGGGTGGCATACTGAGTGAGGTAGGGCCTGATTTTCCTTATGTTGTATAGAGCAAAGTGGCATGACTTAGAGACAGCAGCGACATGGTCTGAAAAGGACAGCTGATCATCAATCAAGACACCCAAGTTTCTCACCACCTTGGTTTGAGTGATGGTTGAGGAGTCAATTTGTAGCTTGATGTTATGGTAAATGGATTGCTTGGCTGGAATGACCAAGAGTTCAGTCTTGGAGAGGTTTAGTTGAAGGTGGCAGGCCTTCATCCATGTAGATATGTCTGAGAGACAGTCTGTAATCCGCGCCGAGACAGTGGGATCGCCTGGCGGGAAGGATAGATAGAGTTAGCGTATCGCTCTGCGTAGCAGTGGTAAGAGAAGCCGTGTGAGCCAATGATCGGCCCAAGTGAGGTGGTGTAAATTGAGAAGAGAAGGGGCCCTAGTACTGAGCCTTGGGGCACGCCTGTGGAGAGGCAGTGGGAGGAGGATAATTGTCCTTGCCACAAGACATTGTAGGAGCCCAGAAAGGTAGGATTCGAACCACAGGAGTGCTTTACTCGAGATGCCCATTGCTGAGAGTGCAGAAAGCAGGATTGCGTGGTTGACTGTATCAAAGGCAGCTGATAGGTCTAGCAGGATGAGAACCGAGGATTGGGCTGCAGCTTTCGCTGACCTCAGGGCTTCTGTTACAGACAGAAGAGCCGTTTCAGTAGAGTGGGCACTCTTAAAGCCAGACTGATATGGATCTAGGAGGTCATTCTGTGAGAGGTATTCTGAGACCTGCTTGAAAACCGCTCGTTCAAGAGTTTTGGATAAAAATGGTAGAAGAGACACTGGTCGATAGTTCTCAACTTGAGTAGGGTCAAGTGAGGACTTTTGAGCAAGGGTGTAACCTGAGCCCTTTGAAGGTGGTCGGAAGGTTCCAGAAGCCAGAGACGTGTTTATCACGTGAGTGATTGCCGGGACCACAGTAGTAGAAATGGCTTGGAGGAGATTTGTGGGAATTGAGTCCAGTGGGCATGTAGTTGGACGGCTACGAGTCAAGAGTTCTGATACTTCACTCTCTGAGAGAGGAGTGAACGAGGAGAGTGAAGAACCACTGGCCTGGGAGGGCAAAGGAAAAGATGTAGTAGGATTGCTACATTGGTTGAGTTTGAATGTTTCAGAGAATTGGCTAGTTATAGCCTCCACTTTGCCTGTGAAGAAGGCAGCAAAGGTATCAGCCGACAAGTTTGTGGGTGGTGGAGGGGGAGGCGGATTTAATAGAGCTTTAAAGGTGGAAAATAATTTCCTAGAGTCAGTGGCACTGCTAATTCTGTTGTTATAGAACGCAGTTTTGGCAGCACTGATGCTTGTCGAGAAGGAGGATAGGAGTAATTGGTAGCCCTTAAGGTCAGTAGGGTCTTTGGTTTTCGCCATTTTCTTTCAGCAGCTCTGAGATCTGTAACGTAGCCCCGGATGGTATCTGTTAGCCATGGGTGGGACTGGTTTGGGCGAGCAGGCTTGGTGGATAGAGGACACAGGCTATCTAGGCACGAGCTTAGTGTAGAGCACAGAGATTGTGTGGCATCATTGACCTCGAAAGTGAGGAAAAAGTGCCGAGGGAAGGTAGGGCAGAAGCTACCACTGAGGCAAAGTGAGCGGCAGACAGGTTATGGAGGTTGCGCCGGTGTGAGACCAGCGGTGTTGAACCAATGGGCTTTCTGTAGGATAGCGTGAACTGAATGAAATAGTGGTCAGACACATGTAGAGGTGTGACAGTTAGGCACTCTGTGGCACAATTTCGTACAAGAACAAGATCAAGCACCTTGCCAGCTTTGTGGGTCGGGGGGCTGAGAACCCGGGTTAGATCAAAGGACTGAATCAGAGACAGGAAGTCTGCTGAGTTTGAATTGTCTAAGTGAATGTTCATGTCGCCAAGGACGAGTAGGGGACAGTCATGCTCTGGTATGGAAGACAGCAGTGTGTCTAGCTCCTCCACAAAGTTACCCATTTGTCCTGGTGGACGGTATATGACGATCACAGACAGACAGAATGTTAGACAGACTGAGGCAATGGGTGGGGATCTCTTGTACTGACTAAAATGGTTTTCATCCTACCTGTCAAATAGGAAGTTTTGCATGTCTGTAAACAACTATGTCTCTTTGTTCTGTTCAGTTAAATATGGTGTGGCTCAGGGGTCGGTGTTAGGACTCATTTTGTTTTCCTTGTATCTGCTTCCCATTGGGCATATTATCCATAAACATGGTATTTCTTTTCATATTTATGCTGATGAAACTCAAATGTACTTGCCTGTCAGATCCACTGACCCTGGAATGCTGAGTTCACTTACCGACTGCCTTTGTGAAGTTAAAAAATGGATGTCAAATTATTTCCATCTGCTGGTTCCCTAGTAAATCACATTAAGCCTGTTGCAGAGAACCTTGGTGTTTGGTTTTATAGTAATTTAAATTTTGAGCAGCACACCACAAAGCTTGTTCAATCATGTTTTTATCAACTTAGAAATACAGCAAAAATTCGATCTATGTTAACTTTTAAGGACACCAAGACCATTTTACACGCCTGGATTACTGCACTAGCCTTTCCACTTGTTTAACCCAAAAATCTACTGATCAACTCCAGACTGTCCAGAACTCAGCTGCCAGGCTTTTAACCAGAACTAAGAAATATGACCACATCACCCCTATTTTAGCTTCATTACACTGGCTCCCAGTGGCCCTCATTTATCAAAAGTGCGTACACCAAATTTCAAGCGTACACCTGGCATGCGCCCAAAACCACGGTGACTTTGACATTTATCAATATGGGCGTTGGCGTACGGCACGCTCAAATCCTATGCCTGCTCAGGAGGTGGTGTACATGTGCATAAGTTTTGAGTTAGAGCCGAAATGTGCAGAAATCATTTCCTAACAGCACAAAACGCACTGACAAACTAAAATACATGATATATTATGACCCACTGTAACAGAAACAACGTTTGAAACATTAATTTGTGTGTTTATATTGGAGCAACACGGACTTTATCCAGCCTACTGAGCAGTCAAAACATGCTTTGATTTGTATTTGGACTATTTTATCGTAGCTTTTGATATCTTTTATTTGGGTTTGCTTTTAACAAAATGTGTACCTTCAAATAAAAAGGCTACAAGCAAAAAATGTTAAAACAACGAAGAGCATTAGCGGATGGCTTGAAGCACTGAGACTGGCTGCCGAAATGGACACAGCCCCACGCCCTTAATTTAGGTGAGGTGGGAACAGACATGTCGCGCACAAAACCCTGCATTTATTATAAGACAAACTTTATATTATGACCGCACAGCGAGCACCGACACCTCCGCTAAAGGCCCCGCGTCCCCAGACTGGCATGCTGATCTCTGTCCATGTGTGAGTCCTGGGTCAGTGCGTAAAGCCCAGTCTCGGAGGTGATGGAGCAGCTTTTTATCAGAGCAACATTCTTTCATTTGGAGCTTATTTGGGACTTAACTTTGATGGGCGTTTTAGTGCTAAATCTCTTGGAGCACCACAAGGAGCCAATTTATAATTCTAGGAACAGACAAAAACTTCTAGTTTGCACGAGCACGCTCCACAAACAGGTGGTACAGACGTGGTGCAGCTCATCATTGTGTTTGGACAATGTTTCACTCTGAACATAAAAGAAAAGTTACACCGCGGATGGTCAGATCCAAGTCCGTGCGGCGTCCAGACCCGTGTCCGTGCGTAATAGTCCCAGGACAGCACAGAGCTGTTTCCCAAGGCCACAAAACATTATGAATGCTTGCTTTGCACGCTGGGGGACACCGCCCGTATGTCCTCCGTTTATCAAAGTAAACGCTCAGCGAGAGGCTCTCGGCCCGTGTCCTGCTCCTCCGGGATGAGCGCATCCTCCTCTGGGGCTGACAGCGCACTGGTCCGCTCCAGCGAGGTTGACAGCGCGTGGTCCCCTGACTGCAGCACTGGCTCTCCGGCTGGACCTGAACTGTTTATGGCTCATCTGACCGCTCGTGTCCAGTTTTAACCACGTTGAACATTTTGTTAAAAATGTGTCCAGTTTAAATGACCGAAAAAAAAATTAAATTGTTTCCAAATGAAAAACCTCGTAATATTAAAATGCACAATATTTTTGAACATTTATGCCGGGGATGGGCTCTAGTAGTGAAACTAAACATTTAATTTTTATTTAAATCTGTCAAAACAACATAATATTTTGTTTCTGAAGTTTTAACTTGTGGACTTCCTGCTCCAACCCATGTATTTCTTGCCGTATTCCGTTAGTCCCTGCCGTAAAGTCCTGGGTGCAGCCTCCTGAAGCTTGAATAATTGGGGCGTTTCATTCAATTTACACATCGCTCAGCGCCGCGATTTATCAACACCAGGTGGTGCTGCACACCTGGATTTCAAAGGTACGCACAGCTTCATAAATCAGGCGCTGAGAACAGTGTAAGCATAATCTCACGCACAAAAATACGCCCGTTTCTACGCAGGAATGATAAATGAGGGCCAGTATGTTTTAGAATTGACTTTAAAATTTTTTTGATCACTTTAAAAGCTCTTCATGGCCTCTCGCCTTGTTATATTTCTGACCTTTTAGTCCCCTACACACCAGCACGTACCTTGAGATCCTCGGGCAGAGGTCTGCTGTCTGTTCCAGAGTCTCGACTGAAAACTAAAGGGGACAGAGCGTTTGCTGTCAGGGCCCCGAGGCTCTGGAACAGCCTGCCCGAGGAAATCAGGTCAGCTGAGTCAGTGGACTCTTTTAAGTCCCTTCTAACACATACTTTTATAGGAGAGCCTTTCCTGATCTTGCTTGACTTTATTTTATCCCTCTTATTTTATTCTATTGTTCTATTCTATTGTTTTATATTTATCTAACGTGTATTTTGTCTTTTCAATGTTTTCTTGCTTTTATATTGTATTGTTTTTGTATTATTGTCCTTTGGGTATTATTGTCTTTACACTTGTTAAAGGACTTTGTAAGTTGTTCTACAAATAAAGATCATTATTATTATTATTATTATTATTATTTATGAATGACTTATTCATGTGTATTAATGTAGGAACAATGCTTTATAAATGATGCATTCCATATTTACTAATACTTAACTAATGCTTTATAGTGTGTAGTTATAAGTGCTACCAAACATGAATATTAAAAGGTTACAAATGTAAAAGTAGTTTTGTATGACTTGAAATAATGTGTTGTAAGAGTTATTGTAATGATTGAATCTGTTGATAGAAACTCACCTCAGCATAACCTCTCTGGCATGTGACAGTAATCAGAGGTGGCAAGGTGAAATACACTGTTTCCTAATATGTGCAATATCCGGTTTGTAAATTCTAATCCACCAAACAAACCCAGAGGCGGCTCACAAACCTAATTTCTCGCCTTAACTAAACCATCGCCCTACTTACAGCCCAGCTACCTGTCTGCAGGCATAACGCTCATTATATGCTGGTAAAAAAAGGTTGATGCAAATATCTGCAGGTAGTAACAGAAATAAAATACAATAATTTCACTCACCAACTAGAATACAGACTTTCTGGAGGTTCTTCTCTCCAATAAACTGCTCAGCCTGTAGAAATGCATGTAGAAATGTTCAAAAGGCTCCAAATGGCTGAGCCTCAGAGCTCCGTGTATTAACTGAGTGAGGCTAACAGTGACAGTAGAAGGAGCCACCTGTCAATCAAAGCATCCATTCTCCTAATAATGCAGAACTGTTTAATATGATTTAAATAGGTGAGTCATAAAAAAATTCACTCCACTCACAGTTGTTACACTAAAATCATGTTTGGTACCAGTTTTATTCTGCTTTTTAACATGGAGAATGATGGAGAATGGAGAATGACTCCCTTTTGGAGCCAGCCTCAAGTGGCCACTAGATGAATTTTCCAAAGTTTGCTTCTTGGTTAAAGCCTTTCTACAGCACCTCTCCTCATGTAACACCCATCTCCTGGTACCTCTTTCATACTCTTGAGACTGTGCTGGGAGATACAGCAAAACCTTCTTGTGCTGGCACTAATGGATGAGCCATCCTAGAGAAGCTGGACTACCTGTGCAACCTGAATGTGCTGCAGGAATCGCCTCGTGCATTGTGTTTATTTCCTCTTCTGATATCCTTTAACACTACTGCAGACATTTTATTTGCAAGTCACATCACTCGTCACCAATCGATCCCTGCGTTCCTTAATCCAATGATTTTTTTTGTTTGTTTTTAGCACAGCAGCTTTCATTTATTTTCTTATCAGCTGATTTTATTCGCTGTTTTCATCAGATGCAGTCAGGGAGATGGCTGGATGTGCAGGCTTTCTTTATTTATTTATAGACTTTAGTAAAGTTTATTGTCAGACTCTTTAGGCTACATGTTTACTATGTTTTATTGTCGTCTGTTTGGACTAAACACAGGAATGATCAGCCTCACATGTGACTGAACAGAAATGAGGATAAATGATGTACAGTGTGTTTCTTGCAGACAGATTCTCCGACTCTCTCTGACTTTAATTGTCTCCATAATAAAAATTAATGGGAGAAATTAAAAAAAGAAAAATCTTTCTAAATGAAGAAAGTGATGTGTGGGGCTTTTGTTGTTCATCTACAATGAAGATTTTAAGAAGACAGTGAATCATAAAGAAAATCAAATATAAGACTTTGCAGCGATACACTTGAATGTAAATGCTCTGTATTTATATATTTCTAGTGTTTTCAACCACTCAAAGCGCTTTTAGACTACATCCACCACCACACACATTCACACACACACACACACTGAGCCTAAGTGCTCAAACGGAAACTTCACAAACATTCATATACTGGTGGAACAGCCACCAGGGACAATTTGGAGTTCAGTATCTGCCCAAGGACACTTCAGGAGCCGGGGATTAAACCACCGACCTTCTGATTAACAGGCAACCCGCTCTTCCACCTGAGCCACAGTCGCCCCACTTGTGGATAATGTTATCTGTCCTGATGTATGAGATCAGCTGCAGCATCCAATCAACAGAACGGCTACCCAATAAGGGTAAAAGACTTCCGCGAAGGATGCACTGGTGTATCCTCACTCATACCTCCTCAGAGATCCCTCCTCGCTCTTCAGAATGAAAATAAGAACTTGTGATCTGCAAGATTGTGGAGCAGAACAACTTTCCAGTTTGAGCGAGGATTGAGGAGCTCGGAGAGAGGAAAAGACAAAGATATATGATATATGAAAAAGAGACGGTGAGATGCACCTTCTGACTCTTAGTCACCAACTACAGCTTGTAATAACTGACACATGGTGCAGTTTTCTTGGTTGTAATACTTCTGTGCAGTATCCTCTGTTTCATTACTTGTGTTACTCAGCTAAGGATTTTTAATCCATTCCACCTCATCCCTACCAGCACTCATTATTTATTATTACACTATTTATTCATTCCTGCTATTTATCATTACACTTCTGTTAATAGTGTATACTACTGCTCTATATCGCTATTTATCAGTTAACCTCTGGTAATACTGTATTACTACTGTAAATATACACATTATGATTTATTATATTTTTCTACTTTATTTCTATTCCTTTTCTTCCATGCTCGTATCTGTAACAATCTGTGATACCACTCATCATGAAGGTATAAAACAAAGGCATCATCATGACTGCCTACTTGCTAAAGTACTGACAAAAAGTAACCCAATCAGAAAAAATAACAGCTGTTATAAACTGAAATATTTGTTTTTGACAGTCATTATTTAATATAGTCATTGAGCATACTGAACAGAGCCTGCTAATGTAAATGTAAAGAAAATAGTCTAACTTTTTACAAGTTAAAAATTACCAAATTGTACAAAAATTTGCCTAAATTCTAACCTGCTCTTAACGTTTTACCAACCCAATCTGGCAACAATGAAAATATGGAACAGTTTTTCTACTTCTAAAGAGACTTGAGAACTGAATTAATGTCAACAGACTTCAGAAGAAAAGAAAGCTTTACTTTGACATGTTCACAATACAACACTGCAGTACAAAAACATAAAGTGAGTGTTTAACTCCAACAAGGGACAGATTCGCTTTTACACTTTCTGACAACATATCCATCCACTGAATTTCATGTAGTCGTGAGCTTAAATAGGATCTGTGGTCCACAATATTTCCATCACTTCAACTGTAGCACCACCTGCAACACACAAATACATATACATTACCATTTCATTTGACTGGTTAAGTGCAAATTGTTTAGTTTCTTTGACACAGTTCAAGTAAAGAAAAGCACATAAGACATAGTCAGGGATAACGTGTCCAGGACTTATTTCCATCATGGTCCCTGACCATTTGTCAGTTACATTTAGGCAGAATAAAGTTGTCTCCCTACTTTCCTTCTAGTCTCTGTAAAACTAGTTATTAGCCTTTTCTTTCTATTGTGGGACACGTGCAAGGATGATGGTATGCATAGTTTTCTTGAAGGGGACCTATTAAGTTTTTTCATATTTTCTGGCATTTCTATAATGTTACAATGTCAGATGTTCATGTTAAACATGACCAATGCTTCAAATAATGAGGTAAAAGTATTTAAAAGGCATCCCTGTGAACCAAAACCTCAGATATCCTCCTGTTCTGATTGCTCTGTTTTAAACTGTTATTTCTACCAATGGCTCGGTATGATGTCTTTCACAAAACTACAATATAGGACTGGAAATGCAGTGTAACTGGTTTCCCTTAAATTAAAAATAAAAACTGATCGCAAAAGGAACTGTATGAGGTCATCAGCAGTCACATGACACCAGCAAATTCCACCAGCGTGTCCACATCCCCACCAGAAGAAGCAATACCCTGAACCGTGTTTATACAAACATTTCTGGCAGCTACAACACCCTCCTCCACTCCCATTTTGTTCAATGAGACCGTATTTAGATTTGATTAGATAAAAAATCTTTATTAATCCCCAATCGGGAAACCCAGTTGCCACCAGCATTGAACAAAATACAACATAAGCAGAAAAGACAACCAGTATGTACACAAAGGACAAAAAGTAAAAATGATAAATATTACTTACTCCCAGCTGATTAAAAGGTTCAAACAATCAGAAAGAAACAGTTAAAGTGTGCACAGATGAAGCTACCGCAGCTCTACAGTGCTGTATTGTTCAGAGATGTTGGTGTTCTATGAACTTTTGATTGAAATGGCATCCATAGGTCTACTGGATGAAATAAAACTTGGTTGCTAAGAGTTTAGTAAAGAGTAAATTAAAATGAAGAAAATCAAAAATTGTCACAGATTTCCAAAGTAACGGTATATTAATGGTAATTTACTGGGAGGGATCATGGAACTGGCAAAATTTATCCTGGGCAGAATACTACATATTAATATCAGGGACATGGGTTGTAAATTAGCTTCAGCTATAAATCCTATATGCAACACATCTAATGGAGCCGTGCAGACAACCAAATAAAACTGGTCACATAGAGCCACTTCTGGTAAGCAGAGTAGAAGAAGCACAAAAAAGACAAAATAAGCCAACAATATGTTCAGCTCTTCTGATATGTTCAATGCTTCTGAGACGCTTCCAGTGGAAGTTAACGCTGTGCAGAGGACTGGAAAAAATTGCGGCGCAGCAGTAGCCAGACTCAGTGGGCTCAGTGGATTTTCCGGGAAAATGTTTTTTTAATTTTGCTTATAGAAGATGATGCACTTTAAGTACCAGTCTTATTTTGATGCTAAGATTTGTACATTAGCAGAAATGTAGCACACATATGTGATACAGTTGTCTGTTTATTCAAATTTGACAGTTCAATAAAAATATACAATCAATGAATAATCGTGATAAATAATCGTGATCTCAACATAGATCAAAATAATCCTGATTATCATTTTGGCCATATTCATGCAGCCCTAGTAAGTGGTGCACTTTTACACAAGCCATGGTAAATTACAGAAAAATAAACACTTGTATACACTAGGGCAGAGGTCACTAATAGGCGGACCGCGGTCCGGATCCGGACCCAGCCGCTGTCCTCTCCGGACCGCCGACCTACAGCCGATTTATTATTGAGACTTACGACCTCGAGACGGAGCGTTTCTATTTTAACCCGCGCAGCTTTTCTAGCATTTACTGTACTAGTTTAGCGGCCGGAAACTCACAGACCAATCGCATCGCCTCATGTGATACTGCTCAGCCAATCAAATCTGTGCATTCGAGTCGAGTCCGCATCCGCGAGTGAGATACACCGGAAACGCACACCAGTGTTTCCCACAGAATGACAATGTAACTGGGGGGGATATTGACTAACAGCTATATACAGTGGTAGCCTCCAAAATCCAGCTGCATTCCAACATTAACTTAGCTCTCCTTATTAGCTGGGCTCCCTGCATGCTGGTTAATAACTTTTATTAAGTCTCCGACGCTGACAGCGTTGTGTTGGACAGATATATGCAGCGGTGTTCCATGAGGGAGAGAGAGCGAGAGAGGTATGAGAGGTACGGGTGAGAGAGAGAGAGAGGGGACGAGCGAGAGAACGTGCTGCGCAAATGGCTACGGCGCTCTGCAATCAAATACGATTTTAAATAGGCTTATTTTAAAAAAAAAACGGAAAATCAATCTGTGGCGGTCAGCATTGATATTGTGGCGGTCCACCACAAATAAATGAACATATGGGAAACAGTGCACATGGAGAGAGAAGGCAAAGAGAAAAGACATTTCACAAGACTGTAGAGATTTTTACATGTACATTCCTCCCACGGGCAGTTCAAAACCAGAATATCTCATAGATCTCCAATCAGCTGGCAGGACAAGTTAGAGCTCATGTTTCTCACTGAACAAGAGAAAGTAGGAAAGTGGTTTATAAGAGGGACTGAAAGAGAAGAGGAGGCGTTACAGCTGTTCATTTGATGATGTTTGAGTGTTTATTATAAAATTGGTTAAGACTATCACTTCAAGCTACCCTTTTTATTTCGGTCTTTCTAAAAAAAAAAGGCACTTTATTTTAGTATACTTAAATTTAAAATTTATTATTAGAGTATTTATTTTCCCTCCAGTTTGATGTGAAAACTGAATATTGTTGAAATATTGTCAGTTGTTGACTAAAAACATATATGTTGATACAACTATATGTTATGGAAGTGAATGATAATGCAAGATAGTCGGTATGATGTTTCGGACCTTTGCTTCGGGAAATTTTCTCTAACTGGACCCCTTTGAATTCTAATTGAATACCCCTGCACTAGGGTGTAATGTAGATAATGACCAAGCGACACCCTCTGGCTCTCACTTCCGATACAAGCCAGGAAGTAACTGCAGTTCATCGAGTGGCCACTTGAGGCTGACTGCAAAAGGGAATCTCCATCGACCCCCATGTTAAAAAGCCCAACTTTACAGCTGAATAAAACATGTTTGCAGTCTGGTGCGAAAAATGTTTTTAGTGTACATTGCTAATTTTTTTACTCATGACATGTGAGGGGGTGAATTTTTTAATAAATCACCTGTTTAAATTATAGTAAGCCTTAAAGTTCTGCATTATTAGGAGTGTGGATGCTTTGATTGACAGGTGGCTCTGGCTACTGTCACTGTTAGCCTCACTCAGCTAATACACGGAGCTCTGAGGTTCAGCCTGTTGGAGCCTTTTGGACATTTCTACATGCAGATACCGGAGAAATAACGGCAGGCTGTGTGGTTCATTGGAGAGAACCTCCAGGAAGTCCGTGTTCCAGTCGGTGAGTGAAATTCTTGTATTTTAATTCTGTTAACAATAGGGCTGGGTATCGTTCAAAGATTTTCGATTTCAATACCGATATCAATACCTCGACTTCGATACCGGTTCCTGAACGATACTTTTTTCGATACTAATTTTATTCTCAACAAACAGAGAACCATTGTTGTTTGTATAACTTAATTATCACATTATTATCATTAATAGTTTAGTGTTAATATGTTATTAGTTTAATTGTTCCTTTGAAAAATGCTGCTGCTTGTCAAAACCAAGACATATTTTCAATGTAACATCGGCCTATATTGTGTTTTTGTTGTTTTTATTCCTCTTTCTTTATTTTTTATAATGTCATTTCATTGTTTATTAATTATATTTTTTTTATTGTTTATATGTGTATTTGTGCTCTGGCATCATTGCAACCTAAACATTCATGGCAATAGGCCTGAGAGAAAGAGAGAGAAATCTCTCATCTCATCTCATGGAAACAAGTTTCTGCCACTACATATCAAAGTTTCCTCCTCACTAGAGGAAGAGGTGACCAGGCGACAACTATCACAATAGAAAGTAAACTCCTTAATCCACTGCAGCAAAGTCGCAGATATCAGCCCAAGGATCGGTATGTGATGTCACCGTCACAAAGACGGAGCGACTTTCTGCTCTTAAGTTTATTCCTTGCACAGTCAAGGGCTTAACAGGGTTTGTTGTGTCGCCGCTCTTGGCATCTTATGTCGCAAATATTGCATCGCGCAATGTTTCATCAAGCCACACTTTTTATTTTCTTCACGTCTTTTACAGCCACTTCTCTGTGTGTAACTGATGGGAACTGGTGTTTACATCACCACAGCCAATTACAATCACTTTTAGATCTGGTTACATCAAGAATGCTGTATGCTTATTGGCTCATTGGCGTTAACAAGAACCTTTAGGTATCGAACTTTGGTACCGAAAGACAAAGCATTTTTTGATACTCGGTGGTATTGAAGCAATTCGGTCGGTGTCTAAAAAGTATTGAACTCGATACCCAGCCCTAGTTAACAATATCAAACAGGTATCGCTGTTGGCATATAGCTGTTATCTTAGCTCGTTACGCTAATTAGCCAAATACAAGCAGCCCCAAGCTGCTAATGGTGCTAAGTTAACGGGCTTTAGAGTGTTCTAACCAAAGCTTTTAATGAGTCACAGACAAGTCAGCAAGAAGAGGAAGTCAAAATGTATTAGATTTACATTAGTGTGAAATGCGGCAGAATAACCTGTAGCTTGACACATTATAGTTAACATGTATGCACAACCGGACTTGGACAGAAGCAAAGGCCCCACACAATCTATGACTAAATGATGAAATGGTTGGCCAATGGCTGGGACAGGTCTGAGAGGAGCAGGCATGATCACCTGATTAACTTTGCCAGTGAGTTGACTTGTGGCACGATTTTTAAAATACCTCACATTTCAACCGAGGCCAAAAGAAATAACGTAGGACACGGTTGTACGTTTTCTTCATTCCCAGATGTCCTTCACATCTGCACGATAGGAACAGAACCATATAACCATATTGCTATGATAATATTTAAAGCTGCACTACTCAAAATGTTTCTCTCTCTAATTGAGGCAGTTTGTATATGTGTGCGTGTCTGTCTGTATTTTGAATATGTCAAGAACCGTTCATCCAAACAACTTCACACATGGCAGGTATGTAGCTACGGACCCTAGAGTGTGCAGGGTTGTGTTTGATGCAATTTGGTCCCGCGACACCGTCACAATGTATAGATATACTAGAGAACAGCGCAGCAGCAAGGGCCGGAATGCTCACAAGGCGGGGCTTATATGCTCTAAGTAAAACAAGCAATTTCCCAAAAGAAATTAATAATACACAGGTATGGCATATCTTTACACACCATCTTAATGTTAATGTTTCTGAATGATCTCTGTTGATTACTGTAACAATGCCACCTACTAGTGCTCATTCTTCCATGAATGTCCACAATTTAGCAGGTGGCAGTGTTATATTCCAGTACTGTATGAATACCTACTAGCTGATAGGGGTGGGGGAAAAAAATCGATACAGCATAGTATCGTGATATTTGCCATGGCAATATTGTATCGATATACGGACCCCAAGTATCGATATTTTATTATATAAATTGCAGATGGAAGTTTTAACATTTGGTTCTCGAATAATAAAATCTTTTGCTTTTTTAGTCCACTAGAAAACTTAACAGGACCATATAGAGGTTTGAAAAAGTGATATGAACAAACAGAGAAATGTATATTTTCAGATAAACACATGTAGACAAAGTTTGACTTTAGGGGCCTAATTGGAAGTTGGAAAAAGGAAATAAACTGCAATACATCTCAATATACAGTATTTAAAATCTCAATAAAATCTAATCGCAACATAAATATCATGATAATATCATATCTTTGGGCCTCTGGTGATTTCCGCTCCTACTAGCCGATTCATTTATCTTTATCTTATTATGGAGAAAAGTGAATCTATATTTTTCCTTGTATGTAATGTCGGAATATAGCACCAAAGGTTCCAAGATCACATAATTCTACCATGTGAAACTCCTACAAATTTTCACATCAGCAGGACTGCATGAAATGGTAAAGAAAAAGATGCTACAATTTGCAATATGGTTAACGATTAGTGGGACTGATTGTTTTTGCATCACAATTTTCATTTTCACTGTGTAAAATGAAAAATGTGTAGGCAGAACTTGTCATCGAAGTGTGTTTCCTGTTGGGAATAATACTGCATATTTGTAAGAAGTATAAAGCAGTTTGTGTCTCCAAACAGAGCTGTGTGATTGTCCTCAAGTGATGTAACTTGAATTAGCGTCAGTTGGGACTGAAAAAATGTAGTGAAAGAACTGAGCTCACCCATGTAGCAGGTGCCTCATCTCTGCTTGAGACTACATGAAAGGTCAATGTTCGAGTTGCATTGTGGGTAATATAGGTTCCAGGTTTTGACATGGAAGAAATATGTGTATGAATACAAAAAGATCTTACCTCTGGTTCTGCTGCATCAATTTATATCCGTTGCACGTCTGACAATGTTATAAGAGTGCAATGCTAAACTGGTGCAGTCATCTTTCAAGATTTGACGTTACTGAAGGTATCATCATCTTAAAACTTTAATTAAAATAGTATTATTGAAAATATAAGTTCAATGTTAGTAGACTAATCTTTTGATTAATTGACTAAAAGTAATTAAAAAGTGTAATAGTATCATTTGTGTTTAATTTACTTTAGATACTCTCTGTGATCAAATTCACATGACAACTAGCCAACTGTCATTACACTGGAGTTCAAGTCAATGGACAGCTGACTCCAGCCCAGACACACACACACAAAACACACACAGTGTTACTACCTTAACTGCAGCCTCTAGTGAACTGATGAGCATGTTTAACTCCTCTCTGTTCATCTCCATGGTGACAGACCGAAGGGCTCTGTTCTCTCTCACATCCAGACTGAGGCTGAGCAGAGGAGTGTGGAGAGACGAGATCTTATCACTGGACAGAGCTAACTGGAGGAAGAGAACGGGCGACAGGAACAGGAAATAGAAAAGGTGAAATTCAGACACTGTAGCATTGCACCACAGCCTGTGAACACAGTATTTCCCAATGCCAGCATTTACTGAGCCAATGAAGCTTAACCTTTATTTTGACTTTTCTTCCCCTCACAGCTGTAAGGATATGGTGTGGGCAGCCAAGAATGATTCAGCCAGCTGAAGGATGCTGGTAGGTTTCCCAAAACATGTGACACTCATGAGACTGAGCATGATACTGGGTTCATGAGATGAGCCAAGATTTTAACACTATTTTTAAGAAATCTTCAATACTGAATTACTTGAACATTTTCGGCTTTAAACAGTTCTGGTTATTTTTCTCTGTATTTATGGTGGTAGTGTTTTTATTTATGTAAAGGGAAAGAAAATCCAGGTTGCAGTTGACAATACAGAATCTAAAACTCTTCCAGAGTCAGAATCTCAGGCACTCTGTGCTGCTTTCAGATCTTTTCCTCCTGTACATCAACTTTCTCAAGTAATACCATCCTGCTGAGTCAGCACTCATGCAGTCATGGTTTAGTCTTCCCTCCTCTTTGTGTTTTTGTTTGGGGAACAAAGCTGTTTAAAAGTGCATGTGGCACCTTTCCACCTAAATGAGAAATGACCTCATTTCAATTCAGTAAGAAACTCCTGGACTTTAATAGCACCTGTGTTTCAGCAGGTTTTCTGCTCATGTTCAAAACTTTCTGCACATTTAGAACCTCTCTCGCGTATTGGTGTTCTCTGATATGTCCAGAAAATGTCGTTAAATTATGAGACCAATGTCATCATTTAGTGAGAATACATAATCAAGTCCAGTCTGCCCTGTACTCTACTGAATATACTACTGCGATGCATTTCGTTATTATTACTCCACTGACAGTATCCCCTTCTGACCGTCTGACAGTAGAGCTACAACTACACTCTATTTTGATAGTTGATTGATCTATTGATTATTGATATGAATAATTGACTATTCAGATTATTAATCGCCTAATTACACACTGCTTCTTATTTAGCTATGAGCTTTTCAATTAAACTTGAGGTTGTTTTAGTCCTGTGCTAATTAACAGTAAAGACAATAAAATTAATACCGTTTTCAAAAATACATCTTTTAATGAGTTTCTGCAGCAGCAACAGAAAGTTCCACTGAAATCAAGTCCTGTTGGGGACCAAACTACGGTGGCCCGTAGGTGTCAGAACAAATATAAAAACGACAACACAAACACAAACGCCACAACACGAATACAAAAGCCACAACACGAACACAAAAGCCACAACACAAATACAAAAGCCACAACACAAATACAAAAGCCACAACATAAATACAAAAGCCACAACACGAACACAAAAATCACAATGGAAACACAAACGCCACAACACGAATACAAAAACCACAACACAAACACAAAAATTCAAAGATTCGAACCCGGACCCCCTGATTGTGGGACGGCTACACTGCCGCTGTTCTATTTGTATAGACGAGCATCGCAGAAAGTAATCAACTGTTATGAAGAGTCTCTTTCGTTGTCAACTTCTGTTGTGGTTCACTTCCGTTGTGGCTTTTGTATTTGTGTTGTGGCTTTTGTGTTCGTGTTGTGGCTTTTGTGTTCGTGTTGTGGCTTTTATATTTGTTCTGACACCTACGGGCCACCGTACAAAACAGGTACACATAGAGTAAGAAATAACTGTGTGCAGCTGATCTGCTTTCTAGTGACGGAGCAGCCTACACGTCAGTACTGATGTAGTGAACAACCAGTGCACACATATTATTTCCTGCCAAAAGGAAGAACATAGCCATCTCTGTTTCTGTCTGTCTAACAGCATTGTTAATTATAGCCTATTCACAAGGTCTCGCGAACCTTCTGTGAATTTATCTTTTATTTTGTTTTGGTAAAAGTTATTAGGTCGTTTAATTTACGCAACTTCTGATTGAGAAACATTCAAGTTTCTTTTAAAAACCTTATCTCAGTTTGAATTAACCGTTAGCCCTGGCACCAAGCCCATCACTGCAAGATTTCCAGACCCCGGGGTGAAAAAGTGGTTTGAGCCACTGTCGCATGGCAAACCACCTGCTCTGAGAGGCTGTGGACGCAACGGACCGAGCAGCCAGTTGTGGGGCTTCGGAGCACCAGGAGGCTGAGGAAACACCAAGCAATAAGGCAAACAAACTCTACATTCTGTGGTCAAGTTGATGCCCCTTTAGTCCTTTGGTTACAAAGGCTAAGCCTCAGTTTAAAGTCAGTTATCACCATAGAACTTGCGTCCGTCTGTTCTCCTTACAACCTTAATCATATTCTTTCCACAATAGCCAAACTGAATTCCCACTGAACCCTGTTACTCCTGCTTTATCTCCCGTTTATTGTATCCTGGTTGTTTTATTGTCTGCATATTCCTTTTTACTCCTGCTTGTATTCACTTTAGTTAGCTAATAAATATCCACTTTGATCACAGGAATGTGTTTGTACTTTTAATTAGCCAAGTCAATGCACGGAGAACTCATCCTCAGATTTGAGAATGACTGATGAAACTAAACTGAACTAATATAATTCAACAATTTGGGGCTGACCCTGAATGGTGGCCCATTCTGCTCCCAGACCTGCCAAACTGCTGCATTTTTATGTTTACATTTCTTTGTTCCTTTCTATGTTTTTGCAAGAGATGTTTTGTTTTTTTTTGTTTTAAGATTTTGTTATTAGTGTGTAGACTTTTGCAAAAATAGTCAATAGTTTCAAAAATTGTGCCTAAGCAAAAAATTTGTAAGCCGCAGATCTTTTGTTGTTTTACTGTTGAGATCACTTCACTCCTTAAAGCTGACAGTGTTGCTACGGCCTGATGATGCCATGCAGGAATCGATTATTAACTTGTTGGTAATGAATTTAATAACTGATTTTTGTTGACTATGTTGATTATTTGTTAGACAGATAGAAATCTCACCATGTGTACCCCCAGGAAGTTCATTTAAGACTTTTTAATACCACCGAAGATGAAATTTAATACCAACCTAACTGTGGTTTACTGTTTTTTAATTTTAAGCCGGAGAAAAGTTAGATGAATTTAATAAAACATTTTATTATAATACATTCATATTTAACACACTATAGCTTCAGTTGTGTTTGTACTTTGATAAGATAAAATGAATCAAGGACATCACTTTGTGTTGAAAAGTGGTGGGACATAGGGGTTCAGATTAGGGGTGTGACGATACAATACACTTGGCTCACATGCACAATTCACAATATTGGGTTCACAAGAACAAGACAAGAAGATATTTTAACACTATTTGATGAAATATTCAATTCTTAAATATATAACTGTTAGGTCTGGGTGTCCTCCTCCAGAACATTTGGAGCACTAAACACTTTGTGATTCAGATTTTTTAGCTTAATATTTTTTGAACAATGCACATTTGTTTCTTTTATCTTTAAATTGCATTGCATGTTTTCTTATTGTGCAAATAAACCTATCAAGTATATTCTTTAAAAAAAAAAACATTTCTTGCTGCAAGCCATTTTTCAGAACATATTTAACAAACGCTTCAAAAAAAGTATCCCCAGGGTTAATGACCTATGAAATGAATACAATATTTGTGCACTAAGAACTCTTAGGGGGTGAAATCAAAAATACAAACTGTGTGGTATGAGTTGATGCAATTAGTTACACCTTGGCTAACTTAGATAACGTAATGTAATGTAATGTAAAATGCCAACAGCTTCAGTGATTATTCATCCTGTACTGTTTTGCATCTAAAGGCTGCTTGAAATATAGTATTAGACCTACATAGTATTGGCTTGAAAGCAGCGGGGATAAGGAGTTGGGCTTTGGTTTGTTTTCTACTCGTCTCGGTGATCGTGGCATCTGGGTGATAGTTTAATGTGTGTTACCATATTGCATGTTTCCACACCTAACGTTACCCTACAACAGCGGCGCAGCGCCAACAGAGACACGGTCCTCGTCTCAAACACAACTGTCCCTCCGTTGCTGTTGTAACATTAACTGACCAGTAACCTGTAGCGGATCTTCCAGCTGCGCTGTTCCTTTTGCACTCGCCAAGGTGTGACTGACTCTCACACCAATCCACCTGTTTTGCTAACCTCAGCGTCACCCCCCTCAGCCTTGTCCCCAACTTATCCGCATCTCTGGCTTTCTGAATATCAGACACTTGCCCACTCTGAGTCGAGCTAACTTTAGCTTGTTAGTAACACGTCAGAGACGTTTTCTTTTCTTTTCTAACCACTGACTGATTCGCGCAGAGCTTGGATGCACTTCACAGCGTAAACTGACGTAAAGTAACGTTACCTATTCTGCCGTATAACATCTGAGTCACACAGAGTATATTATGAATTCTCTCACACACCAAGTATTCATTTATGACATTACGGCATTAATTTAATCCTACAAAACAACAAGAGAAAATTTAAGACCTTGGTAAACGAAATTTAATATTCTGGTAATGAAATTTAAGCCTTTTTTAATACTTTTAAGACAATGTGGGTATGTTTGCCTACCTTTCTTCGCTGTGTGAATTCTGTTGATTCTTTTAAAAATCGACTGAAGACGCTGCTATTCAAACAGGCTTTTAGTTAGACGTGGGTTTTTTTATGGTTTTTGTTCTATGTTTTCCATTTGTATGTAATTTTTTCTTATGCATTGTATTTTACTTTGTTGTGTTACATTTTTTGTGAAGCACTTTATGATTTTTATCTGTGAAAGGTGCTATACAAATAAACTTTACTTAGTACTTACATACTAACTTCAGCAACTGTGATAAAGTGCAGCTCAGTCCCAAGCAGAGCAAGGTTGGCTTCAGTTAGATTTTTTTGCTGCAAAACTCTACCAGCTACGTCACATCTGTCTGAAATCAGAGTGAGAGCGGATTCACTTGATTACTATCACAGCGTACAGCGGTGTGGCATCAGCTGGGTGGAGATGATTAGCGAAGCGAGTCGACGTTAGAAGTAATATATTTGTTTTTTCACTGTGTAAGTGTGGTGAGAGCATTTGAAAAGTGTCTATTGCATGAGTCTCACGAGACAGATGCCCATCTTCATGTTTAATCTAGCGAGATCTGGTCACACCCCTACCAGCAGGTACTTGACCAGTCAGCTGTTATTGTTAAATTAAATACCTAACTAATTAACTTTGAAAATGGCCAGTGTCTCAGAATGAGCCTGGTATTAATGTGAATAATCATTGTGGTGACCCTCTGACCCATCAAGTGCTATCCTCAGGTCACGTGATCAACATTGCAAAAATGATCTCTTCTTCTTAGTCCTTCAGCAGATTGGAGCACGGCTGTATTGAAACTATTAAACCTCCTTCCAGCAGGCTCTCTCCAACACAGGGACCCTGAAAGTTTGGCAATGAACTATCGATGATTCTGTTCCTGATTACAGTTTGGCATTAAAATCTTTTAATGTCATTCTACTGTGCCACAAATCCATCATTATTTGGGTTTGCTTTGTATTTGTTATGGTCCTGTATTAAGGCTAGGGATGGGTCAAGTTTTATGAATTTTCAAATATTCATTAAATTATTTTAAAAAACGTATCATTTACACAACTATTGTCTTGTCTTATATAACATATATTTCCCTGTTTTTACGGCCTCCCGGTAGCGACGCATCACTACCAGGCGTCTGTAAACTGTTTATGGCAGGTTCAGTTCTGTAGCCCTGTGAGAAGCTCAGGTGGCAGCCTAGTAGTGTTAAGGTTGTGTATTGTGTTTACTACTGCAGAGTAAATAAAGTTCCTGTTCACAGTATGAATGCGCACCAGATGAATAGTTGAATACTGAGGTTCCAAGTGACCACAGAATAATCTTTTTGCTTGAAGTACCTGTTCCTGAGTGAGGCGTGGGGTTCAGTTCCACCCTTCTATGTAACCCCCTCCAGCAGTAACACATTAGTTTTGTGAGTTTGCTGTGTATCATGCTCTAATGAAGAACTATTCTGCCAAAAGCTTTAAGTAGCTGTTTACAAAAGCCTTCACTCATTTTTACCAACTTTGATACATGTTCCTAATCCAGTTACCACATTAGAAATGAGTAAAACCAATTAAACACTGAAGGATGAAGCATTAAGTCACCTTAAGCTGCCAGTCAACATCCTGCAGAGTAGCAGAGGAGATGGAGTTGGTTCTGTCCAACAAAGCGCGGCGGATCTCCTCCCGTCTGGCTCTCAGCACACTCAGCACAGCCTCTGCATGGCTGCCTCCCACACCTGACAGCCCAGCCAGCACCTGCACACAGCCAGCAGCACACCTGAGAACACCGCCTGAGAGCAAGCAGCTGCTGTGTAAAACAGACTGATGTGTTGAATTTATACCACAGAACTATAAATCAGGCTTTAAAACCTCAATTGACATAATATAAGAACTCTCTTTTCAGCTCTGGGCAGACTTTCAGCTGACAAACTACCCTGTCCTGTTGCTGTCTTACCTCTTCATCAGAGCTGTTGTTCCCCACCGCCAGCTGGAACAGGGCTGTCAGGGAGTTAAGCAGCTCCAGCCACTTCTCCAGGCTCCAGGTGGCGCTGTAATCCCCCCTGCGAGGAGACTCCCGTCCACACAGTCTATCCACCACCCTGTGACACAGCTACACACCAGACAACACCGTGAAGGCTGGAGCTTAGCATTAGGTAGTGTGAAAATGGCAAGATCTGTATGTTCTGACTAGATATGTCTTGATCTTTCTCAATTACTTTTAAATTTGCTCAAAGAATCTCATTTCAGAAGCTTTAATGAAGTGATTCATCAATTATTAAAATAGTTAATTTAGTAGTTGACAACTAATCATTGCAGCTCAATTTAAAACTAAATGATCAATTCATAATTTATAGGCAGAGCAGCTCATGTATTTACCATTCAGCATGTTCAATGCTTCTTATATTTTCAGCTTTTAAATCATAATGTCAATAACATTTCAATTAATCAATCTATAAACAGATCTTGGAATAAGCTCCACAACACTGCTGTGTCAGAGACTGAGGGTCAGGCTTCATCTGGAACGCCACTTCTTTTCCTTCTGCAGCTAAGTGCTGCTGCCTGATGGCTGCAGAAATGTACACATTCTCTCAGTACACATGATGTCAGCCTTCCTCAGGATTCACCAGGGACCGTCAGACACTAGGACAGAACGTCAGTATGAGGATTCATGAAAACAGCGCTCGCTACTTACTTTCAGACAGTCTGTGACAGGTAACCTGCTCAGTAAATCCACCATGTTTCATTTAGACGCACCTTCTGGTCAGCTGATATCAGTCACGTGGTTGGATGAGCTGCGTTCACGTGGCTTGGAAAAAAACGAAATTCTGGGTCTCCAGTGAATCATATACAATCTAATATAATCTAATATAATATAATATAATATAATATAATATAATATAATATAATATAATATAATATAATAATATTGTGCACACAGAACGCCAGTAGATGGAAACATGCGCTTTACACATTACTCGGTGTTCAGAGACCTGTACTGATGTTACACGCCGAACTCCATTTCAAGATCTATCAATTCAGTGTGACCTTGCTCGTCGGCGGAGTGAACAGGAAACGTTAAATGTCCGAAGTGTTATCTCAGATGAATCACGTGGATAAAGATCAGTGCTACTGTGTACTCGGCCTGTAGTCCGGTTCTGCTGATACATTTGAACTCCCACACTTGCTCTATGATGCTCTGTTGTACGGGGCTCCACGGGGAACCGGAACGTCTCGCAGCCGGGGCATTTGAGACTAGCATGTCACATCCTGCTTTCCGCGGCTGCCGGGTGGCTGTTTGTGAGTCCGCTGGTTGTCTCGGTGGGACAGAAGGGACCCAGTATCTGCTGTGAGCTGCAGACCTGTGGAGGTAAGGAGCGGGGGAGTTTGTCTGTCAGCGTCTCTGCGGGGAAAGCTGTAGAACATCACATTACAGCAAGGTGAACAAATGTAGCCTGTTGTGTCAAGTGACTCCTGTGAGATGGTGTACTTTCCAAAGAACAGAAACAGATACTTCTGTGTTCAGAGTTCCTCCTGCAGGGTAAAACTTGTGAAAGGCCAGAGGTCAGACCCTCGTGACTGAAGCCAGCAGGCCTCCGTATTTTAAATGACGGCCTTTCATATCTTACCATACCTCGAGTCCTAGAGGCTAGAGTCTTTAAAACCCAGGTTCACATCGGTGAACCCTGTTATTCTGTTTCTGAAAGGAGATATTTATCTGCTGTTTTCACGCCTGGACCACAGTGGAAATAAATTATTGGTGGTTAGATAGATGTGTCTATTTTTTGTTCTCTAAAGCTCACGTAGTTGAACAGTTTGGGAATATTTTTAAAAAGAAAGAATGCTCCACCTCGACAGTAACAACAGACTACATTAGACATGTTGCTGTCAGTATTCTGTTTTGTTTTCATGTTCACACCACTGCTGAAGTACAAAAGAAGACTGGAATAACTCAACCATCAGAATCATATGTGGCAGTTTGCATTAAGAAAACCTTGCCTGGGATATTGCATAGGCCTACACTGTAAAGAAATTTGATGCTGATTGTGTCAGATCTTTCCTCCTCCCTGGCTGCCTGCAGCTACTCATCCTCTATTCCTGCACTGCAGCTTCCACTGTCTACACTAGAAAAGTAAAGGGGATGTTAAAGCTGCAAGCAGCGTTTGGGGGCCCTCGCACGAGTGGCACAGCGACGTGTGAGGCGGCCGTGTTGCAGATTCTGGAGGTCTGCTGGTGTGGCTGTGAATTTGTGTTCGGGACGGGACCCTTCTGAAACATGTAAAGTGTGGTACAGAGTGTGTATGGTCAACAACAACAACTTCCTGTGTCATTGCAAACCATCAATATTGGAACCCATGACACGGGCACGCCATAACACGAAAACTCACTGTTTGTACAACTTTTAATCTTCTATGGCTTTAGAGTAGACAGGGGAAATCTGAAGTCAGTCACGCTAATTCTCTAGAAGGAGTTCGGTTAAAGTATGGAGTTTGTAAATCATCCCAAAATGACCATAAAATTCAAAATGGCTGATGTCCTGTTGGATTTAGGGCATCACTCCAAGAGGCTTTTTGTACATCTGGACATGATACATGTGCCACAGAAATTTTGTACACATAGGTAAAACACACCGCGGGGGCTGCTTCGTTGCAGATCACGTCCTGTTGCCAGTAGGTGACACTATGACTATGGGTGAATGTTGACATGTGCTGTGTTCTGGTGCGACTCTTCTGAAAAATGTAAAGTGTGGTACAGATCTGAGCATGTACAGTAAAGTTAAAACAACTTCCTGTGTCATGGCGAAGCATGCCACTTCGCCGCCACGCCTCTGCCAAGCCATTAACCAAAAATTCACACATTTTACAACATGACCTCATCAATGTGTTAAGGGTTTCCTGGGACAGTTTTGAAGTTCATATGTCCAACCTGCTCGGAGTAGTACATTACATTTCCTGTTGACAGCAGGTGGCGCTATGACTTTGAGTAAATATTGGCAAATATTTACTCTGGAGGTCTGCTGGTGTGGCTGTGAATTTGTGTTGGGGACGGGACCCTTCTAAAACATGTAAAGTGTGGTACAGATCTGAGTGTGTACGGTCAACAACAACAACTTCCTGTGTCATTGCATGTGTTCAGGGTGGGACCCTTAATATACATATCAAATTTGGTCCAGATGTGAGCATGTATACTAAAGTTATAACAACTTCCTGTTTCATGGCGAATCATCGATACTTGACAGCATGCCATGGGCAAACTGGTCAACTGGTAATAACCGTTTGAATACTTTTAATAGTCAATGGGTTTAGCATGCACAGCGAAAATCTGAATTTGATTGGACTAAATCCCTAGGAGAAATTCATTAAAGTGCAAAGTGTGTAAATTGCCAAAAATGACCATGAAATCCCAAATGACTAGGGCTGAGTATCGTTCAAAGATTTTCTGTATCGATACCGATATCGATACCTCAACTTCGATACCGGTTCCTGAACGATACCTTTTTCGATACCAATTTTATTGGTATAAAATTTGTATATTTATTCAACATACGGAGAACCATTGTTGTTTGTATAAAGTAACTTAATTATCACATTATTATCATTAATAGTTTATTTTAATAATTGTTCCTTTGAAAAATTCTGCTGCTTGTGAAAACCAAGACATATTTTCAATGTAACATCGGCCTATATTGTGTTTTTGTTGTTTTATTCCTCTTTCTTTAGTTTTTATAATGTCATTTCATTGTTTATTAATTATATATTTTATTGTTTATATGTGAATTTGTGCTCTGGCACCATGGCAACCTAAACATTCATGGCAAGAGGCCTGAGAGAAAGAGAGAGAAATCTCTCATCTCATCTCATGGAAACAAGTTTCTGCCACTACATATCAAAATTTCCTCCTCACTAGAGGAAGAGGTGTCCAGGCAACAACTATCACAATAGAAAGGAAACTCAGCCACGCGTCTTTAATCCATCTGCAGCAAAGTCGCAGACATCAGTCAAAATATCGGTACGTAATGTCCCTATCACACGGAAGCGCTTCCGCCGGCTGCACATACAGGTCCGTGTGTGGCGGTGGCGTCACTTAACTGATCCTTCAGAAACACTTGGAAAAATGTAGCGTGTGTGGAAGCTACCGCACTACTCTGTCAATAAAAGAGATTTGATTTGATTCAGAAAACAGTGACGCTGCCACCAAGCTACTGAGAAATGTAGTTAAACTAGTAACGGTGCTGCTTGTAGCGACGCTGCTGCCCAACTCTGCTCGTACGGTGGGCGTGTTGAAGCAGCTCGGTGGCAGCAGGGCGCTGAGACGATGATGCACCGGCTCTGTCTGGTTGCAGCAAAGACGGAGCGACTTTCTGTTCTTAAGTTTATTCCACGCACAGTTAAAGGCTTCACCAGGTTTGTCGTGTCGCCGCTCTGTGCAGCAATTATCTTACGTTGCAAATATTGCATCGCGCGCTGTTGCATCAAGCCACACGTTTGATTTTCTCCACGTCTTTTACATCCAAGAGCAACGTTTCTGTGCGTAACCGGCGTGAGCTAGTGTTTACATCACCACAGCCAATTACAATCACTTTTAGATGTGGGCACATCAAGAATGCTGCATGCTTATTGGCTCATTGGCGTTAACAAGAACCTTTAGGTATCGAACTTTGGTACCGAAAGACAAGGCATTTTTTGATACTCGGTGGTATTGAAGCAATTCGGTCAGTGCCTCAGAAGTATTGAACTCGATACCCAGCCCTACAAATGACCGACTTCCTGTTGGGTTTAGGCTATGGCTCCAAGAGGCTTTTTTGTGCGTCTAGACATAATACACGTACCCCAGAAATTTCGCTGCTTAACCCATAAAACATGAAATTTTTCGCCGTGTCTGAATTTTGTGGAAAGTTTGGTGTGTTTTCGAGTATGTTTAGGACCCCAAAATGGAGGTTACTTTGCAGGGAAAAAATCCTTTAAGTTTTCATACGGACCTCGCACGGTTCGTGCTTGGGCCCTAAAATTACTAATTTTGGCAATTTTCCTGCTTGGTAACTAAAAATAGTGATTTCAGTAGGGTATGCTGATGCAGGGAACCACGTTGCCTTGCATGCATGGCGCCCAGCCCCTCTGGGCTTGGACCCCTAATAACAACAAACTGAACTTTGAAACTTGCAGACTGGATAAGAACAACCTCTTAAAATGTATTTTGTGGTTTTACCTCTGCAGGATGAGGACATTGTGAAAGTCCAGTGTGGAGCACCGAGAAACTGTAAGCGATAGAGGAGGGTGCCGGGCCACTCTCACAGCTCAGCTACAGCCTTTGCTGCCTAGATGGAGCAGCTCCACTGGGTGCAGCATCGCTGTCGGCAGCTGCTGGTGAGAGACTCAGGGCGGGGGTTGTACTCTGCCCCAGATGGCCTGCCGAACAAAAGCTCCCAGGATGCCCACAGCAACCCGCAGAGAGTCAGTGGGAAGCAGAGAACGGTGTTTGCCCGCCATGGGCCCTACCAGCAGGAGTACGAAGCTGTCTTCAAAAACTACAAGGGCAATGCTATCCACACTACCAAGTACAGCTTGTTGACTTTCATCCCCATGAACCTGTTCCAGCAGTTCCATAGGTCAGATTTTACAACTAATTTAATGATGTTATTTTACTAATGAGAGATGGTCTCTTGATATATTACATAATGTTTTCTAGAGAATGTGGTTTTCCACATGTTGTTGTTATATGTTTTTTGATTACAGAAAAGCCCTTACAGGACTGTGTACTGTCCTCCACACAGTGCTCATTTTGTCTCGTCAGATGGAATACACCCAAATCAAGCAACACGACCCCAAACAGGGTGGCATATGCATCTTTTGATCACATGTACACAGGCATTGTATTGTATCTTTGAAGTATTCGCTGTCACAGAATTCACTATACGCTGGTTCATTTTTAGTCTTTAAAATGGGCAGGAATTGATGTTGACACTACAGAGAATCTTGTATAGACCACCAATGTGTCCCTGACCAGTGGCGTCGTTAGCCCTGGGCGTCCGGGGCTGTAGCCTCGTTTGTTTTTTGAAAAGCCCCGGATCTCTGAAGGATTTTTAAAAAACAAACAACAAAAGGCCGAAAATTGAAACTCACTTGCTTAACTACTATTTATTCTCCTGCACATAAGGGAGAATAAGATGATCCAGCTGTAGCTCTGTGTCTGTCCTCTCTGCTCCACCTGAAGCTGCTGCACTTTATCAGAGGCGCTGAAATAAACGTGTGTGGATTTGTGGTGAGGTTAATCACCTGATAGGCAGAGGAGGCATTATACATATTTTATATCAAAATTTACATACATTTTCCATTCATACCTTTTATAACTGAACCAGTCTGTAATCTGCATTTTGCTTCATTAACCGAAATGAGCACATCCAGGCTCTGTGCGCGCAGTTACGCAGTAAAGCGCTGGTCGGGCGCTTGTCACAGTCGCAGAGCTGGGCAGATGCAAACATTTAGAAAAATCTGGCAAATATCTTTTCAGTTTAAGATTTTATGTTGTACTAATAGAACTGAAACCCAGTGGGCCACACCATGGACCTGGTGGCCTGTTGGAAAGCAGCCTGAGTCGCTCTTTCACAAGTCGGCAAGTGAAACACTTTCACTTTCCATTAACGGCGCATTAAAAGTGTCTTTAGTCTCTGCAGAGTGAAGGCTACACACTGTAAGATCTGTCAGATGATCACTGCATTGATTGAGATATATTAAAAGTGTCCTGTTGTTGAACAGAGCATCACTTTGGGCATCAGCCTGTTTCTTTTCTTGAATACACATCGGTTACTATTTGTTTTATAGCGAGTCCAAAAGCTGAATGTTGCCGGTGAAACTAATCTTTCACTCTGCAGAGAGACAGAGAGAGAGAGAGCGAGAGATATCCTGTTGGGTTTTAAGCATGACGCACAGCTTCCTCTGTATGTGGGTTTACCTGCTTCAACAACGAGCTGCTCTCGTGTTACTGCCACAATAATTCTTTGAATAGTGAAGATTATTTAGATGCTTCAGGAATAGTCATTGTATTGGCAGCCTGTGCTACTGCAAAGCAAGTGGTTTGGTTGGCTACATCTCCACAATAAAAGGCACAGGTAACAAAAGTTGGCTGGGCAGCAAAAGTGATATTTTAAAGTGATCTTATCAACACCTTCATGGAGAATTAAAAAGGAAAATAACTGTAGAAATAGCTGAATTACAGATAATCAGCTTCTTCACTGCATTTGCAGGAATATTTTAATGGGCTACTTAAAAAATAAACTCATCAAGTTGCCTCGTCTGATGCAATAGACAGTCCATTTTTACTCTGATAGCCTATATCTTGACCTTTCCTCATGTGGACACACAGGGGCTGTGTATGTTTACTATTGCTTTATTGCTTGGTGGAGGGTCAAGTATTATGTGAAGATATGATGTTTTATGGGCTGGGCTAAGCCCCCAGTGTTTTAAGATCCTAACAACGCCCCTGTCCCTGAGCAAGACACTTATAACCCTTAGTTAGTTGCTGCAGAGGTGTGCAACCTCTGACATATATAGCAATTATGAGAAGCTTTGGATAAAAGCAAGCTAAATGAATAAATGTAAATGTACTTAAGTAACTTTTGAGTAAATTATATTTAAGTTTTATTGCTTACATACTTTTTAAGAGAAAAGTCATTACTCTTACTCCTCTACATCTGGATACATACACCACGCTACTTCGCTACTTATTTATTTATTGTTTTACACAGTCATGCATCCACATGACTCTGTTAAAGCTACAGCAGGGTAGTATGGCTTTAAATGGTGCTCAGCTAATATTCAGGCTACAGATTCAAATTTAACGCACCATGCAGCCAGCCCGGTCTCATCCCAGGGTGTCCGACGCTTTGTTAGGCTTTCTCAAAGCGTCGGAATCTGACGCTCTGGAATGAGACCGTGTTGGTGCAGTCGGTTTCTGTTGTCACCGTGCTGACACTGAGCTGATAATAAATAATAAATAGCTACACACAGTATATCATGCTGTCAGGTTTAGACACCTAAAATATCAAACAAGGAAGAAAGACAAGAGAGATAATAGCTTTTCTTTTTACTCGCGAGGAGAACGGACAGAGATGTACTCAGTTACATTCTCCAACCGCTCTGAGGCATCTCCACGGTTTCCTCTCTTTTTATTATGTTCAGGGTGTTCCCTAGTTACATGCACATTGCTGCTATATGAGGGAAAGGGGATAAAGCAGCAACATGAACTGTGACATGGTTAGATTAACATATGTTACTATACGGAATTTTCCAGGAACTATCTATGTTAATCACAGCCGCATATCAGTGGCTGTTTTTGGTTCCTGCTTCTTTGGATGTCTGCTCTGTGACTTCTGTCTGGCACCCATCTGCTGCAGGCTTCCTATGAACACTTCTCTGTAACAAACTCAAAGACTCGTATTAGCAAAATGCTTTATACTTCCATGTATGTTTTTCCATGTAATGAGTAAATATGAGATAACTTATATAATATGAGATAACATATACATAAAGATTCCAACACATGCTTAAAAATTCCTACTGTAACGGTAGTCGGCAGTTAAATAGTCCTGCTCACCGGTGCAGCCTGATGACGACAGACCAAGTTATGCACACAAAAAACAACTCTTATTTCATGTGGATGTGACTGATGTAATGTTTCAGCCACAGATGATCTTCCTCAGGTAAAATTGAAGAAGTGAACACACCTGTATCTAAATAATGAGACATCACAGCATTATTTCCCATAATTTCATTTGTTTGCAAAATCATAATTTAATATCAGAGACAACAGGAAAATATTTTATCATTTTAAACAATCTTTACTTATTGGAGTACTAACAGACTATAATATTAATGAGATATTTTGTGATCACATTTGATCGATTATCTGGTGTAAATATGACAGGTTATCTAATCAGGAGGTGAAGGTTTCATCACAAATAAATACAAGTGTATGTTCACTTCTTTACTTTGACCTGAGAAAGACCATTTGAAATAATTCTAGTCCACATCAAATATAAGACTAGTGGAAAATGACCCAATACTTTTGTACTCAGGTAGTTATTTTGATGACCACTTTTACTTCAACTTGAGTACTTACTTGTGCAAAGTAACAGTTATTTTACTTGAGTACAGGTTTTGTCTGCTCTGCCCACCTCTGGAGCTAGTTCAGCTCAGTTCAGTTTTCTGTCTAGGTGCTCCGGCTCCACTGGGTGCAGTTATTGAAAATTCAGTCACTAAACCAAATGGTGGATTAAAATACTGACAGACAGAAGATGCATGCTGTTCTGGTAGTACACCATTGGAAATGGTCAGGTAGCCCTTGGTTTCACTTCCATAGCTTCTGCTGTACATTTGTTTGTACACTAATTTGCTCCGGGCCTCCTGTTTTAGGGCTGCCAACCTCTACTTCCTGTTCCTGGCGTTACTGAACTGGGTGCCAGTTGTTGAAGCCTTTCAGAAAGAAATTACCATGATTCCTTTGCTGGTGGTTCTCACTGTTATCGCCATCAAAGATGCCCTGGAAGACTACAGACGCTACTTGTTTGACAAGAAAGTCAACAACAATGTGGTGCGAGTATTCTGTGGGTGAGTAAACCTCTATAGTCTAATGACAAATGCCATTAAACTGGTATGAAAGAATATTGAAATCAAGCAGCATGATAATTTAGTCAGCCAACTCACATGGAAATGATTGTGTGTAAATGTACAGCATTACTGTTTGGATGAAGTGGGAAGTGACTATACTAACTGATTGAACTGACTGAAATGATTGTGTTTCATAAGATCATAGATGATTTAGGCTTTTGACTTTCAGACATTAATCAATTTTTGCCGATTTACAGACTTTAACAAACTCCTCCTGGGGAATTAGTCCGATCGAGTTAAAATTTTTGCTGTGCAGTCTAAACCCATTGACGATTAAAACTTGTACAAACGGTTATTATCAGTCGAACCGTTTGCTCCCTAAACCCAACAGGAAGTCAGCCATTTTGAATTCTATGGTCATTGTGGGATGATTCACATACTCCGTACTTTAGCGTACTCCTCCTAAGGATTTAGTCTGACCGTCTTCAGACTTTCACTGTCTACTCTAATTCCATTGACGATTAAAAGTTGTACAAACGGTGAGTTTTTGTGGAACAGTGTGGCGTGGTGTCCAAAATCGTTGATTCGCATTCAGAGTTGTTGTAACTATATGTAAATGCTCCGTATTTGTTTAGCGCCTTTCTAGTCTTTTTGAACACTCAAAGCGCTTTTATACTACATCTGCATTCACCATTCATCACACATTCATTCACTGGTGGAAGAGCCAGTGTATGAACAGTGTATAGGTGCTCACATCTGCACCAAACTTTACATGTTTGATTAGATTCCTGCCCTGAACTCACCTACAAGCCAATATTCACTCATACTTACAGCGCCACCTGCTGACAACAGGAAGTGACTACTTTAATGCTGTGCTGAAAGACTTCTTGCAGGTTGGTTAGATCTACTTAAAAACTATGTCACAAAACCCCTGACACATTGATCATGTCATGTTGTAAGTGTGAGTTTTCTTTAATTTGCGATCCTTGGCGAGCAGCGAAGTTCCATTTTTCGTCATGAAACAAATCTGTACCAAACCTTACGTGCTTGATAACTTTTCTGCCCGGAAACACATCTGCACACCAATATTCATTTATAGCAACCTTCTGGCAACAGGAGCGCTGTGCAACATTTATCATGCGATTTAAATACAATTTTCACGAGGTGATCCACAATTGACGTACTGAGACAAAACGTATATATATGACATTTAATTCCTCCGTGCAGCGCTGGAATTGTGTGACAATTCAGAGTGGCACTACCAGAGCTGCAGAATATTGGTGTCATTGCTACACTTGAATAATCGCATTAAAAAACTGAATCTGAATATCATTATTTTAATTTGTATTGTTTAACTTGAATGACTGTATTGAAAAACTGAATAACATAATTTGAAATTGAATTTATTAGTTTGAAACTGAATCCCAATAAAGCTGAAACTGAATGTAATATTGTGAAGCTGAATGCAGTTGCAACGGAAACTGTATTTGAGCCTAAGTAAAAATTTAACTCAGAGATGCTCTGACCTAGCCATCTCAGTTTGGCCCTTGTCAAAGTCGCTCAAATTCTTATGCTTGCCCATTTTTCCTTCTTCCAAAACATCACTGTGAGGACACAATGTTCACCTGCTGCCTAAAATATGTATGTTCCACTCAGTCACTGCCTCCACTTCTTAGGATATTTTCTTCCATTTATTTATCAGTTAACATAAACGTTTCCATTTGATGCACTGTACCATCTGCAGTCCCTTGGCAGGTCATAGTTAAAAACAACACAATAATAAATGTGCTAAGGCTGAGCAGCTCATTAGAATGTTCTTTCTTTGACCTATATTTACTGAAATAAATGTATCAAAGAATCAGAAACAACAGTAATGACTATAATTATTAATAGGGTGTGACAAGCAGTGTCGGGGTAGTTACTCAAAAAAGGTAATATATTACACATTACTAGTTACTTTTTAAAAAAAGTAACGCCTTACTTTACTTGATTACCCATGGCTGAAAGTAACTAGTTACACTACTAGGTACATTACTTTTGGATTACTGCGTAACATTACAGTGATGCACAATAACTACTAAATAACAAGTTACACCTCATATCTGCTCAGATCAACACAAATCTTTATTATAATGAGAAAATACGCATGATCTCGCTTTTATGCTCTTTAATATCACAAAGCTGAAAACAAGTTTTTTTTGAACATCAGCCCAACATTTGTCAAGAGAAGAACAAGGCTACAGTACTATGATGCTTAAATCTTTAATTGGCCATTTCATTGGAAACATTTATTTTTTAAATAATGAATTTCATTACAATACAACAGATACATCGAGTGCAATTAGAATATGACTCAGAATTTCAGATGATGCTGAGACTTCAAATGAAAAACTTTTGTAATGTTCAGTTAACAGACCAAACCCACACAACAAACTTACTGTAGCTCACTTGCCGAACTATGGCTTTAAAGTATATTTTTCCTCTTACTGGACATGCTTATCTAAGAAGTGGTTATACCTGATGAGTAAGAGTCTCTCAAATCGTTTGTCAGACAGCTGCTCCTCATCACACACGGCGTTGCCAGTTACTTTGCCGTGTGTAGTTGCGCTAACGGTGTGAACCTGTTCCTGCCAGGCTAAAAAGCCTCGCCACAGGCACACCAGAGGGCATCGCTGTTCTTTCGCGAAACTAATACAATACCCCCCCCTTGAAAGACGTCTTTAGCAGCTCTGCCATTTCTGCATCCTCATGAACTGGCTCTAAAGTCAAAAGTGAGGTCAGAAAATGTTGCGCAAACACGCACGAAAAGGGACGTTTCATTTATCTTTCTTTCCTCCCGTTATGCAGATAGTTGAAGAACCAGTATGCAAGTAACGTGATGATTTTGTTATTAGTAACTGTAATGTGATTACTGAAGTTATGCGTTACAGACAAAAGTCATCTGATTACAGCAACACGTTTCTTTGTACCTTATAACGTGCTACCCCCAACACTGGTGACTTTTTAATCACTATTTTATCACTATTTTTTTTATTTTTAAGTTTTTATTTATGTAATGTAATAAGTGGCAGGTGAGAATTCAAACTCTATAGATGGCTGGCAAACCAACTGCATACCGCTACCACCTGTGCTGGTGTGTGGAACAGTAGAGTGCTGCTGACCTGCCTGTCAGGTCGACATACTGCCCCCAGGTTCATGTGTGCGTAGCGTTAATTTCTGGAGATGTGCACAACCTACGCTCCACAGGAACGCAGGATACGCGTGGCAGCCATCTTTCCATCGTACACGAACGTGTAGTTAAAAGACAGTCAGGGCTTAGATGTTGTAAAACTCTAACAGCCACGTTACCACTGGTCACAGCTGTCTGGACTGGAGTGGTGCAACACTGGATTACTATCAGGGTGTACACCGATGTTGCATCAGCTGTGCGGAGTTGATTCGCTCTATGAATCTTATCAGTTATAATTACATTTGCATTTCACTGTCAATTGCCTGATTCTCACGAGACAGCTTTTTACCTGACGAGAAATATTCTCATAATTTAATCTTGTGGTAAGAGATTAATAAAGTGTCCCCGCAGTTCTGGGGCTCTCTGGCTTGATGATAGTGAGAATCCTAGAGGCTGCTACTGTGGATCCTTTTGTCATGTAGTTGTGTCGATTTACACTGTAACCTCATCTAAACCACACATGTTGTCATCCTTTCTCAGTACTGGATCATTTGCCTGAGATCGTTTTAATCTTCCCTCTTCTGTGTCTACTCATATTGTCCCACAGCAAGCAGAAAGCCTATGTTAACCAGTGCTGGAAGGATGTGCGCGTGGGAGATTTTGTCCGTCTGTCCTGCAATGAAATCATCCCTGCTGACATGCTGCTGCTGTATTCCTCGGACCCTCGTGGGATTTGTTACATTGAGACTGCAAACCTGGACGGAGAGACCAACCTGAAACAGAGACAGGTGGTTTCAAACCTCCCATTGCAGGTAATACATGAAGTGGATTAGTAGGTGTAAGGTACTCCGGTTCTATCCCACTCCCACAAAAATTATCCCTGTCCTGTCCCAATCCAGAAAGAATGACTCAGGTCCCATCATGTTCCTGATTTTTTTTTTTATCAGAAAATAGCGTTTATTCATAACAGAAATTCATATTTATGTATAAAAAACAGATTATGATTTTTGTCCTGCCCGTTACGTTGATTTTTCCCCTATCTCAGCCCATGATGATTAGTGAAAAAGTGTCAGCCTCTAGTGCAAGTCTTTGTCTATTCATAATTTTCACGTGACATCACATTCCAGGTAAAACGCTCCCTTGGAGAGGAAAAAAAACGTTATTTTCTGCTTCCTGTCAACTAGGCAGCAAGTGATACATTGTTATTATCAGTTTGTTACATTTGCATTGGATGGTTGTGTTTTCAGATGCATTAATCGATTTGCTACAAGGTAAACGTAAACATTACCAAAGTCGAACGCTGGCAGGGACCTGGCATTTTTAAATGGTGGAAATAAAGCAGTGGGTGCTGTATATAAATTGCAAGTGCCCAAAACTTGCAGTTTCAATTCAGTTCAATTCAACTTTATTTATATAGCGCCAAATCAGTTATCTCACAGCGCTTTTCATAAAGAGCAGGTCTAGACCATACTCTGAAGTTATTTACAGAAGCCCAACAATTCCCACCAAGAGCAGCACTAGGCGACACAGGCAAGGAAAAACTTCCTTTAAGAGGCAGAAACCTCGAGCAGAACCATGGCTCAGGGTGGGCGGCCATCTGCCTCGACCGGTTGGGGTGAGGGGGAGAGAGAGAGAGAGAGAGAGAGAGCAAGAGAGAGAGAGCAGAGGGAGGCAACCTACACAGTATACACATAGAGGTACAGACAATAAAGGTGATGGTGCTATAGACTGAATGAAAAATGGTACAGATATTTATAGTAATGTTAATGATAATAATAATAACAGTAATAATAGCAATAGGACTAGTAATAGCAATTGCAACTGTAGCAGAGGGCGTAGAGCAGGAACACAGGGCAGCAGGAGACTCCCAACCACAGATCCAGACTCCACAGCTCCAGAGCCAGCAACACCCGCAGGAAGCGACAGGAGGGGGAAGCACACGACCACGGGAGAGGGAGAAAAAATCGAAGTTAGTAACATGCATTAATGGGATGAGGTTGCACTCAGAGAGAAAGAGAGAAGAGGAGAGAGGAGCTCAGTGCATCATGGGAAATCCCCCGGCAGTCTAGCCTATAGCAGCATAACTAAGGGATGGTTCAGGACTCACCCGAGCCAGCCCTAACTATAAGCTTTATCAAAAAGGAAAGTCTTAAGCCTACTCTTAAAGGCCCCCCTCCAGTGTATTTTGACATTTCTATGATATTTCATATTTTTCTGAGTCACTTCCTTACAATGTTGATTACCCACATAGTTCGCCAAATATTTTTTGACAAATGGCTTAATTTTGTGCTCAAAGTTGCAAAAGTTGCTTAGTTGTTAAAACGGGGTGGTGACGTATGACTATAGTAAATTCCATAAGTCATACGTCATTCTCCAAGCTTGCGCAGGCGCACTCTCATGCCTCCGTAAAAACTGTCAGGGCTCATTCAGAGCATCAAACCGATAAACATCGTTGTGAACTAACCAATTTATCATGTCCTTCACAAAACGCTGCCGCACTTTCACCTGCCACCGCCTTGTATACAGTCTGTAACATGCATTTTACCGACGGCCGTTTTACCAATGCATCGGCGGAGACACCCCCCACCTCCGCGGTAAAGTATGTGCACCATAAAATGTAGCGGGAGTTATCGTGTGCAGCGCGTGACAGGACCATCGACTGTGTGATTGATAGCAGCTGATACGTGCACATTAGTTTCTATCATGACTAAATAACAGCTGCTCCTGCCAGACAGTAAAGTGGAGCATATCGTTAGTGAACACTCCAGCCGGTCAGTTTTTGGTTGTCATGGTAATGTTACGTCCGACTATTAACCACACCCCCATTCTCTGTTTGAGAAAGAACGGTCTCCAAAAACGGCCGTTAAAACTGGCTGGAGGGGGACTTTAAATGTAGAGACGGTGTCTGCCTCCCGAACCCAAACTGGAACCTGGTTCCACGGGAGAGGAGCCTGATAGCTGAACGCTCTGGCTCCCATTCTACTTTTGGAGACTCTAGGAACCACAAGTAACCCTGCATTCTGGGAGCGCAGTGCTTTGATGGGGTAGTAAGGTACTATGAGCTCTTTAAGATAAGATGGTGCCTGACCATTAAGAGCTTTGTATGTGAGAAGAAGGATTTTAAATTCTATTCTGGATTTTACAGGAAAGCCAATGCAGAGAAGCTAAGACAGGGGAGATATGATCTCTTTTACTGGTTCCTGTCAGAACACGTGCTGCAGCATTCTGGATCAGCTGAAGAGTGCATGATTGCGCAGCATAAGACGCAGAGCAAGGGCAGAACCTCTGTGTGGAAGCATCATGGTGCACCAGGCTAACAAAAAGTCTTCTTGCTTTGTGTGTTTGTCTAAAGCTGCCTGCACACTGCTCAGACAGCGCCCACCTAACACCAACATTCTTAAGTTGGCAGTAGTTGGTTTCAGTCTTTAGAATGTTCTGAAAACCATATGCTGTTCCACACTGACCAGACAGACATTTGTCCTACTTTTTCTCATTTAAGTCACAAGGTCAAGGCTGCAGTCACTTTTTGGCAAGTTGAAAACTACCTGTTACCGGTTGCACTTGCCCTTTTTTATTTCAGCTGGTCAAAAGGACTGGGTGAGCAATAATCGGCCATAACTCATAACGCTCATAAATGAGATCAATTAATTTTGAGGACCTTTAAATTACAGGTAGTGAGGTGGAATCGATTTTTTGGCAAGTGCAAAACTGCATGGCTATATAGGCTGCACTAGAACTTCCTCTGTTACCAGAAGTCTGCATATCAGTTTCCAGTTTACTCCCCGCCCAAATTGTTAGCGTTACTGTTTACCAGATGTCTCCTGGATCTGCCTAAAATGAGCTTCAGCGATGTCCATCGTGGTGTTGATGCCTGCTGCAACAAGCAAGCTGGACAAGGGATTTAAACTCTACATGTTGAGTTATCTGCACAACTACGAGGGTAAGTACGGTTTAATGTCATGTGCCGGGGCCAGCTAGCGGCTAAGCTAGTTAGCCACGAGTCATTTTTAGTGCAGCATAGAAGCTTGTTTTCTCAATTTTAAAAGCAAACTGTTAGTTCTCGTCTTAGCTGTATTATCGTTTGTATTCACTTTCTGTCCCTCTGTTTCTAGTAAAGATCAGGACACAGGTGAAGTCGTTGTCAGGGCACTGTGCTACAGGTCCACGAGGAAAGCTGAGAAACCTCACAGTCTGAGTGTATGGTGAAGCTAGGATTGATAAGCCAATAGTTATCTCATTAACCCAGCGTTCCTAATGTTCTTGGGGAGCTAGCTAAGGTAATTTATCTATTTAACTCTCATACCAAGTGAAAACAGTTATGGTTGCTGTGTAAGTATACCTAGCTGCTCCGCTCTGGCTAAATAAATGCATTTAAATGCATTCTTATTCAAGTTCTTAGGTTTTACTGAAGTCATTCAGTTAAGATGCAATCTTTTTTTAGACTATCATGTTTCAGAAGAAAGGCGATTTAGGATCTTATCTAATGCAGTTGGCTTATTATACAACATACTGTAATCCAACATATAGAAATACATAGGCTATACATAATATAGAATGTTTGGGGGGCTATTAAATATTTTAAACACATAGATAAAGATAAATATTTACTATGATATTTTATTCATGCAGGTGATACTGAAAGATTCCACTCCTGTGGAGCTGATGAATCACAGCTGCAACTGCACATGTGTTGCTGGAGCAGCCGTGTGCAAGCACCGTGTTGCTTTGCTGTTCCAGTCAGTGTTTTACTCCCAGCTGAAGGTGCCAGTGGTCCCTGTTGTGCTAAGCTGTACTGAAGGAGAACAGCAGTGGCACAAGCCCAGAACTTTGGTAAGTTTTCACTATAATTATAGATCTGTTGGCTATATTTTCTGACTATCTTTAACTTTTCAAGGTACAAGGTTGTGTATTAGTCCATTATACAGCACAAGGCTGCATAACGAAACGAAATTTGTAGTTCCTCCATGCACTCGCGCAACGTATAAGTAAGTGTAGGCCTATATTAAAATATGGTGTTATATCTGGTAAGATATTTTTAAAAAAAGACTACGGTTATTTATATACATATATAAGCTACATCCACGTATACCTCGAACATTCCACAGTGCATTGTTTGAATTTGCTTCTGGGATGAATGTAAACAGCAGCAACCATATGATAATATGAAAGTTTCATCTTCACAATAATCAGTCCGACATCTGGTAAACAGAGTCCATCCTGACCGTGTCAGCCTGCCGAGTGCTTGATCCAGGGTGTTGATGGAGCAGGTCTCTGCAACGATGTGGGCACAACAGTCTCTGACTTCCATTGTTTGGTCAATATGAGCCCATTTTGTCCAGACCAGATCTTTAGGAACAGATTTAAGTCCCCCATATCGCTATCGATATGGGGGTGCCCAATGTCTGATTTTACACAGACCTACCACTTTTCTCCTGATAAGTTAATAGACAATCTATCACAATATACATTTCAACGTTTAATGCTGTAAATACACTGTATGTAAAAAAAATGTAAAAAGAATAAAACTTTCAATAAATGTTGTTAAACTGCGTAAACAAATCCAAAATTGTAAGCCTGACCCTGGGTCGTCAGAAGAGGAACACAGTTGTGTTCGCAACTCTCTGGACTTTCAGATAAATTATCACTGTTGATGAACCGCACAAAGAATATTTATAGAACCACGAGGAACCGCAACGTGCACGCAGCTGTCCGCAGCACTGAATGCACGCAAAACTCTGCACAAGACCAGTGAGTGACTGGCGCGAGAGAGAGAAAGAGAGAGAGGGAAAAAAATGGTCAACAATAAGCCTCAGCTGTGGCTCAGGAGGTAGAGCAGGTTGGCCGTTAATCAGAAGGTCGGCAAGACACTGAACCCCGCCGTGTATGAATGTGTGTGAATGTTAGTTTCTGTTTGAGCTCTTAGGCTCAGTGTATGAATGTGAGTGAAAAGTGAATGCGAGGTAGTGTAAAAGCGCTTTGAGTGGTCGAAAAGACTAGAAAGGCGCTATACAAATATGGAGCATAACGTGTGTTACACACATTTTGGCAATAAAGCCGGAAAAAAACCCAAAAAAGTAGCAAAGTTTGAAGGAGCTACCGGCTTCTGCTTCTTCGCGCGCTGCCGGTTGCCACTTCAAACTGTATCCTGCATAACTTGATAGGGTATAAAGCCAGGCCCCGTTGACAAGATGACAGTGCTGTCTGCTAAACCAAAGTGTAGAGCAACAACAGAGGGTGTAAGGTAAAAGCTGAATATTGTAGATTTATTGCAATATGTTGGATGTTTGAACAGTAGCAGTCTGGCCATCTGGATTACCGGCACAAATCCTGGTGGGCCGCCTTTCTTAGCCTAAACCTGTTTACTAATAATGAAAAAGTTGGCAGAAGGTTAAGCGACACGGGCCAACCCCCCTTCTCCTCAGGCCTGTTGGGCTATTCCATATGAATGTCGATGCGGCCCCGCCCCATCCATCTCACTCCCACAGTGACACTGACAGCTGGAAAAGAAGCTTCAACAGACCATGGAAAAGCAGAGTTTAACTGAAATGTAAAAAAAAGTAACAAAGCGGAAGATGTCACAGCCCTGTTCACGGGTGAAAGATTAGACAGAGAGGACAGCAAAGACAGAGATAGTGCAGCTGAATGGTACAGTGTTCCTATACATAGATTTATTTGTCGTGCCCCGCCTCGATATCAACGCTGACTTTTCCATGTGCGCACTAATGTCACCGTTATCGTGGGACATTTATGCAGCAAAACAAAACAAAAATTAAAACTTGACAGCACAGACAGAGGAAACAGAATTCAACTTTAGCATCTGAAATCATTCAGACTCTGATGGAGCTCAGGATGGATCAGAAGGACGGCTGCTTTACTCCAAGTGTCTCTGTATGAACCTGGACTGTGTGTGACACCGTCTGGATGTGTAGAAGAACACAGCAGATTATTTAACATTAGATCCTGTTGATCCTGTCAGTTTGTCGGGAGATTTAAATTTGAGGTTAGGCTGCTGTGGCTCTTGCATAAAATGCGCAGCGGCTCTCTTGATGGGGAGACGCTTCACCCGGTTTCACTGACCCTGAAACTTGTTGGCTATTTATCGCTAGGGTTTGAGTTCTAATCTGAGTTCTGTAATATACTAACTAACGTTACCTGCAGAGAGAGAGAGGTCAGTGCTTATTACATGATTCAAGATTTCTCTCTCGCACACACACACACACAGCAGTCCACTACTTGCCCCAGAAGCTGCGATATTGTAACAAAGTTTTAGTTTCAATACTGTGAAAAATACCATTGCTCAGAGAGACGCAATCCTGCCCTTTATGGCCGGTTTAATATTAAAGTGTAATTATTTTACGCTCTGCTGGCCGCCGGCACACTGTAGCAAGCATATAATCATATGTAGCGCTGTACTAATTGGAGGATACATCAAAAGCCAATAATACTAAACAAATAAGCAGAACTCATTACAGTCTAATTCTAGTTGAACACAGCGGGTCACAGCTTCAACCTGTTAGTTCAAAACTGTGCGCACCATAGTGGCTGATGGTGGAGAAGTGCCATACTGTTTTAAGGTAGCAGCCTACTGCCATAGTGATCAATGGCTGCTGCTAGGTGGTTTATTAGAGGCTGGGCCTGTCTGTATGTGCGTGCATTAGCAGGGCGGCTGTGGTGGAGTCTACGGTGGACTGTTCTGGTGAGCCGGTCTGGATCAAAGTCCAGGGCCATTTTTTTCCTTCCAGTCCATTCCTGTGTTTGAATTAAAATACCTTTGTGGATCTGCCACTTTCCACTCATGTACATTTTATCCACACAGGAGCACACTCTACATAGGCCTCAGTGGGACTTGCGTGATCTTTCTGTCCTTAGGGTGAGTAGTGATTTAACAATATCAAATTTCACAGTTCAGTAAGATATCATATAAACAAAAATCTGTTTACTATAATTAAACTATATATATATTTCACATTTTTCTTTTTCCTCCCCTTTTGATTTAATGTACTCATGTACAATGTAATGTGTTGTTACATTCCTAGGTGACTGAGGTATATAAAGATTTCTCTACAGCTGTGGCGCCGATGATCAGCATGGGTATCAGCTGTGAAATTCCCCTGGTCGACTCTGCCCTTGGCAAGGTTCAGGCCGGAAGTGCAATGTCCTGCCAACAATCAGCTACTCCAAAGACAGACCTGTCCTTCCATGCTGCCCCACCACGTCTCTCTGTGCCTCTTCAGAATTACCACATGCAGACAGTCTTGTATAAAGTATTAGAAAGCAATACTTGAGTAAAAGTACAAGTATCGTACTAGAAAAAGACTTTGGTAGAAGTGGAAGTTACCTTTTAGAATATTACTTCAGTAAAAGTCTTAAAGTACCTGATATATACTTTACTTAAGTATCAGAAGTAACTTTCTGATATTTAATGTACTTAAGTATTTGAAGTAAAAGTAAAAAATGTTTTTTTAAGCAAACAGAACTTCGATTGAGAACTTTATTGTGGCTTTCTTACAGCAAAGCATAATGCAATATCAGGGTTCCCATCTCTTCTTAATCTCACTCATCAAATCAAAATCACATTCTTTTCCACAACTTTTCAGGCACAATTCTCTTAAGTTCAAAGAACAAACAGCCTATTTTTAGAGCTGACATCAAAAAAAAAAAATGGAAAAAGAAATTTCACGTTTGTATGACCTTCAGGTAAAAATGAAAACTATACAAATAAAAACGTATTTATTTTTTAAAAAATGACCTGGTGGAAGGGATAAAATTTTGGACATGTGGTATGAGCATTTGTAGGGCTTACTCCCCAGGTCACAGTCTCTTCTTCAACCACTGCAGAAATGTTAGGCCGGTGGAGGCAGGACCTCTGACACACACACACCACACACACAGGCTACCTATGTCCAGCAGCTACTAGTTGAAACTGAAAAGGTGTCTGTTCATCTTCAAAAGAAGCTGGTTTTCAAAGTTGCTAGAATTCAGTCTTGCTCTTCTTGGACTGAAGACATTTATTTCCTATTGTCCTTAAGACAACAGGAAATAAATACAAGAATAAAAGTTACATGTAGAGCATCCACCAGAGGCTTGCAGTACTTCAGTGGCAACTTGACTCTTGTCAAGTTTGACAGTGAGCAGGTTGATGGTTGGAAGTAGCCACCCCATCATGGCATTTGCTTCTGCTTGCAAGCTGTTGGTACCCTGGGCGACTGGGCTCATGGCAGCGGCATACTCTGTGAGAAAGGCGAGTTCAGCAGGATTAACACTTTCTAATCTGACACTGATTAACCAACCTAGCAGTTTTCAAAAAATATTTCTCAATCTAACATTAAACAATATAAACATATAAAATATTTCTCAATCACATAGATGTGATTATGACACTGACTACACCTGCGCGAATCCACGAACTAATTGAAGTTCAGAGACCTACTTGGGTGGCTCGCTGTAATTCAAAGCAAGCCCACTATGCCGCACTGAAGCTTTATACATGGAACTTGGACAGGGCCAGGGCACACAGGCCACTGTGGCCGTACGATGATTTTTTTTTTCACGGGGCATGACGGCCAAAGTGTAGGGCAACGGCGGCCATGGCCGCGGTATAATTCCCACACTGGTTGAATATGTGCGCCATGTCAGCTAATTAGCAACGTTAGCTAGCAGAAGTTAGCCTGGACATCACGTTAGCCAGATATTGTTATCTGATACGGCTCATACAGAGCTTATGATAACTAATGTTGAATCACATTGACATTGTGGCTTTACTGAATAACTTTTAATTTAACCTACCTCGATGTGCTTCTTCAGGTTGGACGGGGAGTTTTTGAATGCAAAAATGTCAGTGACTTTCAGTAGGCATAAGAGGCACTTCATCCGGTAGGAAGAATCTTTCATTCCATTGTACAGAAACATTTCATGCAAATACGGCCATGGGTGTGTAACGTTATCTTCACCACTACCCAGTTCACCGAGTTCACCACTGTCGTCGCGGTGGTCGTCTTCTACGATAACGGGAGGTCCTCCAGTAGGCGCTTCCATGGCGGTTTCAGTTGCGCTTCCTCCTCCTCCTCCTCCTCCTTTGGCAGCAAACAAGCATCACTCTGAAATAGAGCGTGCGGAACGTGCGTAATGCAATCTAGGAGCAGTGATTCGCCAAGCCTGCCTTTTTGCAGTCGCACACATTTCTTCTGATTTTATTTTGTAGTAACGAGTAGCGAAGATGCTTAATGGAAATATATCGGAGTAAAAGTATACATTTTATCTAGGAAATGTAGTGGAGTAAAAGTGAAAGTTGACATAAATTTAAATAGTGAAGTAAAGTACAGATACATGAAATTTCTACTTAAGTACAGTAACAAAGTATTTGTACTTCGTTACATTACAACACTGCATGCAGATATCCAGTTGCATGTTTGTCTGTGCTGAATAACAACAGCTACACAATAAGAGTCTGGAAGTCACCTGAGACATGGTGCACAAATTGGAATGTGCTAGAACACAAAGTTCATGTAATGAATGGCATCAGCTGAGGAGGCACAGATTGACTGCATGACATTTCAGGGAGATCTGCCAGGTTGGTGAGAAATCTGAAGAAGGACTGGCTAACCGAATTCTGCAGGGCACCCATCAGACAGTGGCTAAGAAGAGGGGGCTCAGATTAGAGGCAGATGCTATTTGGGAATATTGCCAATTTAAAAGAGTCAACCACCATCCCTGTGGATTTGTGATACACCCTGACGCTCCTTGGCTGAGGGCGTCTCCAGACGGGTTAATCTTTGACCCTTCAGAGCCATGTCAGTTTGGGCTGATTGAGATGAAGTGCCCAAATGTTAAAAGCTATGTTGACTGCCCGCGTCTCCAAATAAAGTCAGGCAAATTGGAGCTAAAACAAACACACTGTTACTACTGGCAAGTACAGGGGCAGATGCTAATTACAGGAATGAATTGGTATGATTTTATAGTGTCAGCTTTACAGAGATAGTAGCCATGTTTCCATCTAATTGTCATGCCAATTTTAAGCGTACTTTTGAGATGTCGCAAAAAAGAAATTGTGAAATATGTTTCCATCAGCTGGTTTAGAACAAATAAACCAGGCTACTGTAAACGTTGTTACATCAGTAGTTGACTTTACACATGTAAGGGTTCCAAACCCGAAAGAAAGCAAGTCGCATGAACCTGATGGCCTGAACTTAAACAGGTCCTAAGAAATTAAGGCTATTTTTTCAAATTTTGCCATTTCCATTGACTTTTTCTAATGCAATACTTCAAAATGCACATTAAAAATGTTGATGGAAACACGGCTAGTGATGTTATGGATGTGATCAGAGAGAAACTAGACAGGTTTTATTTCTACGTCAGAAATGCAGAAATGTCTGATACATCAGGTTTAGAAAATCAAATTAAATGTTTTTATGATCTGTGTTATTTTTTAACTGATTGTGATTTGTTTGCGTTATGTTAAATGTTATGTATCTTAACTTTTAATGGCAGATGTTTTTCATGAATTGCACTGCCTTCAAAAACAAGTTAACAATAAAAGTCTTTTGCTGCCCCCCAAGGCCAGCTATTTATTTATTATTTATTAAGTTATTAAATGACAATTAAATGACCTTAATGTTGGTACAGACTGAATGTATAATGCTAAAGGTATAATGTTAATAATAATAACAAGAAGAACAATAGCAATAGTACTGGTAATAATAATTGTACCAGAGGGTGCTGAGCAGGAACACGGGGGTAGCAGGTGACCCGCAACCACAGATCCAGACTCCACATCTCCAGAGCCAGAAACACCTGCAGGAAGTGATAGGAGGAGAGAGGAGAGGGACAAGAAAGCACCAGGCTATCGGAAAGGGAAGAAGTCGAGTTAGTAAATGTTAGTAAAAGGGGAGGAATGCAGTGCATCATGGGAAAGCCCCCAGCAGTCTATGCCAAAATCAGCATAAGTAAGGGATGGTTCAGGAATCACCTGAGACAGGATCCTCATTAACATCTTAATGTGGTGTAATCTTTAATGGAATGCCCGAAGTTTATTTGGAAATGATCAGGAGTTAACACAGTTTGTTGTTAAATTTAACAAAGCACCAGAATTGATATGTATCCAAGAGACCTAATTAAAGCCCTGTCTAGATTTTGTAATCCAATGTAATTAATGTCTGAGATTAGATAGGCCTGATAGATCAGGGTGGTTGTGCAACTTTTGTTTGATTGGGTTGCAGTATAGGATAGTTGATATTCATTTTATTCTTGAGTGTTTGGCTATAGAGATTTGAAGCAGTCACAGTTCTATACTGTGCAAAATTATTATAACCCCTGTCAAACTTTGTTATTGTCAGATTTTGACGAGACAATGGAGAAGTTAATGTTTCCTGTTATATGGATTAAAGATTTTAATGCACATAATCCTTTATGTGGAAATAATCATAGGGATAAAAATGGTGTTAGAAGATTTTTTATTCAAAGTATGAGTTGGTAGCGGCATGATGGGAGGTTGACTAGGTATCATATTGTGAGAAATAACTGCAGCCATATAGATTTATCAGTTGCCCTGTCAAACTTAGCTAGTGTTGGTGAATGGGATGTTAAAGATTTGTAGTGCGTAGATCATTGCGTAGTGATCATAATCCAATTTTATGCAGGTTTGGTGAGGATTTGAGGAGAGAAGTCAAAGTCTCTAGATATAACTTTGCTCATGCAAATGGGATAAATTCCAGGAGAAGGCTCAAAGATGAGGAGGAGAAGTTGATAGTAAGGGCTCTTTAGAAAATTGAAAATACTTTTATTAAGTCTACATGATACATGAGGCCACTTGTTGTACCATTCCTGTAAAGCAGGAACCTGCTCTGCCGGTTCCTTGGTGGAATAAAGTATGTGATGAAGCTGCTTGAGTTACACCAAACCGTTATGTTTGGTGTAACTCAAGCAGTTAGAGTAAACAATACAGTACTACAACACAAAATCAGCTGGTCCAGAAACCTTCCAGCTTTGGGCATCTGTCCCAGAGCAAAGAGATGCATAATCATAATCACAGTCTAGGTTTTTATGTTTTGGGGAACATAGATCCTCTCCTGGCCTTGGATAAGATGTTGGTTAGTTGAGTCTGTGTTAACATTGTGTTAACTTAATTGGAGTTGATGCGCATTCACATAAATGGGGTGTGTTCGGCCATGCAGGCAGAGTTTTGTCGCAAAGGCGCATGCATATTCATAGTGTCAGGATATGAGGAGTTAATGGTAAAATGTAACCCCGTGGTGACCGACAAAGCCAGGGAGGCTTGTTGGTATCGCATTGAGTAAATTTATAGCCTAATTATGTTCACAGTGTTCTTATTGTACTTCAAATCTCTATTATGTATTCTATGGGCTCTTCTTTCATGTGTAATATGATTATAAGATGTAAAGGAAAAAAAGATCTCCAAGTAAAAACTTGAATATTCTCTGACATTATAGTCACAAATTTGCCACAAATTAGTCTAAAATTTGAGAAAAACTTCACTTTGCAAGGCTACAACATCACGCCGTGTATAATGCATGCATTGGAAAGTTCTTAAACTTTGCAATTGGATTTAGCAGTGAGGAAATACTCTTGAGTTTAGCCCACAATCACTGTCATGCACCTTAGAGACTTTGCCGTGGATTGGGCGTATTCAGAAGAAAGCACCAGAGTGATTTTGATTTTTTGTGACATTAATTTCAGGGAATTTCCGATTTTTGTTCTGGTAATTTAACACCAGGATTTTTTTCCCGGTTTGTTAACCCCAACCATGGATCCATATTTTTTTGGACATGTAAAATAGTCATTCTAAAAATGTGAAAACACTTAGGAGAATCACAGCCTACAGCTGGGCTACAGTCAGAGAGGCTGGAGGGCTTGCTGTATGAACGAAATGCTGTAGTGTTCAGAATAACTTCATTTCAGCTGCAACATAAACAATAATAGTAATACTAATAATAGAAGAACATGCAAGACTACACTAGATGTAAGGGGAAAAATATACCATTACAGTTATCAGTCCAGTTTTATTTAATATAATGATTAATTATATCTTTGGCAAAATAGAGAGATAATTTGGGCTGTCTTTATTTGCAGATGATGAGGCCATCTGGAAGAGAGGGCATATCATAGAGTTTGTTTTAAAACAGATTCAAAGAGTGTTAGTATGGAGGACTGATCCTGACAAATTCAGAAATAAATACAGAAACATTTATGTCTCCTTATATAATTTAATTACTGCCTACATTTATTTATTTAGTTTATTTTTTGTGCATTTAATCAGATGCGTATTTATTTATTGAGCATATTTATTTCTGTATTTGTCAGGATCAGTCCTTTATTGGAATGGGGGTTTACATGGGGCTTAAAAATATCTGCCTATATGCTATATATACTACAGACTATATATATATGCTATATAGTGTGTGTGTATATATATATATATATATATATATATATATATATATATATATATATATATATATGTATATATAGTGTATATATATATATATATATATATATATATGTATATATATATGTATATATATATATATGTATATATATATATATGTATATATATATGTATATATATATATATATATATATGTATATATATATATATGTATATATATATGTATGTATATGTATATATATATATATATATGTATATATATATATATATATATATATATGTATATGTATATATATATATGTATATATATGTATATATATGTATATATACATGTAGTTTTAAATTTTGGGTTGAAGTGCATATGACTTGGCCTGTACATGTAGGTATATATATATATATATATATATATATATATATATATATATATATATATATATATATATATATAGCTGATTGCAGTAACTCTGGGTACCTGGGCTAATTGCCCTGTAAAGTTTTTGTGAGTGTCTTCTCATTCCACAAGATGCTGCTGACGAGGCCAAGTCAGTTTAGTTTGGTTTTCTTTTGTGGGACTATTGCTTTGTGGTATTTATCTTGTTTTTGCATTTGCACACATTCATGCAAACATCATCCTGCGCAGACACTACTGAAACCAAAGACTATATATATATACCTCTTAATTTGGTTAATTTTGGTTTAAATAAACATATTTTATTGACCTTCTACCATGGTGTGTCTCCCTTTTCTTGTGGCATAGTTTTGAGGTCATAACAACACAGATATGTGGGAGAGATTCTAAATGTACATGTTCGTGTTTTGAACATGAGCAGAAAACCTGCTGAAATACAGGAGCTATTACAGTCCAGGAGCTTATCACTGAATTCAAATGAGTTCATTGCTCATTGAGGAGCAAAGGTGCCACATACACATTTAAAGGGGTGGGATGGCGCAATGGTTAAGATGCCCGCCTTTGGTGTGAGAGATCTACAGGAGGAACTGATTTTAATGCAACACAGAATGCCTGAGAGCTGCACTGACTTAGATTCTGTTTTAGATTTTAAATTGTCACCTGAATATAAATAAAACTATTTCCACCATAAATTGATCTTCAAAACAATTACCAGAATGCAGGAAATTAACTCTTTATGCTTCAAACGTTCAAAAGAGTGTTAAAATCTTGTGTGTGTGTGTGTGTGTGTGTGTGTGTTTTCTCCAGGAAGAAGAGTTGACCCTTGAGAGCTTCCACAGTCGTATTGAGTGTGAGAACCCCAACGATGACCTCAGCAAGTTCAGAGGTTATATGTGAGTTCCTTTCCATGCTACAGTGTCCAACATATAAGGCTATATCCACTTAAATGAGATAAATATATGGGATCAGTATGAAGATAATTTGTCTCTTCAAAAAAGAAAGAAAAAGAAATCTAAATATTCAGGGTTTAAATTTATTATTATTATTATTATTATTATTATTATTATTATTATTATTAATAATTAATTTATTTATTTATTGTATTCATGGTATAGTAAAAAATAATCTGTATATGGTTTGTTCGTTCATTATTTCGTTTCAAAACCAAAATGGAAAAACCAAAAAACAGACATTTTGTTTTTTGTCCCTACAACCCGTTCTGACTCCCATCTCGCCACATATGAACTCATGGTCAAGGCCCATTGGTGTTTGCAATGCACCGGGGATGTCTCTAGCGTCATAGGTCGATGCAGTGGCTGTATGATATTTAGCTTAACAGAAAATACTGAGTAAGAACGTGGTTGGGGTGAATGGAGGGCCGGAACCAGGGACCACATGTATAAATGCTGCCGCACAACAAGGTTATGTACGCTGGTTTTCGCGAACACCTGGGATGTATAAAAAGGAACGTGACGTGAGAATATGCGGGACGTGGCGCAAACTCTTAAACTGCTGAGAGAATGTGCAGACCCTCAAAGTGGCAAAACCAAATGTTTCAAAATAGTGTTTCCACTCCTGTTACTGTGCATAATGTCAATGATGTAGTCAATCAAATCAGACCCAGCCGCTGTCTCCTCTAGACCGCCGACCTACAGCCGATTTATTATTGAGACTTACTACCTCGTGACGAGCGTTTCTCTTTTAACCAGCGCAGCTCTTCTAGCATTTACTGTACTGGTTGAGCGTCTCAGGAAACTCACAGACCAATCGCATGTGCTCCAATTGTCTCATGTGACGCTGCGAGTCTGTGAGATTCACCAGAGACGTTTTGGAAACACACGAATTGAGGAGGTGAAAGGGGAAAGATATTTCACATGGCTTTTAATCAAGAATGTACAGATTCTTACATGTACATTCCTCCCACGGGCCGTTCAGAACCAGAATCTCTCACAGATCTCCTATGCTAGCTGGCAGGACAAGCTAGAGCTCATGTTTCTCACTGAACAAGAGAAAGTAGGAAAGTGGTAGCTCTATAAGAGGGAATGAAAGAAGAGGAGGCATTACAGCTGTTCATTTGTCAAGATGTGTTGAGTGTTTATTATTAAATTGGTTAAGACTACACTTCATCACTTCAAGCTGCACTTTTTATTTCATTTTTTTCTAAAAACTGGGCACTTTGTTTTAGTTTACTTAAATTTAGAATTATTTATTTATTGTTAGAGTAGTTTTTATTTATTATCCCTCCAATTTGATGTAAAAACTGAAAAACATTTGTTACAACTATACTTTATGGTACTGGATGATAACGCAAGTTAGTCGTTTTGATGTTTCGGACCTTTGCTTCGGAAAGATTTCTCTAACTGGACCTCTTTGAATCTAATTGAATACCCCTGATATAAACAAACAAGCAGTTTTTTTTGTGCTCGCTATTCCATACTGCACCTTTTAATTGTAAAAGAAATAAAATAAGCCAAATTAGCATCAAATCTTAAATCAATGTCCACAAAATATTACATCAGCCCCCCCAGCTCAATGTAGAGGGCCGGAGTTTAGTCATGGACACTCACGGTCAGCTGTGAATCTGCAGCCTAAAGGTAGGATTATGGCAGGTGGCAGGATTCCGGCTGCCTTTCTCTGATATTAGACGTGAATTTAGAATTCAGACTTTAATTCAGCTAACTGATGGAATTATCATCATCGTAAAAATCCGAGATAACATCAAATGGCATTAAATAATTGCAGAAGAGAGCTCAGTAGTTGTTAATAACCTCCTCTGTGTATATTCAGTTTTCCGTTTAGTTTTGGTTTGTAAAACCACAGACTGTGCTGCCAGGGGCACAAAGCACACTGAGACGCTGCGGTGGTGCACAAATAGATCTGCATTCTCACCTCAACTTCACCACCTGCACATATGGACTCTGTAAATTACAAATGTGTGAAAATAAAGCCAGGGACAGCTCTCACACAATCTCTACTCTCCATCCTAATCATCAGTCCTCATGATGCATGAAGCATAGTCTGTATGATTGCTGTAAACATACAAAAACAGCTGCAAGACACTTGTGCATAATGCTTTATGGCTGTGCTCTGGCTCTGCAGAGAACAACGATAATGGAAGGATTAGAGAGTGTCCATAAAGATTTCCCACTGTTTCTGGCAGCCAGCTGTCAGCAGCAGGAGCCGACAGGTATGTGTCTGATGGGATCAACAATAGGCTATAGTGTTTACCTTTCTACCTGCAGTCTAATATAATATAAGATATAATATGTAATGTAATATAAGGTATAATATATAATATGCAGTTTAATATAATTCTATAAAACTCTCGGAGTCTTCTTTTGTTTGCGAACATGCATCAAACAATATGTAGGCTACTTTCTAACTTCCACCCAACAAACACCTCCATTTCTGTATCAGAAAAACTCTTTTCCCGTATTTTTGGACATGTCAGACCGCATTTTCTTTATTTCAGCCAGTCTCTGAGTGTTATTGTAACACTAACGCCACTCTGTCATTTTGCATCTGTTGCTGATCAAAGAGTTCAAACCATCAAATTAGCCTAAATATTTCTCCTCTCCTTCACTTCAGTGATCAGCAGCTCGATCTGGCCCTCAGTGTAGTTTCTTTTTTTTCCACGTTTTGCAGCAGGATGGATGTTGTTGTTTGGACCTTAGAAGGTGATGCAGGTGTATTTCTGGTCATTTGCAAAGTAATTTATGAGAGAAGCCAAGTATGTGAGTATGTGGCTCGTGCATGTGCGCTCCTTTTCACGTTGATAGGGATGTATAAAGGAAAGGGGCGCAGGACCTGGTGTACTCCTGGTTTTATACATGTGGATATTTCTGTGTACATACATTTCAAATTTTGTGAATACAGCATCTTTCAGTATGAATGCTGTGCAGTCTTTTATACATGAGGCCCCCGGAGACCGGTGTTTGTGTACAGTGTGAAACAAAAAGTCAATATTGCTGCCAGATTACGTTGCTTTGATATCGGCAAAAAATATAAATAAATAAATACTTTAAGAGATCTCAGTCAGTCAGCAACAGTTACTCATATAATCACTTCCTCTTTAATGGTTTTGCCTACAAAATAAAACCTGAGAAGCTTGTTTACAGTAATTCAGTATTGGAGTTGAACTGAGGTTTTACTTTGAAAAATTCTGAACGACATTAAAAGAGTCTGCAGTCAAACACAAAACAAAAACAGTACAGCACATGCCGTGATCTGAGAAGCATTCGCTGCAGAATCCATTTGTTGAAGAGAGAAAAAAGAAGTAGTCCCAAGGTGGGATAAAACCCTCGACCCTTGGGTTGTGAGTCCTGCGCCTTACCGACTGAGCTAACCAAGCAACATGTTGATGCAAAGCAATATTACGGCTTATATTCTCATCCACCATCTAATGGTTGAAAATACTGCTCTGATGCAAAACTTATTTGCAGACCCCTGCAAATATTATTACTACTACTCCTTCTTCTAACGTACGTATTCAATATAGTGAAAAGTGTCTGCACTGCCTGAATTCTACCAGAAGTAGAACAAGAAGAACGTAGTTTTCAGCTACTGTAGAAACATGACGATGCAACATGGCAACGGATGGAAGGGGGTGCCCACGGTTATGCAGATATAAATGGATCATTCTAAGGTAATAAAAACATAATGCTTTATTATTTTAGGTCTTTACACACCACTGAGAACATAGTTATGGAACTTATATTGCATTTCTGTCAATAGATCCTCAGAAATTCAAAAAAAAGTGGCCTCACTGCAAGAAGGTCATGGGTTCAATCCCCGGTCGTCCCGGCCTTTCTGTGTGGAGTTTCCATGTTCTCCCTGTGTCTGCGTAGGTTTCCCCCACCATCAAAAACATGTTAGTTCTTCAGTTAGTGCAATTGGAGATGGGTTAAAGTGCAGAGATCGAATTTCACAACGTGTTTGTATGTGACAAAGTATTTTCTTCTTCATCAAATACTACACACTGAACCTTAAAAAACACTGATGTAGTTTAGACTATAATTATCCTACTTACCTCAATACATAATTACACGCTTTCTCTAAACAATCTATGGTCAATAAAGACATATGGCACTGGTATATCAGAAAACTGATTGAAATGTATCAAATAACGAAAAAAAAAACATTTATTTGCAAGAAGAATGACTGCATGACATAGCACTGTGTCACAAATTCAGAAAAGTTAAGATTTTTTATATTAAAAATTATATTTATTATTATTATTATTGAATGGATAATGACACATGAGGGTCCTGTACAATAATGACACATTAGGGTCCTGTACATAATGACACATGAGGGTCCTGTACATAATGACACATGAGGGTCCTGTACATTATGAAACATTTGGGTCCTGTACATAATGACACATGAGGGTCCTGTACAATAATGACACATTAGGGTCTTGTACATAATGAAACATTTGGGTCCTGTACAATAATGACACATTAGGGTCCTGTACATAATGAAACATTTGGGTCCTGTACATAATGACACATTAGGGTCCTGTACATAATGACACATGAGGGTCCTGTACATAATGACACATGAGGGTCCTGTACATTATGAAACATTTGGGTCCTGTACATAATGACACATGAGGGTCCTGTACAATAATGACACATTAGGGTCTTGTACATAATGAAACATTTGGGTCCTGTACAATAATGACACATTAGGGTCCTGTACATAATGAAACATTTGGGTCCTGTACATAATGACACATTTGGGTCCTGTACATAATGACACATTCGGTTCCTGTAAATTTATCCATTTAGATAGTGAGACAGTTAAGATGTGATCACAGACTAGTGGAAAGGAAAAACATCTGGGCTTTCACAAAACAGTGCAGCAGAGCCGGCTTCAGACCATCACTTGGCCTCAAATGCACTTTTATTCTACAACTACAACTCTACAACTACAACAAAGTCTACAACTGTCAGTGGCTAAAAGTGGACCATGTTGTGCAGCTGAGCCTTAGCTCTGGCCTATTGTGTGTTTATCTTGTTCCACAGAGAGCATCCTAATGGGGTTCGTGTTGGCCTCAATAACAGCAACCTGCTGCTGAGGAGCTGCACAGTCCGCAACACTGAGACCATAGTGGGCATTGTGGTCTACGCTGGTAAGAACACAGCATCACTTACAAAACATTTGATTTATGGCAATGTCATTGGCTTGCTTACACCTCTATTATGTGGTGTTTCTGCCCTTTTATGTGGTTCATTTAGGCTGATGTGAAAACTGTCAATCAAACTTATGTCTTACAGACATGAAAACAATCTATTATATACATATTGCACAAGTAGATAGGCAGTGCCACATATCAGTAATTGTTGACTGAAATTAGGAGTACTGCTAAGAACAACAGAGATAAACTCTAAGTGATTCTGTGCAATTGCACTGAATGCAAACAATCAAGGACAATTAAGCAATGACTATAAAATAGCAACAAACAGGTTATAAATAAGTAAATAAATAACCAATGTAAGAACAAAGGGAGATACAATTTGCAAACTCATTTCAAACAAGATAAAATAGTAAATAATAATAAGAATATAAAGTGCTTGAAGTGCTTCAAGGCAGTTGTTTTGAGCAGATTGTTTGTTTGAGCTATGAAAGTATAAATAAACAGTGGCTCACAGATGTTACTATTACATCTGCTAGCTCTGTAGTGTTTCCCTAAAGGTAATATTTCAAATTCGCAGTGCAGAATACGGGAAGGGTCCTTCAGAATTTTTTGTGCCTGGGAGACTACAATTTTATCAAGTATGATTTACATTGGATAGTGAACATGCCAGACCTTGATGCTGTTTCATATCTGATTAGACTTTCCAGCACATTGTTCAAATATTAAAAAATATAAAATATTCATGATCTTAGTGCTCGCCCCAAACATTGGGCAAAAAAATGCAGTCTTTGTGCAAGTATGGCACACAAGTAACAGCTTCCAAATACTTAAACATCGAAGTACGCCACAACACTGCCCATACATACTTCAAAACAATAAAAACAGACAAATAAGGAGTTGCAGCAGCAGCAGTACTAGAGCCCCTGTTCACCAGCAGAGCAGCATCAGAAATGCTGTCCACCTAAAAAGGTGGGTCTTGGTTTGGTTCCAAGTTTGTGGTGTAAAAACGAAGCGGACCAATCACAGGACTGTATGATGTTATTTTAGCTAAACAGCTATCAAATTTATATTCTGACCAGCCATCCATCTATCTTCATCCGCTTATCCGGGGTCGGGTCGCGGGGGCAGCAGCTCCAGCAGGGGACCCCAAACCTCTCTTTCCCGAGCCACATTACCCAGCTCTGACAGGGGGATCCAGATGCGTTCCCAGGCCAGTGTGGAGATATAATCTCTCCTCCTAGTCCTGGGTCTTCCCTGAGGCCTCCTCCCAGCTGGATGTGCCTGGAACTCCTCCCTAGGGAGGCATCCAGGAGACATCCTTACCAGATGTCCAAACTACCTGAACTGGCTCCTTTCGAAGCAAAGGAGCAAGTTCTATTCTGAGCACCTCGCGGATTAACTTGTCACCCTATCTCTAATGGAGACACTAGCCACCCACCTGAGGAAACCCATTTCGGTCGCTTGTACCCGCAATCTCGTTCTTTTGGTCATGACAATACTGCCTCCGATTCTCTGGCCAATCTCCTGCTCCAATCTCCCCTCACTCGTGAACAAGACCCCGAGGTACTTGAACTCCTTCACTTGGGTTAAGGACTCATTCCCTACCTGGAGTTGGCACTCCACCGATTTCTTGCTGATAACCATGACCACAGATTTAGAGGTGCTAATCCTCATCACAACCGCTTTACAATCTGCTGCGAACCGATCCAGTGAGAGTTGAAGGTCATGGACCAATGATGCCATCAGGACCACATCATCCGCAAAAAGCAGTGACGAGATCCCAAACCCACCTCAGTACACAGCTCTCACTTTGCATGTACAGGGATTGGATAGCCATGAGAAGGGCCTCCCTCACACCATACTCCTTCCACAGTATCTATATGGGGACCCGGTCATACGCCTTCTCCAGACATACAAAGCACTTGTAGACGGAATGGGCATACTCCTAAACCCACGCCAGAATCCTTGTGAGAGTAAAGGGCTGGTCTTTTGTTCTGCGGACGTAAATCCTCTGTTCCAGCACCTTAGAGTAGACTTTACTTGGGAGGCTGAGAAGTGTGATACCCCTGTAATTGGCACGCGCTCTCTGGTCCCCCTTTTTGAACAGGGGAACCACCACCCAAGTCTGCCACTCCTTGGGCACTGTACCCGACTTCCACACAATGTTAAAGAGACGTGTCATCCAAGACAGCCCCTCCACACCCAAAGCTTTTAGCATTTCTGGGCGGAAGTCATCAATCCCTGGGGCTTTGCCACTGTGGAGTTGTTTGACTACCTCAGTGACTTCCACCAGGGAAATCCCAGAAGGCCTCCTTCTTCAGTCTGACAGCTTTCCTTTTCGAGGGTTACCGCCCCTTAAGGCACCTAAGACCTTTAGACCACAGCTTCCCGCTGTGGCTTCACAATAGAAACTTTGAACATTGCCCACTCATGTTCAATGTCCCCAACCTCCACAGGGATGCCACAAAAGTTTGAGTTGAAGATGTCACGGACAGGGGCCTCCTCTAGACGTTACCAGTTTACCCGCACTACACGTTTGGGCTTACCAGGTCTGTCCAGAGTCTTTCCCCACCCCCTGACCCAACTCACCACCGGATGGTGATCAGTTGACAGCTCCGCCCCTCTCTTCACCTGAGTGTCCGAAACATGCGGCCTCAAATCAAATGAAACGATTACAAAATCGTTTCATCTGATTTGAACTGATCGTTAGCACCCTAGGCCGCTTCATCATTAATCGGCCTATGGTGCTCTGGTACCATGTACACTTAGGAGCATCCTTATTGTTAAACATGGTGTTCGTTATAGACAATCCATAGCACAAAGTATAACAACAAACATCCACTCGGGTTCAGATCAGCGGGTCCGTTCCTCTCGATCACACCTTTCCAGGTATTTCCATCATTGCCCACATGCATGTTGAATTTATTCCAAGGATATCCAGACACTGACATCCAGCGAGTGTTTAAGTGGCTCCAGTGGGCTGGCCTTACACTCAAATTGAAGAAATGCCACTTCTATCGCCCAGAGCTTAAATTAATAAAAGCAAGGAAGGAGGGCGGGCAGATCCTGCGAAGACAGAGGCACTTCTTGACTACCTGGTGCCAAGAATCATTAAGGAAGTCCACAGGTTTCTGGGTCTTGATGGATGGTATCATTGTTTTGTTCCCAACTTCTCAGTGATTTCTGAGCCGCTTAATGCACTGAAGAAGAAAGGAGCCATGTTTCAGTGGACATATGAGTCTCAGAATGCATGTCAATGTCTCAAAGACCATCTGCCCTCTCTTCCCAACCTTAGTCACCCTGATATGTGTACCACATTTATGTACACAGATGCAAGTTCCACCAGGCTGGGGCCGATATTCGCTCAGCGGTCAAGCACGTCCTCAAAAGAAAGGGTCATTGCTTATGGCAGCCGCTCTCTGAAGAAGGCAGAGCAAAATTACTCCACCACAGTCTTCACAACAGAATTTGATTGACCTAGTTTTTAAAAAAACAGAAACAGAGGATTATCTAGCAGGTGTGAAATCATCTTTAAAATATTTTGAAAAACAAAAAACAGCATTTGGAATTGGTGTAAGGTTGAGCAAAAAAATATATTCATTTTCAGATATGCAGATATTCAGAACGTTTTGATGAAAGGATAAAACTATGACAGTGAATGAAACAATCAACTAGAATGGAGCTTTATAATGCCAACATTGTGTAAGCTCCTGCAACATTTTCAGGTTCGCTGATGTACTTCCTGCAGTATATTGGTCAGTATATAAGTGAGCATGGCTGTGGTCTGTTCTTCTCTTGTTGTGTGACATAGGTCATGAGACTAAAGCCATGATGAACAACAGTGGGCCAAGGTATAAGCGCAGCCAGCTGGAGAAGCGTCTGAACACAGACATCCTGTGGTGTGTGCTCCTGCTCATCATCATGTGTCTGATTGCTGCTATAGGTGTGTACCAATGCTACCTGACACCACATGGCCATCACTTCACAACGGAGCAATGAATAGCAGCAGGATTATTGCAGTATATAGCTGGCAGTGTAAAACACATAGACCACTGCAGTGCCAGTATTTTCATGGTAACCAGTGTGTCCAGTCACCAAACTGTCACGATTCCGTGGGTGAGTGCAGAGGAGGTGTGAGCCCAAACGACCAATCCAACAGGCTGACAGAACACTCTTCCACAAAAACACGACTGAGTGTAACACACCACACTACAAAGACCGGACACAGGCTGAGGAAACAGACAATTACATATGCACACGAGCTGGGAGGGAGCAAAACCGGGATCAGGTTAATGAGGCAGGCAGAGACAACAGAGGGTAAAGAGAGGCAGGCCAGCAGAGAGACAGTTAACCCAGAACTTACAAGTACCCAGACAATAAGTAAACACTATGACATAAACTGCTCTGAGATGCAGAGCAAAACCTAAGAGACAAGACAGATGCTAAGTAAACTTAAAGATGCGGATGAATAACAAAATAAACAAGGCTACACAGAATATATGACAGAAAGTGAACTAAACAAAACCAGTAAATGAGCAAGGGAATACACAAAACTAAACGGAGAACACAAGACCAGGAACCAACCACAAACAGGAAAGATGGACCAACTGCTAAACTTTAAACTAAACTGGACCGCTACAGGGAGTTTAACGCAAGGTGTTGGCAACAACACAAACAGGGCCCAAACTAATGACACAGAGTGGCTAAGGACGACAAGGTAACAGGACAACACTGACAAACGCAACCACAGACTGAGATTACTGAACAGATAAACAAAGATAATAACCAAACGGATAACAAATCAGGCAGAGCTCACAATGACCTTAACGGACTGGACACAGGACAACAGACCGGACTGAACCCTAAAACGCAACATACTAAATAACAGATACTGAACTGATAACAAAAACTTACAGAGGGCCAAACTAAAACATGGCCGACAGGCAGAATGTGACAAAAACAACAGTGACAAAAAGCAAGTGAGTGCTCCAAGCCTAAGCTGGAGAGACCCGCTCTACCTCCTGTGGCTCAGGAGGTAGAGCGGGTTGGCCATTAATCGTAAGGTCGGCGGTTCAATGTCGAAGTGTCCTTGGCAAGATACTGAACCCCGAGTTAATCCTGGCGGCTGTTCTGCCAGTGTATGAATGTGTGTGAATGGCGAATGCAGATGTAGTGTAAAAGCATTTTGAGTGGTCGAAAAGTCTAGAAAGGCGCTATACAAATACATTTACATTTACATCCATAGGCTAAGGGAATCAACCATGTTCAGCTTTAATGTTTAGTTGCCCAAGGTCACAAGCTGCTTGGGTGTCTTGGTGTTTTTCAGGCCACAGCCTTTGGCTGAAGAACCTCAAAGACCCCATCTTTCAAGTTGATGGGAAGACGTCTCCCGCCCTGGCTGGATTCTATGTCTTCTGGACAATGATCATTGTGCTGCAGGTATAGTGTTAACCATTTTAGTTCCTGGCCAAAAATGACCTTTTTGTTCTTGCAACGCATGTTATTAGCTGCTGCTTTTCAGGATAATCAAATACTGTAAAAGAAAAAAAAAAGAACGAAAATGTAATGTTAACATTTTTTATGGATTATGTAGAATTATGTTGAATTTAGGTTCATGAATTTATTTGAATTCTGAAGGTTTAAAATATACCAACTCATTACAGAACAGTAATCCAATTATTCAGTGATGTCTTCATAACCAGTAGATCACCAAAGGCCCAAAAACTATTTACTCAGCGACTACTGTCGCCAAATCGCTAACCTTTCTGACTTCATAGAGGTCAGGGGTCAACACCTTGATTGTCATTATTTAGAGCAGGATTACTACCAATAAATAACTAACAATTTAAGAAACAGTAGTAAATTATTTACATACTCTTCTCCCTTATTAGCAAAGTGAGAAACAGGATGGAACTAAAGCTGAACCAAGTTAATCTTTTTTGCCAGATTCTGGCTTGGCTTGTGATCAAATGGGGGGGCTGTGCTTTTTTCCAATCTAAATCAGTTTGGGCACAACTTCCAGCAAAGTGTGGGTCGTAGACATCTATTTTTATGTTTAGATTAATAAAAGTTTCAAACGCAGTATTTACACATGTGAAGTACTTGTTATGTCAAGAAATGCATCGTACAGAAGGTGTAATCAATTTCTGTCCAACAGGTACTGATCCCCATTTCTCTGTATGTGTCCATTGAGATCGTAAAACTGGGCCAGATTTACTTCATCCACAATGACTTAGCCCTGTACAACAAACAGCTGGATTCTAGGATCCAGTGCCGGGCTCTCAACATCACTGAGGACCTGGGTCAGATCCAGTACTTGTTCTCTGATAAGACAGGAACTCTGACAGAGAACAAGATGGTGTTCCGCCGCTGCAGTATCTATGGTGTTGAATATTCTCATGAGGAAAATGGTAAGAAGTGGAAATATGAGTGATGAATGACCTAATTAGAGCAGAAATGCAGTAGGACAATGACAGGTTTATAACACTAACAAATTTGATTGTGTTGAGAAAATCTTTCTGTTCTCTTTAATCAGCGTTAATGTAAATATCGGATCAGACTCTGTAGATCCCTAATATACAAGGTTGGGATAAGGAGCAAAAAAGATTGATTCATCCTTAGTGCAGCCCTTAATGGTTCAATGTCAAAGTTTTAATCGCATCTAGTGGTGAGGGTTGCGAATTGCAACCAATATTCCACTGTACATTCACTACTCCTCGGATGGTCTGAGTGGTGAAGTTGTTCTTTTGACTTTGAAGTGTTCACATGCTCTGAAGTCAGAATTCAGAATCAACATGGACACTACTACAAAAATGTGTTGGATTAGCATTATCAGAGCAATTTAATATCAGTATGCAGCAACAAGAAGGCTGTGAAATTTTGAACATATGCTTTTAATATCTTTATATAATATAGACTACCCCTGGCAAAGTCTTTATTTTTTGTGTCTTATATAGTTGTATACTGTTTACTTTATGTAAGTGTATATGGGTCATTCTGAGGTAATACAAACATAATGGGTCATTTTGTAAGGTCTTTATACACCACTGAAAACATAATTATGGATATGTTATAATTATAATTCGTTCGCAACAAATTTAATAATCCATTTTTGTCGACTACGTCGATTAGTTGTTGCACCCCTGTAATGCTGTAGGTGAAACAGCGTGGGCAAGATACTGAACCCCAAATTGCTTGTGTTTGAGTGTGTGTAAATGTTAGTTCCATTCTGATGTGGAGTTGTGTGGGGTTATGGTGTAAAGCAAAATCCTTTGAGTAGTCAGAAGACTAGAAAAGAAATGTCAGTCAGTCAGTTCAATTAAATTATATTTATATAGCACTAATTCACAGCAAAGGTTAGCCCATTGCACTTCATAAAAGAGCAGGTCTAGACCTTACTCTTTGAGATATTATTTACAGAGACCCAACAATTACACTATAAGTACAGTATTTTTACCAGGAAATGCTCTGTGTGTATTTCTGTGTGTACCAGCTCGGAGGCTGGAGGTGTATGAGGTGGAGAAGAACGAGGCACCCGGTCGTTCCGTGACTCTGAAGTCGGGCTGCAGTGGTAAATCTCTGAGCTGTCGGTCCCTCAGCTGCAACCGCAGCAGTGTGTCCCTGCACACACTCACTGCTGAGTCAGAAGACGAAGAGCAACTGTCCAATCACTTCCAGCCCAGAACCCGTGCCTTCTGCAGCCGTGTGGTCAGACTCACACTCACAAACACCAGAGACATGATTTTCATACTGTAGTCAACTGAGTGATAATCAGTGAATAATAGTTTTTTGTTGAACATAAGTACTAGGAAGTGTGTAAAAAAAGTCACATAAAAAGATAAAGATAAAGAAATCAGATTTTTTAAACCTGATTTTTTTAATCAGCAGGTCATCTTCTCCTCATTCTTTCTTTTGATTTTTCTATGTTAAGCATATTCTGAGCTGTGTGCATGGCATCTGGTTTACCATAAACTGCAGTAATACAAAAACAGTTTTACGCTATGCTATTTAATTTGCTCCATTTAGAGAAAATCTGCAAAAAAATGCAAATGATGAGCCTATCCCTGGTGGGGATGTGTTATTCCTGCTGATTGAATAAATGAAATGCATTTTCCTATGCAGTTATTAAGCTATACTTACTTTTTCAAGACGTTATGGATCCTCCTGAGTGGACTGAGTCAATCAAACTCCCACTTGTTACACTAATGATGACTGCATCTCACGCTTGGAATTACAACCTAGTTTGTTCCTGCCATTGTCAAGTTAACTGTTACTGTAAACAATACTTGGCTTAGGAATGACTTTTGCTTGCTATCGAAAGAGAATGCAGAATGCGCAGACAGTCACCAATGGCAAGACAAACAGCCATGATGACATTTCTAGGCCTACTTTGGTTGACAACAACAATGATAACCAGCAGCCAGCATCACTGGACAAACCTTCCACACAAGTCCAAGCTGATGCCTTAGGCCTAGTTCAACAGCTGCCTTTTCTACCCTTCTGCCCGGGCCTGGTTGGAGGTTTCTCGAGGCAGATGGAAGATGGAAAGAGAACAATGGCTTGTCATCAACCCAGAGGGGTCATTTAAGTGCTGATTTTGTTCTGATGTCCATACCAAGAGAGGCTACATATTGATCCATCATTCATTAATGGGATAATGGATTATACCGCTAGGTTAGATCACACAATAAATAACATGGAAAATGTGAAGAATTTGTCAAAAAGAGGGTGGAAGATGTTATTAAACAGGCCATAGTCAATGCTGCAGCACTGTGGAGAAAAGCCAACAAGAGAAGATTGAAGGTAATGGAGAGCAGCCTGCACACTGCCCACACATCTTCAAAAATGACTTGCATTTTTGAATGCAAAAATGTATTTTTGAATTCAACCATCACTGAGTGAGGTACAGCAGCTCAGCCAACTCAATCTCTGCGATTTTTTGTACTCAGATGTTTCATAGCTGAAGACATTGTCTATTGACTAGTTCAGCACCCTAATCAATGAGATCATGATGACAAAACAACAAAACTTGCCTCATTGTTTACATCCGCATTCCATTTCAAAATCAGGACTGTAACTGTTAGTGAGCTGGAAGACGTAACTGGGGAGGCAACCTCCAACACTCTGCCACACTTTCTCAGTAGGCAGGGACTTGATGGGGATGTTCTGCAGGTCGGCTGCTCACAGAACCCACACTGATCTTACAAAGATGCATTGTATGAACCACAAGCTGGAACTTGATTTTTTTACTACATCCAGCACCTCTCAAGGTAACCATCAGAAAGGAAGTCATGCTGTGTGGAGGAGGCAGAAAAATTTGCGAACAGCCCCAGTCTGGACTTTTTGCTGGGCTCGGACGATGGGGCAAACGGGTCAGTGATGATCAGTTCCCCGCCTCAGGACAGCAGTGAAATCACCAATTAATATCCTTTCCTTAATGGTTTCCTTTGTTTGTTTTGCTGCCCCTAATCTCGATATTTTGATATTTGTTTTCGTTCTCTTTGGAGTTTTTTCTTTATTTTTTTATTATTAATTTGGACTGGACTTTAAATGACATCCAAAATGGACTAATTAGTAGGCTAGAATGGAGATGGGAAACAGTGCAATATTACAAGTATGTCATGTAATGGATTTTGGGCCAGATTTATTAACATCCAGAATAAAGAGTACTAAATTACATGTGCATTCTAAAATATTGCATGTGCAATTTTAGTACCTGTTATGTGTGTTTTACTAAGAATTATTGCGTAGATGAAAACAGGAGCAAACACAATGGAGGTGCGTGTTTTAATGGTTTCCGCCTTGGAGCGTCTGGAGGGAAAGCAGCCACTGCGTAAAAAACTTGGTTTGGTTCGTTCAGTGGGTCCCGAGAATATGGAAATCGTAAGTACCTGCCCATCCTTTCTAAGAAAGCACTACTTTGGACAGCACACCTGAAAAACTGCTTTGGGAAACCCCAGCAGAAACAAATACAGTATGCTGGAATGACCGAGACGCCAGGAAATGTCAGCTGATCGTGCTTCATCCAGCCAGAGGGAACAATCGCCCTGGTCACAATGGTCATCGTTCCCTCTGGCTGGATGAATTTTACACCTGATCCGTGTACTACTGCAGCTGGGGGCTCTCCACAGCACCACGCAACTTTCTAAATTCTTCTATCTCCCAGAGAAAAGAAGTTGTATCAAAATGAAATTTGCTTAATTGGCATGAATGTTAATACAACAGTTTTGCTAAACTAAAGGAAAATACAGAAAAAATCAATTCATATAGTTCATCGAATAAATAGAATAAGATAATTTTATTTCTGTCTATTGGATATAAAATAATATTGTCTAATATTGTTAATTTCTCTACGTTTTCTTTCATTACGGCTCTGTCTCCTTCTGGCAACGATAGCAGCCATCTCTGCACAGCACTTGCCGATTTGCACCTTCCTTTCAAACGTATTAAATCCAGATGCTGTTGCACTCACATGAAATTGCGTTTAGGCTTAGTAGATCACATTGCGTGTAGTAAATTAATGTATTTGCATGTTGCCCTTCCACTACTTTACACAATAAAATTGAAACACTCCAAATTGCATAGTAAATCAGCTTACATGTTAACTTGCTGGGCATATCAAGTATCCCACGTTTTTAGTCATGCAAACCTTTAGTAAACCTGGCTCTTTGTTAAACAAAAGACAAGTAGGCCCAAATATTACTTTTATAGATGTAGATATGGCTCAAAATATATGATTACTATTATTAGCTTATGTATCCTTTCATTAAGGTGCAAAGTTGTTTATTAGTAATTATACAGCACAAGGCTGCATAATGAAATGAAATTTGTTGTTCTTTCGTGCTACACACACAACATATAATTAGGTACAGCCCTATATTAAAATATGGTAACATATAAAAAACAATATATAATATATATATGCTTACTCCTGGCTAATGTCCGGTCTTTGGAGAGTAAAATTGAGGAAGAAAGACTAATGCAGGTTTCAGACTAAACGCGATTTTCCGCGTCACAGCGCTTTCCTCGCGTGAGTACATTTGCTGCAAGTGTTCACACACAACGCCAGAAGGCGATTTTAACGCGATGAGGTGTTTTCTCCAAGTAATGTCCAGCTTTGTCCCGTTTTTATATAGATATGAAATCGTAGTCCGACAGAGCTAACGACGCTCACAACAAGACTGTAACCGGATGTGCATGGAATCTAGCTGCTGAGAAGCTCCAGTCAAGATAAATCAACGTTGAAATCCCCAAAACTAAAGTAAAACGCTAATTTAATAAAAACATTTAACTCCGAGCTCCTCCTCCGAGTAAACGGCGTAGTTGTCAGAACCGAATCTGACCGACTTGTGGGTATTTATTTCTCCTCTAGCCCAAGTTTAGCAGCTGTCACCCGGCCTGCAGATTTTCAATCCCCCGCTCTGCCCGGCCCTCTGCACACAACGCTCTGAAGCCTCGGTGACGTGTGGACAATCCCAACACCGATAGGCTATCGCGACTCAGCGTCGCGCGACTTTTTCGCTTGAGTTGAAAATATTCAACTCACACAAATTCCATGGCGTTGCCTTTGCGTCGCCGGCCCCGCCCCTTTCGCGTCGCTTCGCGCCACCTGACTTGAAATCGCGGCTCTACGCGTCTTTGCATTGACTTTTTATGTAAACTCACCGCCCCAAACGCTCGATTCGCGTTTGGTGTGAAAGCACCATAAGGCTCACTCAGCAATGGGAAATCAGAGACTGCTGTACCCTCATCTTCACACAGACCTGAGGAAAGCTGTCACACCTGACAGGAGGAGTTTATTCCTCGCAGACGGGACACTAGAGTCCAGTAAGTTGAGGGAAGGAGGACTGTGTATCCACAGAAATGATACTTGGTGCTCAAACGCAGCTAAAGTGGAGAGACAATATTTACCAGATGTGGAACTTTTAATGTTGAGATGTCGGCCATACTATCTGCCCAGAGAATTCTCCAGTGTTTTTGTCGTTGCTGTTTAGATTCCTCCAGATGCTAATTCAAAGATGCACTACAGGAACCCTATGAGGTCATCGGCAGTCACATGACAAAACAACCTGATGGTATTTGTATTGTTGCTGGTGATTTTTATCAAACAAATGTCAAACAGTATCACCTAAATTCCACCAGTATGTCCACATCCCCACCAGAGGAACAAACACATCTACACCAATATTTCTGGCAGCTACAAAGCCATCAGACCGTATTTCTCTGCTTCTTCAGCTGACTTACACCCAGTTGATTAAAAGGGTCATGGCAACAATTAATTCAGTCAAAGTGTGGACAGATGATTCTACAGCAGTTCTACAGGGCTGTTTTGGGAGCACAGATTCGAGTATGTTCAGAGAGGCCAGGAGAGCCACTTCAACCTTAAGGAAGATACATCATCAGTGACATCATGATGATGTGGTGATCACTAAGACGATAAAATCCTTTCCCAGTCGGTCGGGGTGCTGATGGCACAATGGATAAGATACAGCCCTTTGGTGTGAGAGACCCGGGTTCAACTCCCCACTGTGACACATTTACCATTGTGTCCCTGAGCAAGACACTTTACCCCTTGTTGCTCCAGAGGCGTGCAACCTCTGACGTGTATAGCTTTTGGATAAAAGCGTCAGCTAAATGAATTAAATGTAAATCAGAAGGCCTGGATGAATGGAGAGGTGAGGGCTCTATCCAAACCCGAAAAAGCTGCTTTTCGGTCGGGTAGTAAAGAAGCTTACAGCACCACCAGAGCAAGTTCTTCTCAGCTTTTACATAGGAGCAATAGAAACATCTTGACTGGAAACATCACTAACTGGGCACGGCCCAGGACCGGAGGGGAGGCTCTGCACTGGGGGATTAAAACTGTTCAGAAGATCATTGGTATCCATCTCCTGAGCATCAGTGATATCGGTGAGGTGCCTACAGAGCCCAAAGGATACTAAAGGACAGTACCCACCCAGCCACAGCCTGTTCACCCTGCTGCCTTCTGGGAAGAGAGATAGAAGTTTCTGCTGCCACACCACCAGACTGCAGAGCAGTTTTTTCCTCCAAGCTATCAGATTCAAACTCTAATTCCTCCTCAGCACTCCATTGAATATTGTTATTTCTGTTGACCATTTTTATAATTGATTCTGTATTAATGTATATTGTCTGCTATGTAGCATTCTATAACCTGTTATACTGTGACAAATAAATGTACCTACCTACCTATAGTCTGCGTTTTACAATTGATTCCATTTTCCATTACCAAATTCTGCATCGTGGAAGTCATATACATCCTAGAGGTGTCAATATTTAAATATTGGTCTATTTATGAGACAGGGAGGGTCTAAAGAAAAGATGCTATTGTTTGCATTGTGGGAAATACAGAACCAGGTATGACCTGTTCTAGTGACTGACAGTCAATATATACTGACCTCTGCAGAGATATTTCCATATACCCAAACTGAACAATGTATTACATGCATTGTAGTAACCTGATACTGTAAAATTCATGTAGCTGGTCATAGGTCAGATTTCTGCCCTAACCCCAACTTAACGGCGTGTAGACACATTTAGTGAGCTCCACTGTCCTTAAGAATGAATATTGTTTTTTCCCCTGGAAAGTCTATAATGTGTGTTCATGTTCCTGAGTTCTGCTGTTGCCTTGATGGATCAGCTCTTGTTGCTCCTGTGTCTGTTTAGGCAAAGGAGGTGGTACCAGACCCTGAGCTAGTGAGAAAGCTGAATTGTCTCGGCTCTCCTGTGCTGCCTCTGAGTGACGGCTGCTCTGGGTCTCCATCCAGCCTGGAGCTGACCTACATCACTGATTTCTTCCTGGCTCTGGCTGTCTGTAACAGTGTGGTGGTCTCGTCACCCAGCCAGCCTCGACATGTGGTGAGTAGACGACATGTTACTTCAAAGACAGACTCCAAAACAATATATTCACATTTGAGAGCAACATTATAGTTGTCCTCAATCTGCCTGTTCATTTGTTCACATAGTTTGACTTGATTTATTGGGTTGGAGAGATTTGCTTTCCATCCACAATTCACTGACTGTAAAGTCTGGTGCTGTGTCTGTTTAAAATGAAGCTTCACGTGTAGTTTATCAATCAGACAATGTGAAAAGTTGGCTTAACTGTACTGAGTCTGTAAATACTCTAATTCAGTGTGACATGGTGTCACAGCTAGGGGATCATCAAGAGTTTAGTGCTTTATCAGGAGGTCACCTATTCATTAGTTACTGTATATGCCTAGTTATGTTAAATAGTTTGGCTAGCTCATTTTAATATTGTAAAAATTCAACCAAGACAAGCAATGATTAACAGAGGAATGCACACATGCACAAACTGCACAGACTGTAAGCTAGTTAAGGGTAGTAATTTCTGAAACGTTAGCAAAATAAAATGTTCATGTTTCCATAACCTGCCTTTATGCAGGTACACTCAAGAGGTCACAACATTTGACTGGAATGGAATTGAGCATGACATGAGTTCAGGCAGACAATGATCAGTTGTGGAAGTGTTCAAACTGTCGGGACTCCGCCACCTTGGCGGACAGGAAAATGCCCACCAGAAAGAAACACACACATCAGTCAGCTCAGGGATTATCTGTAGTGGCTTTTCAAACCAAGGTGACCAGTAGAAAAGGCCCAGTCTGGCCCACAGAAGGTAACTCCAATATGTTGGCGAATCACAAAGCTTGTCTGTTAGACGCAAGAGGTGTCACTTAATTTTAATTTTGTTTGATTGCTTGCTGAGATCCAGAAGAGGAGGTTTTTGTTGAGATTTGAACTCTGATAAGGATTCTTTCAATGGTGGTTCAACTGTGGGTTTTGTATTGACCACTGACTGTGTAATACACCATGGTGAAAGTTGTTTTTCTTGTCAGTTCAGTTCAGTGTGCTTTACTGGTTTCAATTAAACAATGTTGTCAAAGCAGTTTGTAACAGAATCAGAAATGTTTATATTTGGAAATGACATAACAAGAGTAGTAGTCCAATCTAGACTATTCAATTTAGCGATAACTAAGCAAAATTACTATCAAAAGCTAGTAGGATGAAGGATTTGGAGTTCTACAAAGAAGAGGTTCTTGATAAATTCGCTCATTAGCATTAAAGAAACCAGCATGGATGTACACATGCATTTATTCAAAAGATGAACAAAAGAAAAACACACAAGATGAAACCTAACTAATATGTACTAAACTAAATACAAAGAGTTGTATGTGATGAGGAGTGTGTGTGTGTGTGTGTGTGTGTGTGTGTGTGTGTGTGTGTGTGTGTGTGCGTGATGTTTGTGAATGAGTTTGGTTTCATATTTGTATGTGAGAGGAAAAGTACATGTATATGCATGGTTATTCTGAATAATGTCCCTTACGGCCCCTCGTAGGAAGGTGTCCAAGCAGAGCTAGGCCGCCAAACATGTCTTACTGCAGATCAAATTAAATGTTCTATAGAAGAAGCAGCAGGAGGTACTGCAATGGTATAATCAAAAATCTGTCTCAGTGTTTTCCACCAACAACACACAAATTGCCACTGACTATTCAGGAATGTTCTCTTCTTCTTTTCTCTTTCTTACAGGTGCCTGAACCAAGAACGCCTCTTAAGTCCCTGGAGGAAATCAAGTTGATGTTCCAGCGTTTGAGCTTCAGCCCTTTCTCAGCCCTTTCCTCTCCGCAGATTAAAGGGAGTCCTCGCGGCTTGACCAACAGGCTGTTTCCTCGAGGAAAGACTGGATCCTTCACCTTCTCTACACCTCCCAACAGCACCACCGATGGGTCAGAACCAGGCCAAGAAAGCAACATGGAAACCTCCAACCAGTGGCGTAAACTGGGCCTTCCTTCTAGAGTGGAAACAGGAGACGCTGGGCAGGAGGAGGACAGGCATGCAGGGGGTGATATCGAGGATACAAAGACACACCCTGATGGGGCCAGGCAGGAAATGGAGGACCTGACCAGAGAATTGGACTCCGAGAGTGACTGTGATGATGAATGGCTGTATGAGGCAGAGAGCCCAGACGAGGCGGCTCTGGTCCACGCAGCCCAGGCGTACCACTGCAACCTGAGGGGACGTTCTGCAGAAAGCTTCATGGTGGATCTGCCAGGAATTGGCTCTCTTTCTATTCAGCTGCTCCATATTCTGCCCTTTGACCCCAACAGAAAGAGGATGTCAGTGGTGGTCCGCCATCCTCTCTCAGGACAGGTGGTGGTTTACACCAAGGGAGCCGACTCAGTCATCATGGACCTGACTGAGACACCCAAAGGTAATTAACAGAAGGAATATGGATAGAAAAAAATAGTAAAGGCAAAAAATGATAATAATAATAATAATAATAATAATAATAATAATAATAACAACAGCAATTTGTCATTCAGTATGTCTCCATTATGCACCTCCATATTCAGGTGCAGAGCAGGCGCAGGAGATCTACAGTCACATCCGAGATCAAACCCAAAAACATTTAGACAGCTACGCCAGAGATGGCCTCCGCACACTCTGCATTGCTAAAAAGGTAAGAAGGTAAAACAAATTATCATAATAAAAACATTTCATCAAATGTTCTTAAATGAAGTCATGATGTCCTGTGGCTCTTCAAAGCAACTCCACCAAGTCCTCACCACCTATAAATCTGCCTCTGCAGTTTGAAACATTTACCAAGAGTGTGACCTATAAATGAGCTAGAGGGAATGAGCTCCCCTAAAATAGTGCTGGAGTGTTTACAATCAGCTGCAGCTTCTGCCTGCTGTCTGTGTCCTACACACACACACACACACACACACACACACACAGCAGAGAGAGGCCACAGTGGAGACAGTGGAGTGAAGAGATAACCAGGATTACTCGAGCTGAGTGCAATAAAACCTTCTTGAGTTAAAAGCCAATACTTAATTAACACACTTGTTTATCAAGCGATATTTTAATCTGCCACTGTGTTTTATACAAGCAGCTAGCTAGTTCGTCTAATAGGCAATTTGTACAAACAAGCTAAGTTAAATTTCATGGTCACCAGTATGGTTTTTTTTCAAACTCAACTAGCCTATTGAAATCAACGTGGTACCAAATGACATTTGCACTTGTGTGTTGACATTTTTGAATTTTGAATTTACTTTACTTGGACTATGTCTTCAAACGCAACATCAGATAACATCTCTCTCTGTTTCTCTGCAAAATGCTAAAATAGTTAGCCAAATATACTATGCTGTGGCAGCCACTAACGTACCTGTGCGGCTCATCTTATTGTGGCATTGCAGGTCTTTTCTTCACTCAATAGTCTCTTACTGTCCTTGTCACTGTGCACATGATGTGCAGCCCAGCATGAATGTAAAGCTGACCAGCACAGGATCGGATCGGAAAACCGACTGATTCCGATGGTTGCATCTCTCAAATATCTAGGTGAAACGTGCCTACTTTCTTTAGGAGGAGCCATATTGCCAAACCCAAGTCCAAACCCCATATCAGATCAACCCTTGACACTGTGTGATAATATTTTATGAGTATTTAGAACATTCCTGGCCCTTCAAAAGGGGACTAAGTGTGTCATGAAGTTGAATCCTCTAGGAATAGTTCCATATGTTGTCTAAATTGTCTAAAATGGTGTTTTGTCTCATGACCCATGACATCATCATTCAACATATTAACAATTCCTTTGCAACTTTGCGTGACATTAGTAAACCAAATTTAAAATTAATCTGATAAACCCATTTAGGAGGAGCTTAAAAATACTGGAAGAACGCAGTCAAAATGTCTGATTTCCGGTTGGGCAATTTTGGAATCTGTTAGGGGCAAGTTTGGTTATCAGCAAGTTGTGGGGCAGATTGTGTTATAAAGAGGCTGTTTGCGAAGGCTTTGGATTTTCATGCAGGCCTCTTCTTTGTTCCCACAATATGAGGCTCCAACAGCGGGGTTACTATTTCCGTAATGATTTTGTGAATATAGCAAGAACTTTATTCTGACTAAGACCTGCCAAGTATTAGGGGGCGCTACAGAGTCCGCTAAACATGCATGGACCCAATCACTATATATTCTTGAAAGGTCCACGTGTCCTGATGTGTGTGCAAAGTTTCATGGGTTTTTGAGTATCAAAAGATACTTTTGAAGGTTAGAAATAATTTGGGGGCTATTAAGAGTCGATGTGCTGCGGCCAAGCCCAAATGCGATTTCAAATCTGAATATTTCCTCGTTTGAAAATGGATGCAAAGTTTTGTGAGTTTTTAAGCATCCTAAAGGCCTTAAACATGTTTAAAATGTAAATATATACACACAAAATCTGACATACTGTCGGACATACTCTCTTAGATTTTTTAAAATATGCTCAGAAAGATGACAACAACGATCCCTTAACATTTCATGAACAACAAAGAAACTTTATCCCTTGCATGCATTTGGGAGCACTACGGAGCCCACTGGACATGCCCATGGTGAGGACAGCTATGTGTGCAGCGCCCACTCATATACTCTGTCCCTTTCACTGCTCAACTCTTCCTACAGATAACTAGTGTCTGTTCAGGAGAGAATTCCTCCTATATCTAAGAAGATGTGTGTGTTACTCAGTGACTGTGTGTTTTGTTTGGAGCAGGTTTTGGAAGAAAGTGAGTATGAGATGTGGCTGAGGGGACAGCTGCTGGCAGAGAGCAGCATAGAGAACAGAGAGGAGCTGCTGCTGGAGTCAGCTCAGAGACTGGAGACCAACCTCACCTTGCTAGGTAGGAGAGCTGCTCACTGCAGCTAACACATGGACCTGTCATATATCAGAGCTGGGAGCAGTAGTACTTTAATGCCGTTTTTCCATTACCATTACCGGTTCAACTCGACTCGCCTCGACTCTACTCAACTCGGTTGGGCCTTGCTCCATTTTCCGTTGCAGATAGTACCCAGAGAGAGTACACTCTGGAGCAGAGCTCCGTAACTTCGAAAACTTTCAAGCACATTTTTGTTCTGCCATCAGTTTTTGTAAAACTGTCAATATTCAAAATCTATACAGTTGATTTCTCACCTCAAAACTTCTCAGAAGTAGATTAGATAGTAAAATATAAAACTTCCTGTTGCTGGCCTCTGGTGCACGCAATGATGATGCAGTGAATAGTGATGATTCTCTCTGACCAATCAGCAGTTTGCCGTATTTTCACATCACGTTTTAGTATCGCTCAACTCGCATTGAACCTCGACGGAGGTACCTGGGAGCAGGTACAGGTACAACAGTGGACAACCAAAAAAAAGGCGAGTAGAGTCAAGGTGAGTCGAGTCGAGCTGGTACCGTGCAGTGGAAAGTGCTTTAAGTGCTTTGTCTCTATATCTGTCTGTGTTCAGGTACCACAGGAATTGTAGACAGACTTCAGGAGGAGGTCCCAGAGACAATTGAAGCTCTTCAGAGGGCTGGGATCAAAGTCTGGGTCCTCACTGGAGACAAAATGGAGACAGCCATCAACATCGCCTACTCCTGCAAGCTCCTATGTCCCAACGACCACCTACTGACAGCCAACTGTGGAAGCAAGGTTGGTGTCTGAGGGATAGTAACGCTGTTGCTGTTGACGGGTCTAAAGCTGTTGTTAAAGTCCTGCATTTAATTTTACCTCTCTTCCTCTTGTTTATCCAAATCCCTAGAAGTGCTAACCACTGAATTATAAATTGTGTATATGGTTGGCTCATAGCAATGTAGATTGGTTTCCATAGTGTCTGTTCTGATGCATATAGTAGCTGTCAAACAGTTTTAGCCTAGTTGTAACTATTTCTGTCATAAGTAGTAGTGCAAGTTTAAATCGTTTATACATGTGTATATATTAGGGCTGGACAATTAATTTCAAAGCGAAACTGAAATTTACAGGTTATTTTTGGTTACTAAATCCTGTTAATATTGTGTGTGTGTTCATGTACTTTCCCCTTAAATCGTCCTACCGTGTGTGTAATCTCTGCCCCATCCAGTACTGCTCAGCTTACAGACTGGAGTCTGAAGCATAGGGAGATGTTAGCTAGCGCTCACTGCCTTTGCTTTCCAGCTGTTAAAAGACTTTTAATAACGGGCACACTGTGACCTACACTGTAAATTTAGACTGACTTACTTTCTCGCGTAACTTTCTGCTGCTCTCTCTCTCATTCCCTCGTTTACTCACTCTCTACCCAAACCCACTGCACTGCTGTTAAAATACCTCCGCTGCTCTTATAACAGCACCTTTGATGAATGAAGAGAGGAAGCTAGCCAAGCGTGATTTACCGTGCTCACATTGTTGATATTAAATAATAGAGTGAAAGTTTAGTAGCAGCACTCATAATTCAGCAGCAGCAGTGCGCCAAATATAGGGGAACCATGTCTCTGTAATGTGCACGTCAACATTAATTATTATTATTAATTAACATTAAGATAGCCTAATGGATTTTTTTTTTAAATCTTTGAGTGAATTAATCCAACTTTAATAGTTGAATAGTTGACATTTTCTGTACAAACCTTGTCAGTGAAATATGAGGACAAAAAAAAAAAAACATTCAAAAAAATTTTCTTTCAATAATCGTAATCAAGGTGAAAAGTTCAATTAATCATGATTTTGATTTTAGGTGAAAATGTCCAGCATCCAGTGTGTGTATATATAATTATTAGTGCTGGGCAAGGATTAAAGTTTTTTATCATGATTAATAGTTAGTTATGCACAAAATTGAATAATGAATTCTAAAGTAGTGTATTCCACACTTTTAATTAAAATGTACAGCTAAAATGTGCAAGAACATGTGGTTTGCAAACAGTCTTTAGCAGCAGTATTCCCTTTACGCAGTAGCAATAAAATATTTCTTGTAAATCTCAACTTAATTAATGTAATCAAATCAAACATAAAACCAAAGCTCTTTGCCTCTGCCAGGGGATTACCTTTTATCTAGCGTGTTAAAACAAGTTACCATCAGAGTTCAGAGACATGATCATAACGCAGTGGTGCTCACGTCATGCACATGCCCGCCCGCTGCCGAAGTTGAAGTTGAACTTTTTGTACGCGACGCGCAGCACAAATCATTGGAAGAGAGATTGATCCTCGCTGTTTGTCTAGGATTTCCCAGGCCAGTGTGGAGGTCTCTCCACCTAGTCCTGGGTCTTCCCCGAGGCCTCCTCCCACACAATGATTTTTTGTGTGCATTGCATAATTATTGTGATAAATGCAGCAAAATGAATGTAGTGTAACTGTACGTGACACTGGATTTCTTCTCCATCAGGATACATGTGCAGCTTTACTTGAGGAGTTCAAACTGGAAGTGCAGGGTGCTAAAGACAGTTTGACTGAAGTGACTGCAGCAGCGAATCATAGGGAATCCTCTTCAGGCGTTGTGGCCGGCTTCATTCTGGCTATAGATGGCTGCATGCTGGACTGGGCCCTGCAGGAGGAGCTGAAGAACACCTTCCTTGAGCTGAGCCGTAGATGCAAGGCAGTCATCTGCTGCAGATCCACTCCGCTGCAGAAGAGCCAGGTGGTCCAACTGATCCAGGACCAGCTTGGTGTTATGACCCTGGCTGTGGGTAAGGACTCGGCCTGTAGGAAAACTGCTTGGTGGTTTCCTTGTTAATGAACATGTCATCCTGTGCACATATTTCTCCTAACACATATTCTGACATTTAATATCCTAAAACTAAACTTCAGGTTTAAGCATGAGCAAAAAATTAAGATAAAACACTGACCGTAGGGGTGGGAAATATGGATAAAACTCTCCTTTTTGTTCATAAGGTGATGGAGCCAATGATGTGAGCATGATTCAAGTGGCTGGTGTGGGCATCGGGATATCTGGTCAGGAGGGCATGCAGGTAATGACCCTAGACTCATCCTGACAGAACTCAGGAGAAAATGACAGCTCTTTGTATATCACATAAAGCATGGGTGAAAATCTCATCGAACACTTGGGGTTTAATGGTTGGACCTCCTTGCATGCCGGCTGCCCGGCCCACGCAACCATTACCCCCTTTACTATTGTTCCATGTGGACATTGCATTGGGCTACTCCTACTGAAGCAGTGTGAACATGGCCGTGCCTTGTGGTAATATTTTAGTCACTGTGTATCATTCTCCAGGCTGTGATGTCCAGTGACTTCGCCATCTCCAGGTTTAAACACCTCCGTAAGCTGCTGCTGGTCCATGGTCACTGGTGTTACTCTCGTCTTGCAAACATGATCCTCTACTTCATCTATAAGAATGTGGTAAGAGTTTTTTACCAACTCTACTTAGGCTAGATCTCGCTACTATGTTTTTGTTTTAAAATGAAAATAGTCTCTGTCCACATCAGTGTTTTAGCTGCGTATCAGAGTTGATCTCTGTCTATAATGAATGTTGAATGAAAGAATATTAATGAGTGAAAACGCATGTCACATGGCCAATCACGTACATGGAGCATGCTAGTGTAAACAGGAAGCAGATTGTCTACTACACAGTTGCAGAAGAAAAATGATATTGTGTAAGATTTTATTAGACCCATCTCATACTCTGTAGTGACTGTTTTTATCTTAATTGTATTTTATAGTGTCAACCAATCACAATGCTCACTGCTGTCTGGTTTTATGTCTGTGTCTGCAGATGTATGTGAATCTGCTGTTCTGGTATCAGTTCTTCTGTGGTTTCTCTGGGAGTGTCATGACCAACTCCTGGGTGCTTATTCTCTTCAACTTGCTCTTCACTTCCATTCCTCCTCTTGTCTATGGTGTCCTTGACCAAGATACGCCTGCAGACATGCTGATGGAGCTGCCTGAGCTCTACGAGGCTGCACGGAACTCCAAGGTGACTGCAAAGGCAGAAGACACCACACACAAACCTGCCCTTTCATAACCTTCAAATGGATCAAATGCATTTGAAATGGGACCACAGTGCATCAGAGCTTAAGATGTCATCAGAATTGACATCATTATGGCTCACCAGCTTCAGTTTATAATACTGGCTTTTCAGAAACAACCAGTTTATTTTAACACTTAATTACTGAATATGTAATCAACATAATCAGTCAGGTCATATAATTTGTGAAATGCTCTATATCTGAAGATACTGGATTTGTACTGCTCATGATACACTTAGATACTACTGTATGAAATAGAAATAAGTGCTGACTAATGTATTATTTAGGCTCATTAATGACTATTAATAAATTGGACCTGAACTGGAAATGAGGAGTTAGTATTCACCGCAGGACTGTTACTTTGGCTTGCGTTTATACTCTACCAGCATAAAGCAAGCAGTGTTGTGACCCCACCAGGTGTTTAGATGGACTAACAGATTAATCCTGATTCTCTGCAGGTCTATGCTCCCTACATGTTCTGGATCACAGTTTTGGATGCTTTTTACCAAAGCCTTGTCTGCTTCTTTGTGCCTTATTTTGTAAGTGCATCATATCAAATCATTCTGTAGTTTCTTCATCGCTGTTTTTAATCCATTGCTTCACTTCACATGTGATTTGACAAGATAATTTTGGTGCCTGATAAAATCAGTGTGTGCTCTACTACTACTGTGTAACCAACAGTACAGTCCAGGCCCCATCCGACTGTAACATTGTGTTATTTGTGTCAGGTATTCGCAGGATCAGATGTTGGGGAGCTGTCCTTTGGCTCTCCGATCAACGTCTCAGCTCTCCTCATTATCCTGCTGCACCAAGTTATCGAGAGTCACACTCTGGTCAGACACACTGCTACACTGAAAGCAGTTAGAAATCACTTATTTTCAAACTGGATTTTGTCTCCATTGTCTTACGATTGGAATGATTTATCATGTTGCATGGATGTGTTATCCAAGGATACCAAAATATTGGATTGTGTAATGTGCAAAAATGTTTTGAGTCCGTACAAGAACTGACATTGAGACTGTGTATCTCCAGTTGTTGTGGAGCCTCTAATCCTCTGTGTTGTTTTGCAGACGTGGATTCATGTGATGGTGTTGGTTCTCAGTGGTGGTTCCTACTTTGGCTTTGTGCTGCTCTTCAGTTTGTTCTGTGTGACCTGCAACCCCCCCACAAACCCTTTGGGGGTGGAAACACTCCAGATGTCCCAGCCTCTGTTTTATATTGTTTGTGCTCTAACTACTGTGATGGCTCTGTTACCCAGGTACACACACACACCCTCAAATAACCTGCAGTAAATGCAAACAACACATGTACAACCACATGCATACATATAAACACACACAAACTGGGTCCCATCTGAGTGCAGCCCAGTGTAAAGTTTGCATTTTAAGACTGAATATGTCGCATTAAGTCGCCAAGGCTTTTTCATTCCAAAAAATCCACTTAATTTCTTTTTCTACAATTGGGAGGACACACTCAGTTTATCCTTTTCAGCCTTTGTCTAGAAGTCCAATGCATGCTAATGGTCACTTAATTTCGGGATACTAGGAGCACCAGGGTATTGTAAGAAAACTACAGTACCATCTCCACATGTTGTGGTGGAAATCAACCATTTGATCTCCAGTTTGTCTAACAGTTGAAAATGTGTACTTTTTAATATTCTTTTTAAAAAAGATGTTGAAACCAAACCTCAACCCAAAGATAAGGTACTAAAGGCAGCTAAAACCACAAATATAACATTATCGTAAGTCATTAAGTATCAGATGTCTATTAACACAAATAAATATAAATGTACAGACTTCTCTTATTATGGACCCCGCCCTTCTGAAACCAGACCTGAGCTCTTGATCTTTCCTTTGCATGTGTTACTTCTTGTCATGTATATATGTGATGTGCTAAGTTATTTCATCCCTCCATGGAGGCCCAGGCTGAAAAAGGACACAGCTCTTCAGTGGTCAAGTTGTTAGTCGAGTGAAAAAAATTCAGTAAAAGGAAAAGGTGTTGAATGTGCCACTCTCCCCAAGTTAAGCATTTACTGATCCATGTGAAACCATAGTCCTGAAGGACAGACTGATCCTGTGTACTGTCCTGTGTGTTCTGCAGGCTGTTGTTTCGGGCTCTGTACAACACCTTGCACCCATCTGCTATTGTGACGTCAGCTCAAACGGACAAAGTAGATTCAGAGAAGTACCGCAGGAGAATGCAGCGCTGGAACCTGAGCCACTCCAGACTCAACAGGCCACCAGCGTATGCCAACAACCCCGGCCTGGAGCCCAGCACAGCCTCAGTGGTGTCCTGACTCTACACAGAGTCCCCAGTCAGTGTCCGACCTGGCCTGACAGAAATGGAGCTGAAACCTCAGAAAAGACTGCTGTGGATGGATGTTCCCTTTCTGTCCACTCTCTAGACATTTACAGGCTATACAGACAGACTCCTCATTTTGCTACAGCCAAAGAACTCTTGGTGGGACTGAGATTAGCTAAAAAGAAAATCATGTATTAATTGGACATGTTGTGCTTACTGAATAAATCAGAATGGTGAGTATCTGTTGAAATGAAGCAGTGAATAATGAGCTTCATGTAAAATATTTAGACTATACAATTTTATAGGAACTGTTTGTATCATTTGAACATCAGGAAATCATCAGCTTTATTAAACTAATGATATTCATCATAATGAGAGCAGCCTCTACTGCCCTTCACCCTTGAAATAAGAGATTGACCTTTGAACCCTTGAATAAACAGATTGATGTATCAAAATTCTTTTGATAACTTCTTTTTATTTATTTTTTTAACCTGTCCTGCCCAGCAGACTGGTATATAGAGTATGAGGAGGTGGATACCATATTGTGCCAGACAGATTTTACTTTAACAAGAGAGTATTAATACTCCTTTGTCTGTTTAAATTTATTTGTCACCAGGCCAGACAGGGGATAGACATGGGGATGGGGAATATTCTAACTATTAGAAACAAAATTCACCAAGACTTCTACCAAGATTAGGCTGGACTACTGCAATTCATTAATATCAGGCTGCTCAAAAAAGTCCATTAAGACTCTTCAGCTGATCCAGAATGCTGCAGCACGTGTTCTGACAGGAACCAGGAAAAGAGATCATTTTACTCCTGTCTCCTTTTCTCCTGTGTGTGTGCGCGTGCGTGCTCTCCTCTCTATATCTGACTGCCGGGCTCAACATAAGGACCTCTGTGTGTGTGTGTGTGTAAGCAAGCATGTGTAGTGTTGTACATGTAGAGGAGGACACATAGCAGAGTGAGGGAGAACAGGTTATGGTTGAGATATTATGATCAGCAGCAAAGGTGTCACCAGGTCATTTTTCTGGGGCTTTAGCCCCTGATGTTTTGACTGCAGCCCCGAATGTAAATGAAGAACAGCAAAAAAAATATTTTCCATGTTAATACGCAATAATCTGACACAGAATGACACAACCTGTCTCTCAGGTCTTCAAAGACCGGAGGCTACTCGCAATGATACTGATTTTGTTTGTTGTTCACGTAACGTGACCCCCCACCATTACTCAGACTGCATTTAGAGAGAGAGAGCGCGCATTGCACAGTCGCCGCACAGTAGTGAGAGAATATCATGACACCTGGCCGCGGCACAGACTCCTGACGTATTGTGTCCTGCTGTCTCTGTCCCCCACGCTCTGAGACACTGTTTTACTGTCTCCAGGATGCTTCATTCCCTCTAAAGCGGCTGTGAGCTGCACTTAATCATGTTCCACACAATTGTGTGGACAGGGGGGTTTCCAGGCTCTTGAAACACTGGGGGCTTAGCCCAGCTCAGAAATCTTAAATGTTTTCACCTGTTTTCACCCCCCACCACCCCGCTGCCGCTTACTGTAACTCTAACAACTGTCTCATTTTCTGCTAATAATTAAGACTGATAATATTAACTAGGGGGGGTCTGGGGGTCTTTCCCCTCAAAAATTAGGGCTTTAAACACTTAATTTCCTGCATTCTGGTGATTTGTTTTGCACCAATTTATTGAGGAAATTTCTGGAGTGAGAATTCAAAATAAAACAACTGAGTGTAATATAAAGCGTAAGGCTGTCAGGCATTCTGTTTTGCTGTCAGATATGTTTCTCCTGTAGATCAACCTTTCTCATACAATTTAATCCCAGCTGAGTCTACATACATACTGGCAAGTCTTTTTAAACATTACAATAGACATTAAACATTAATAATAGAATGTAATGCAGTAATCAGTAGCTTATTCTTTTTTACCTTAAGTTACTTTTTTAAAGGGGTGGTATTATGCTCATTTTCAGGTTCAAAATCTTAATTTTGGGTTGTACCCAAAAAACACCATATTTTTCTCATACTGCACATTGCTGCAGCTCCTCTTTTCAGTCTGTCTGTTGTACACTCCGCTTTTGAGCTACATTTTAAATACAATTACATACAATTAAAAATCCTTCTGCTCACATACAAAGCTCTTAATGGTCAGGCACCATCTTATCTTAAAGAGCTCATAGTACCTTACTACCCCACCAGAGCACTGTGCTCCCAGAATGCAGGATTACTTGTGGTTCCTAGAGTCTCCAAAAGTAGAATGGGAGCCAGAGCGTTCAGCTATCAGGCTCCTCTCCTGTGGAACCAGGTTCCAGTTTGGGTTCGGGAGGCAGACACCGTCTCTACATTTAAGAGTAGGCTTAAGACTTTCCTTTTTGATAAAGCTTATAGTTAGTGCTGGCTCAGGTGAGTCCTGAACTATCCCTTAATTATGCTGCTATAGGCTAGACTGCCGGGGGATTTCCCATGATGCACTGAGCTCCTCTCTCCTCTTCTCTCTCTCCCTCTGTGTGCAACCTCATCCCATTTATGCATGTTACTAACTTGACTTCTTCCCTTTCCCGTAGTCATGTGCTCTCGTCCCTCTCCTCTCTCCTACTGTCACTTCCTGCAGGTGTTTCTGGTTGCAAGTCACCTGCTGCACCCGTGTTCCTGCTCGACACCCTCTGCTACAATTATTGTTACTCGTGCTATTGTTATTATTGTTATTATAATCATTAACATTATAATTATTATCATTAACATTACTATAAATATCTGTACCATTTCTCATTTAGTCTATAGCAACATCACCTTTACTGTCTGTACCTCTGTGTGTATACTGTGTAAGCTGCCTTCCTCCCCTCTCTCTCTCTCCTTCCATCCCCCTCCCTCTTAATCTCTGTTCCTCTTCTCTAACTAAAACTAAAACTGATGTTTATAAAACATTCAACACACACAGAAACAGGAAACATAACCAACATTCATTGAAATATTTTAAAGCCAATGTCATCAGTACAAGTCAGTTGCGTCAATCAGTCAATTGTGCAGATGGGTCTACAGAGTCTGTGGAAACAGATAATGAAAATGAAACATTAAGTTGGGTGGCATTAGCTCAGTCTGTTAGGACTTGGGTTGGAAAGCGGTGGGTCTCCAGATCAAGTCCAGCACGAACCAATGCCGAAGGTGTCCCCTGAGCAAGGCCCTAAACCCCGAACTGCTCCCCAGGCGCCATGAGATGGCAGCCCACTGCTCCTAAATAGGATGGGTTAAATAGAGAGAAATAATGTTCCCTTTCATTTCTGCATTTATTTATGTCAGCTGTATGTTTGTCTATGTCTACCACCTCATCACCAAAGCAAATTCCTCGTATGTGTAAAACACTACTTAGCAATAAAGCTTCTTCTGATATTGATTCTGATTCCTGTGATGCTGCAGAATTGTACCAGCTAAATTTTATTAACGAGAAAATTGATTGCATTTTATTCATAGTTTTCAGTCACATGACATGCACGGTGATCTGAAGGGCAAAACATCAGACCAACATAACGGCTTACACCGTGACTCCCCATAGAGATGTCACAAAAGTAGTTAAATTTTATTTGGATCACCTTTCAACTTAAGAAAAGTGTTGGGCATATCCGATCCATATAACGTTACAGCATCTGCCGCTGCATTTCTACCGTTAAAAAAAAACTGCCAGGTTTACTTTTACCTTCTGAGGAATCCCTCACCTAACACAGCTTGCAGCGGCTTGTTTCCGCCTTGATTAAGGCATCTGAAAGCACAACCATCGAGCATTTGGGCAACGCAAAAGTAACAAACTGAAAGTAACAGTGTATCAGTTGCTGCCTGGTTGACAGGCAGCGGAAAATAACTTTTTTGCCCTCCAAGGGAGCGTTTTACCTGGAATGTTACGTCACATGAAAACTATGAATTGAAGTTGGAAAATATTGTTTACATTCCAAAGACGGTTATTGATGAGGTCCTTTCTGAACTTCACTACATTTATGTACAGCATCTGTGCCTGTCATAAAATTTATTGTTTCTGATGTATTCCTGAGTCACGAATTACAAGTTGAAGAGTCAGAAGTGGATGAGGTTTCCACTGTTCTATGCAAATCCAATCCATTGGGAATAGCTCTTGCAAAGGTTGGCCCTCTTGCTACTGCATATAAATGTGCACAGTACTATACCTCTCATTTTGGTGTCTTAGAGCCAGTTGAGTGCATGTTAGATGCCCAGAGCAATAGGACATTACAATCTCTATGTTACAGTGTTTGCAAAATATGCTCTCTCATAAAGCTGACCTAGTGTACAGAACCAGAAGAGATGGTGGGTACCATCCATCCATCCATCGACCACATCCATGGATGGTGACTACTATTGTTACGGCAGTTAGCAGCCGTTGTATTTTGTTACTGTTCTTGATTGTTTCCAGTATGCTAAGCAGGCTATGAAATCCCCAGCTGAGGATTGGTTGGTGTTGGTGAGGACCTGTCTGCTCCCGCCTACATCCATGCTGATTGGAGCAGCCCTTAGTTGTCCACCAATCTGCGAGCTGTAAAAGCACTAGCGTGCAAATGGAGCTGTCTGTCATTTACTGTTAAGCCTTGTAACATCTCGTGTAAATAAATAACTTTTCCACCATGTACATCTGGTCTATGGGTGCGCCCCCTTTCCCCTAGTGAGCTTGGACGTAACATGATTGAGAGCTCATCCAGGATATGAACCCGGGACCTCTCGTACCTGAAGCAAGAATGATACCCCTAGACACAAAATCCTTTTCTGTCTGATGAAGGTTTGAGAAATAGCAGTAAATCTTTGTGTGGATGATTTTGAGATCTCGAAAGAAACACAAACTCTGTGATGTCTACTGGGTTTTAGGTAATTGGCCAACAGGTTTCCATTCAATACTAACCTCAATCTATGGACTATTTTATGTTGGCTATGAGCCTCTCTTGCAACATTTGGGTACATTAGAACAGCACGGTGTCTTTCTTTCTCAGCTTGTTAAAGTAAATGCTCTGTATTTGTAGAGCGCTTTTCTTGTCTTTTCGACCACTCAAATACTTAAAAAATTGGACCTTGTTCAGATTTCTTCCTTTAATGATTGGACACATTTTGCGTGAAGGTGATCCAGCATGGCAGGTAATTGCAGATATTAAGGACGTAGTAGAGTTGATTGTGGCTCCTGTTCATACAGAGGAGACTGTTGCATATCTTGAGGCCAGAATTCATGATCACAGACTCCAGTATATTGAACTCTTTACACACATCAAGCTCCTACCAAAACCTCTAATTGCTCTGTGGACTGTGAGATTTGAGACTAAGCATAGCTTCTTCAAGCAGGTCGCACGTCATACAAATTGCTTTAAGAATATAACTCATTCACTAGCTTTTAAACACCAGTTCATGCTTGCCCAACACACATTCCTCCAGTCTGAAGAAGTCATTCTTAAATGTCACAGACGTCTCAATCATGCATGTTGATGTCCTTAGTGAAGGAGTAGCATCTACACTGAACCAGAGATACCCAGATGTGATATGTGACATCTAGCAAAAACTGTCTTGCAGTGGTATACATTACAGTGCGGGAATGTTTTACATGGATCTGTGGATGGACTGTCTAAATTTAATAAGATCATTCAGTTGTGCGTTCTGAAGGAGAAGTTGTGTTTTCTAGTAAGAGTTGTATGTGCTTGGTATAGGGAGCATTGTGGGTGTTTTGAGCTGTCTGCCTCACCCACTAGAGAGGTTGCCCTAATTGAACTTGATGACTTGGTGGGCCCTTATCCCCTTGCAGAATACATGGTTCAAGGTTTGCATATGTTGGAAAGATTCATCATTGTTAAAGGTTAGTGTAATTGTTAAACAAAAAAACAATGAAAAAGTGTGACAATGAAGTGATGATAAAATAAAAAATGGGACAAACCTTCTCCCACAGACAACTAGAGATTGTGGAGCAGAGGCCCCTGATACAAGACTTCCTAAACAGATGGCCTGCTTTATTCCAGGAGAGTGAAGTAAGTAAATGTGCACATGTCTGTTTGAGTTGACATTTTTTATTATCCATTTGGATAATTCTCTGCGCAATTGTATTTTGACATTAGTAGTGTTAAGGGATTACATAGTCTAATCAGAATTGTCAAATCTGCCCTGTACTCGACTGATCGTCAAATCATGTGTGTATAATCTTGAGAAGCTGCAGTCTCTATTTGTACACTGTACATTTACAGCTCAACTGAGGATTATTTTTAACATTTTCTCTCTGCTCGCCTGCCAATCACCAGTCTTGTGCTGAGTTGGCTTGTCAGATGATAATTGCATGCACCTCACGGTTCCTCACAGGTCTATTCTAACTAGGCTTCTGTTTAAAAATTATTTAATAATCTTTGTGGTTCATCAGTGGTGATAAATGAACATCCTGCAAGGTGAACACCGCCATGCACAATTCGGCACAACATCGGCGCTGCTGGTGATCTTTTTTTTTCTCTTCTACCACACACACACATGCAGGCTACACCCGCACATGCAGACTGTACTATGTAAAATCAAACATGGAGCTCCCCCATAGAGCCAAAATGGAGGTAATTAACAAATTTTTAAAAATGGCTGCATTTTGTTTATTTTTCAGGTAAATGCTGAGTTTATGTGGCTCACCACCAAGCCACTGCAGTCAAAGTTCATGTCTGGACCACTTCTCAGACAAGCTGATGGAGATATTGAAGAACAAAGGAGGAGTGAAGGGGCAGAGCATTACGGAATCGTGTCTATCACAGATTCCGTTAGTAGAAATGCATTTAACGTCCCTTTATTTGTGTTGGGGTGGTTATTGTAAGGTTTTCTTGTCCGTAGTATAAATGGCTTATTTGTATAGTGGTTTTATTCAAATACTTTTTCACTCGGTTCACCCACTCACACACCAATGGCTATGTAAAACATGCAAGACAACTACCATCTTGTTGGGACATTTAGGGGTTTGGCATACTGTATAGACTGAAATGACCCTCTGATCTTTACACAACCTGCTCCTTCCCTGTGTCACCATAACAACCACATTTGGCTAAATTGTGTCTCATTTTTTCACCCCTTTTTTCGGTGTGATCAACACCAGGAGGGAGTGTATCCTGAGAGGCCTCGTCATCTGCCTCAGTGAAAATCCAAAAACCTTCTTCAAAGAATATCTGATAAATTAATCACCATATGTTTGTTCTCCCACGGCACACTATATATTTGTATTTTTGTGTCTGTCTCCATCACCTGTGGAGCCATGCATCACTTTGTCTGTCCCCTTATTTCTCTGTCCGTCTTTATTAAACACTTGTGGTGTTCAGGCACTGGCAACTAAGGCTGCACAAATGGACCTAGCAACCACAGTCATGGGGATTTATGTGATCCGAAGAGATGGGGATCAGGAGCTTGAGTATGTTGGAGTTGTGACTGAAGTCATGGTTTTTGGGCTCATTTATGCCCTTGATCTGAGTTTTCCAGACAACGTCGAATACACCTTTGAGTTTTTCCAGAAGATCATAATGAATTTGGATGGGCACATGCTAAATGCAAAGATATAACAGCTGAAAATCAAGTTGTTTGCATAAGAGGACAAAACCATGTGACGATCGACCTTGATGGAGGGTTTAAGAGGGCTTGAGACAAGTGTTTACACCCAGAAAGTTTGCCCATTTCACCTCTCCTTCATAATGTCTTGACTCTACCACCTTGGTGCCATTCATTTCTACTCATTTGATTTCATGACTCTTGAGATGGATTGAAACTGATCTAAAAACAGCTCAACATGCTGTATTTTTCTTTGATTGTGAGTGGCCAGAACTCTTTTTTTATGTTGCAAGTGACATTTACGTTAAGTTATATTTAAATGACTTCCTTGCTGGTTATAATCACTCAGAATGTTTTGTGATTATTATTTTTTTCTTTTCTTAACAGAAAATACTTGTTTCCACAATACTTGTTTCTGTTACTGCCTATGATAAAATACCACCAAGGCTCTTTTCACTGTAAATGAACAGTAGTATGGAATTGTATGTGGTAGCATTGAAGCTAATTAGTAGATTGACTTAGTGTGTTTGTTTTCCCCTACACAATGTATCAGTGGTAGGTATAAACTGTGATCTATCTGTGTCCACTCCTCAGAAACCAGACCAGGGTTTAGCTTTAATACTGACTCTGTTTGCACACCAGTAGTTCTGTTTATGTTAGTTTCACTAGGTTTAGGGGTGCTCCACTCTTTGTGTTTGGTTTGAAGTAACCAGAGAGGGTTTTTGTTTCATGCTTTTGTGATAGGCAGGCTTTTGGCCTAGTAAGGCCGTGGTCTGCTACAGCCTTTTGGTGAAGCTCCACCCACCTGTCTCTCTAGAAGCAGGCACACACCTGTTCCCGCGTTAGGAGCTGATTTATAGAGAGCACTCAGAATCTCCCTGTAGCCATTGTGGTCCAATGCAGCTAGAGAGACGTTTGTTTTGTAGGAGTTATGAGTCAATGTTTTTAACATGTTTTAATTTGTTTTAATCACAGGCATGTTAAGTCACCTGTTGGCCAGACCTCATCAGCTGAATAGCCGGTCGTGTTAAAGGCTCACCACAGAGAAGGCAGTGGGTAACGTTGAGGTAAAAAGATGTTGCCTAGTAGAGTTATGTAAGTTCACTAGTTTGGGTGCCTTTTTGATAATATGATTGACATTGCAGAGGGCTTAAACATCTGATCCATAAACCAGGTGGAAGTCAGAGCTGGGTTGACTATTTACTACATTGTGCGAGGTAAATATCATTGTTAGGTAATTAGCAAGTGTGTTTTTGCAGTGTGTTAAACTGAACTAATTGAATTCTTGTAATTTTAGGGTTGTCTAGCCACTGCTGTTTTGCCTGCCTCATGGACTGCTGCTATTTGTGTTTTGAATTTTTATGTTTATCATTGTATGAGATTTGTTACAGGTGATTGGGCTCCTGTGAATGTGGTTGCCAACTGCTGGGGTCTGCTAGCGGTGTGGTGGTTGTCCCTGTTTTTTGGCTGTATGATTTTTCTGCAGCTAGTCAGCCTTTTTATTAATTTATTTTTTATTTTTTTTTTTTTCCCCTTAAGCATTCTGCTGGACGGACAGGGTGGTGGATCGTGGGAGCCCCTTTCCCCCCTCAATGCATGTGTTGGTGGGTACGACAACTGTGTGTGCATGCTGTACTTAGTTTTGTGGTGTGACGTTTGTGTATGTTTTGCTGTGTCTAGGTGGCGGCACACCAGTGTGAGTGGCGACGTCAAGGCACCTGGGTGGCCCACAGGTAACTCCCCATCCTCCTGGGCAGGTCTGGCCCCTGCAGATGCTGATGTGTTTTTATCCCTTAGCACCTCTGGCAGTATCGGCATCCACATCTTAATTGTTTTTATGGTTGTGATTGTGCAGCGAGTAAAATTGCCCAAAGCCTGGTCATGTTTTTTTTTTTCTTCCAAAATTGTATAAATAAACTTTCGCTTCCGGTTGGAACTCACGTCTCTGAATTTTATTGATGGTGGGAAACCCATGTCAATTGGTAACTGACTATTTGGGGATTTGAACCCCTCACCATTTGACTCTGTTACACTTTTGTTTTAGCTGTTAGTAATCTCGTTTCCAGAGGTCTCCTTTTGTTAAATTGTTTACGCAGCACCCACTTGCCTGTATCTGTTGGTCGAAGATTGCTTTTGTTAAACTCTGTACAAATAACTTTGATGTACCAATACCATCAGCTTTGTTTCTCTTTTCCCTCCCGAGCTGAGATGTAACAGCTGTCGTCTCTGTACCCGGACTTATAATCAATCAGTTACTGAGAATTCTATTTCTTGCATTCATGGTACTTGTTATAGCAGCCCAGGAAACTCATGTTGCATGTCATGTGATGGTACTCAGCCAGTCAAATCTGTGCATTCCAATAAACATTGCAACTCCAGTCAGCAAGTGAGATACACGCACATGGAGAGAGGCAGACATTTCACATGGTGTGCTCTAAAAAAGAAAAGTGGATAGCAAAAACAAAACTTTCAATCATGAAAGAAAAGATTCTTTCATGTTTGTTCTTCCCTCGGGCAGTTCAAAACTGCTATGTCGCATATGTTCAGACCGTGCGATTAAAAGCGTCAATCTGAAGCACAACTATGAGACAAAACAAACCTTTTGACCAAACATAGCCATTTAAATCCGGACTGAGGGCATAGAAAATAAAATCTAACAGCCCAACATGGTCGATCCGCAGAATCACTGGTCAACAACATAACTAATGTTCCATTAAACTTGCTTGGATTTTGGGTCAACATAAATTTTTACTGATGGACGGGTTGTCAAGGAGTGCATTAGTGCAGTAGCTGAAACCTTACTTGAGGGAAAACAAAAAGACTTGTGTGGAAAAATCAAGCTAATACCTATGTCAGCATCATCAGCCACAAAGAAAACTGAAATATTAACCCAGGATGTGCTAGCTCAGCTGGATGAAGCAATTCATAAGGCACCATGCACAGGCTTAGCTGTAGAGGAGTCCACTGATGTGTCTGACAATGCTCAGCTGCTCAGTTTTTGTGAGATTCAACAAGGACAGGCAAGAGTTCTGTGAAGACCTGTTAGGTGTCACACTCCTTCAGACCAGTACAAGAAGAGAGGACATCTACCTGGCCATAAAGGAGATGTTAACGAAGAAGCAATAGAGCTGTAACAAGTGGTTTCAATAACCACAGATGGAGCCCCTACCATGGTAGGGAGAGAGAGAGAGGAGCTGTGGCAAGCATGAAACAGTCCTGTGCCCCACCCTGTCAGATGAGTATGCTGAGTTGATGAACATAATGAGAATGATAAACCTTCTCAGGGCATCATGCAAATTATGATGACCTTCTGCTACACAACAATGTAAGATGGCTCAGCAAAGGTAGGCTGTTGGAGTGGCTTTCGTCCATCCAAGGGAAATCGCAGATTTCTTGGCACAGCTGAAGAGCCAGAAGGCAACACTATTTTCTCTCTTTTTGTAGGATGACAAGATGGATATTGTGGCTTTTTTAGTTGATATCACTGCACACCTGAATGATTTATGAATTTAGGGCAAGGACAATTCAGTTTGTGACCTGATGACACCTGTCTGCTCCTTCCAGAGGAAAACTTGCAATGTTTAGGGAAGACATGCAGGGAGACTCTGCACTTCCCAACAGCACAGGAACAAGTTCAGGGTGTGAGAGATGGTGTGTTCTTTAGCTGACTTTGTTGACAAGCTGATTGTAAACTTCAGCAAGCGTTTTGACAGCTTCAGACTTAGACAGCAGCTCATCCTGTTCATTCAGAATCCATTCCTTTTCACAGATGTCAGGGGGTTCTCAAAGGAAGTCACACAGCTCCTCAAGTGGACAAATGTTGGGCCTCTCCAGATGCAACTGGTCATTCTCCAAGCAGATTGGCCTTGGAAGAGCAATTTGGAAAAACTGATCCTGCCACTTTATGGCTTAAAATGGTCTCAGAGACCGTGTTGCCAAGTCTGAGGAAAGTTTCCTTGTACATCTTGACCATGTTTGGCTCCACATACAACTGTGAGGCAGCTTTCTTCACTATGAACACTATTAAAAGCAAATATCGATCCAGGCTCACCAATGAGAACTTACACATGTGTATAAGAATGGCCCTAACACCATTTCAACCCAGATTTAAAATCCTGGCAGGACATACTAGGGCTCACTTTTCTCACTAAGCAAGAGAAAGTGGGGAAGTGGGATAAAAAAGGGAAAGAAAGAGAAAAGGAGGTGTTAAAGCTATTCAATTATTAAATTGTCGAGATTGTTTATTATATATTTTTTTAAACTTAAGATCTGAAATGCAGTTAACTAAAAAGGAAAAGGAAAACTCAAGCTATACTTTTTATTTCATTCTTCTAAAATTAAGCTCTTTATTTTGAAATGCACATTTTTCAAAAGCTCTCTTTTGTGGAATTTATTTTTTAAATGCAGCTTTTATTTTATTTAAATTGATAATTTATTATTAGAGTACAAATTATTTATGATCCCTCCAGTTCAATATATAAACTGACCATATATATTGTTAAAATATTATTGAATTGTACTTTTATTTTATTGGACAGTCGGTAGTTTACTAGGCTACTTACATACAGTATCTACATAAAGATGATAAAAGCTATAAGAAGATTGCCAAGACCCTGAAACTAAGCTGCAGCATGGTGGCCAAGACCACCATGCTGCAGAAGGCATTCATGAATGCCAACATGTCACTGCAAGACCATGCAGTGGTTCAACAAGGCAGGTTCCACTCAGAACAGGCCTCGCCATGGTCGACCAAAGAAGTTGAGCGCACATGCTCAGTGTCATATCCAGAGGTTGTCTTTGGGAAATAGACTTAGAAATAGACAGAGGTTGAAGGGGTGGGGGGTCATCCTGTCAGTGCTCAGACCATACGCTGCACACTGCATCAAATTGGTCTGCATGGCTGTGGTCCCACAAAGATGCCTCTTCTAAAGATGATGCACAAGAAAGCCTGCAAATAGTTTGCTGAAGACAAGCAGACTAAGGACAAGGATAACTGGAACCATGTCCTGCCCAAGATAAACTCATTTGGTTCAGATGGTGTCAAGCGTGTGTGGCAGCAACCAGGTGAGGAGTACAAAGACAAGTGTGTCTTGCCTACATTGAGGAAAACATGAATGCCAACATGTACTCAATTCAATTCAGTTCAGTTTTACTTATATATCGCCAAATCCCAACAACAGTTATCTCAGAGCGCTCTGTGATGTTATTTAAAGAAACCCAACATTTTCCACCAAGTGCAGAACTAGGTGACAGAGGCAAGGAAAAACTTCCTTTAAGAGCAAGAAACCTTGAGCAGAACCTGAGCTTGTTTGCTTGTGGTGTGAAAGCAAACGAACCAACCCCAGGATTTTATGATAGCACAGATCTGAGTATTATTTCCAAAGCTAGACCTCTAATAAATCCATCGTCTGACAGCGAAATGTGTTCAGCGATCTTATAATTGATCTGTATAAGCCGCTATGTTAAACTTATACTGCTCCCACCAAACGCTCAGATCGAAGCCGGACCTCCAGGAAAACCTGCTAGCAAAAAGCTGGTCCTGGCATGCCAAACCGGGAAACCACAATTATTTTGAAAAGCCAATAAACAGAGAAGTACACTTAATCTACTCTCTCTAGCTAGTCAGTACTCAGGTCCATAGGAATCTTTGGATCCACCGAAAATCCAAAAACCATCAGACACTACAGAGAAACCAGGACATGTCTGTCCGCAGGCCACTTTGATCCAGTTATGCTCTGGACCCACCTGCGCGTTTACAGGTGGACTCTCATTATCTTTTCACTCAGTTACCTACTCATTTCTCAATGGGTAAATATTTAATTAAAAGCAATGGTAAAAAGGTAAAAACAAGGAAAAAGAAAACAGGACAGTAAAAGTTACAGTGCCGTGTAAATTATCAATTTACTAGTTAAAGGCAGTGGTAAAAAGAAAAATCTTAAATATTTAATTAAAAGCAGTGGTAAAAAGAAAAGTCTTCAGTCATAATTTAAAAGAATTGACAGTTTCAGCAGACCTGCAGTTATCTGGGAGTTTGTTCCAGATTTACGGAGCATAATAACTGAACGCTGCTTGTCCTTGTTTAGTTTTGACTCTGGGAACAGAAAGCAGACCTGCCCCAGACGACCTGAGAGGTCTGGTTGGTTCATAACGAAGCAGAAGATCAGAAATGTATTTTGGCCCTAAACCATTTGGTGCTTACAGCAAAAACTAACAGCAGGATTTTGAAAACAATTATTTGACATGTAGGAAGCCAATGTAAAGACCTCAGAACTGGAGTGATGTGTTTTTGGTCTTAGTGAGGACTTGAGCAGCAGCGTTCTGAATCAGCTGCAGCTGCCCTGTAAAGACACCGTTACAGCAGTCGAGTTGACTGAAGATAAATGCATGGATAAGTTTTTCCAGGTCTTGCTGAGACAGTCCTTTAATCCTTGATATATTCTTCAGGTGATAGTAGGCTGACTTGGTAATTGCCTTAATGTTGCTCCTCCAATTGAGGTCTGAGTCCATGATTACACCAAGATTTCTGGCTTGATATCTGGTTCTTAACATTACAGATTGAATCTGAGCACTGACTATCAAATGTTCTTCCCTAGCTCCCAAAAAAACAACAACTTCAGTTTTATCTCTGTTTAATTGAAGGAAATTCTGGCACATCCAATCGTTGACCTGCTCAATAAAGTAACTCAGCGCTTGTATGGGGTCATAGTCCCCTGGTGATATTTTTATGTCATCTGCATACTTATGGTAACATATTTTGTTTTTTGGTGGATGGTGAGGGTTTTTTAGGGTAGAGAGAATTGGAGTAGAGCGAGGGAAGGTGCAGGGAGTAAATTTGGTCCCAGCTGTAACCAGGTCTTCCATGTGATCAGTCATGTCCAAAAGGGCGGAGAGGGGAGAAAGGGTGTCTGGAGACCTGGATGGGGATTTGGGGGGTAAAGATGGTGAATCCTCACTGTCGGTTTTCAGTGAGGGAGGTGGAGACTCTTCCTCTTGGCTCAGATGTCTCCCGTGATCAGAATTCTCTTTGGCCAGAGGCTGAGGTGGCTCTCCTTCAAGGTTTCTGGCATGTTGTGTTATGTCTTCTTCTTGTTTTGATTCCTCTTGTCTCTTGTCCTTGGCAGAGGGAATAGATGAGTTGAGAGGTTGGAGCTGAACAATTTTACTCCTGACTTTTTAAGGCGAAGTCCATCTGCCTCTTCGGATTAGCGGTATAGGGCCACTGATAAACACTTCAGCATTCAAAGAGCTGACTGTGTTCAACAGATTATTAAAGTCCTCTTTCAACACTTCAGACTGTTGCTTCACAATATCATTGGCCCCGATGTGCAATATGATGCTTTTCACAGTAGGATGTTCAGCCACGATATGCAGGATTATTTCTGCCAAGTCAGACAGCCGTATCCTTTGGAAAGCAGAGTACTTTGGTGTTTTTACATCGTTCACAGCAGAGTCACCCACAATCAGAGTTTAAGGCCCAGTCGTTAGCTTTCCCTGTGGCCTTTTACTTTCTGATTTACTCTTAGTCCTTACCCTTCTGTGTGAGGATGGGATGTTATCCAGGTCATCAGACGGAGATCCCGGGTCCTGCAATAGTTGTGAAAATCTGTTCTGCTGTTGCACACTCGGTTGTTGGGGAGGTTTGTTGCTAACTCTCCCTTTTGCGGCCGTCCACGGCTGTGTCCTATTAAGAACAGTGGTTGAAGAGGCGCTCTGCCTGGATGCTAATGCAGGCCAGCCAGCTACTTGTACTCCCATTTCCCAGGGAGGCTTTGCACCAAGAGCATTCTAGGGAGGACTCCCACTTTCAGATTTATTACCCAGTACACAGGCCTCCTGCTTCTTGGTAGTCTTGTTGGTGCTAATTAGCCGTGTGTTAGCATGCTCTTGTCCACTGTTTTGGGTCCACAGTAAAGAAGTGTCATTCCCACATAATCCAATCACTTCCACAACCTAACCTGTGGATCTTGGTTTCCAGCACTGCAATTTTCTGTAGAAGTTTATAGAAGTTGTCCGTGGAGAAGGGGGAGCATGGGTTACCTACATATACGCAATTTCTGTGGCACATGTATTATGTGCAGATGTACCAAAAAGCCTCCTGGAGCGATGCCCTAAACCCAACAGGAAGTCAGCCATTTTGATATTTATGGTCATTTTTGGATGATTTATACACTCCGTACTTCAATTAAGTGCTCCTAGGGAATTAGTCCGACTAACTTCAGATTTTTGATGTCTACTTTAAACCCATTGACAATTAAAAGTTGTACAGTGAGTTTTTGTGGAATGGCTGCCCGTGGCGTGGTGTCGAAATTCAATGATTCGCCATGAAACAGGACGTTGTTGTAACTTCAGTCTACATACTCACATCTGCACCAAATTTGGGAAACATTATAAAAGTCCTGCCCTGAACACATTAATATGCCACTATTCAATCAAAGTCATAGTGCTGCCAACAGGACATGGCACATTTTATGTTGTAATGTATTCCTTGCAGGATGGATGTATCAACCTAAAAACTGTCCCAGAAAGTCCTTAACCCATTCATGAAAACATGTTGTAAAACTTGTGAGTTTGCAATTAACTGCAACTAGTGCTGGCGTGTCGCTGATGTGGCACTGATGTGGCGCTGATGTGGTGCTGGCATGGCATGGTGTGCTATGATGAACCCCTTTCTGAAGGTTGGCTATTTCTACTTCAAAAATATCTCTATAATGTCATTTTGTAAAGCACGTATGTTTTCCTTCAACTGTGTATCCTTGGCGGGGCGGCGAAGTTCCAAGCTTCACCGTGAAATAGGACGTCGTTGTAACTTAACTGTACATAAACTCTTCGCCATGACACAGAAAGTTGTTGTAATTTGACAGCTTTAATTCTTCTTGTTTTAAGGCATTTGGCATCCAGTTTTTTGGTGCAAAGGTGATTCTCGAGCTAGGGAGCAAGCGAGTGAGCGAGCGAACAAGCAATGATGTTAAGTTTTGCAAACAGCAGATTAAGAATTTGTACTTTGGATTCTGCCTGTTCTTAAAACATAGTTTTCTCCTCGCGGGTTACAATACTGCTCACATGAGCAGAGAAATTCTTTGTGCAAAAGTAATATGGGCATGCAAAATCCATGCGTGTGGATCACATTTACACTCGTGCAGATCTAACAATCTCTCGCATGAATTGCAAGATCGCTTCACAAGATTTGGCAGTGATATGCCACCATACGGTCCCCTTTCCTGGCCCTGAATCTAGGCATAGTTTACTGTAAAGAAAAAAACGTCTGCTAAGTTCTCTGTTCTAACGTCATAAATTTGCTTTTTACAAGTGAACTAATCATTCTTTTTGGTTTTGCTGGTTCTTACAATCATACTACTTTAAATCCACTGTACAGACAAACTGACAATGAAAGGAACGTTGCTCTTGCAGACATATAATATTCACACTTTCTGTCAAACACATATAAAACACATTATTTTATACAAAGAATTAATGTTAATTGATGATTTATGTTCATACTAGAACAAACATGTTTATTTTAACACACCCTTTTGAAATTCCATCTATTCATCGTCATCCTCTTATCCTGAGCTTAAGGTTGCGAGGCTGGAGCCAATCCCAGTTTACATTGGCAAAAGGCGGGGTACACCCTGAACAGGTTGCCAGTCTATCACAGGGCCACACTCTTTTGTGGTTTCACATTTAAATTTAGTCAAATATGTTAATATTAGTCAAATATGTTAATATTTATTCTTACAGAAAAGTATGTCAACACAGACAAAGACAATAGTATAGACAAACAATAGTATACATAGGCAACGGCAGCGTGCGTAGACGCAGCAACCAGTAGCTCTTTTAATTTTTGCTATATTTTTGTTTTTAATCTGTTTTTTCTCCTTTTTTACGGAAATCAATATTGGAAAAGAGAGTGTGGAGACTGGACTGAGTGCAGCGGATCTGGAAACGATAACTAGCTATGGCATCTCTCGACAAAACAAGCAGACAAGCCAGAGGAAACATTGTAGAAGGAAAAGAGGAAAGCAACTGGGGAGAAGAATGACCTTAAATAAGTGTGGACCAAAAGCTTTCCCACTTTCCCGCATACTCCTGGCTAATGTCCGGTTGTTGGAGAGTAAAACTGAGGAAGAAAGATCTCGCTCAGCAAGGGGAAATCAGAGACTGCTTTGTCCTCAAAACATATTTTTTGAATGGTATTAATATCCAACTTCTCTTCATTAACACTGAGTACAGATGTGGTGTGTAGACCACATGAGTCCTCCATGCATACCAAAGTTAGTCATGGAGTTCCACAAGGATCTGTGCTCGGACCAATCCTCTTCACTTTATATATGCTTCCTTTAGGCAATATTATCAGGAAACACTGCATAAACTTTCATTGTTATGCAGATGATACTCAGTTATATCTATCGATCAAGCCAGATGAAACTCATCAGTTAGCTAAGCTTCAAATGTGTCTTCAGGATGTTAAAACCTGGATGACCTGCAATTTTCTAATGTTAAACTCAGATAAAACTGAAGTTATTGTTCTAGGGCCTAAGCACCTCTGTGACGCATTATCTAAAGATATAGTTTCCCTGGATGGCATCGCCCTGGCCTCCAGCACCACTGTGAGAAATCTTGGAGTTATCTTTGATCAGGACATGTCATTTAACTCTCACATTAAGCAAATTTCAAGGACCGCCTTTTTTCACCTACGTAATAATTGCAAAAATCAGGAATATCCTGTCTAAAAATGATGCAGAAAAACTTGTCCATGCATTTGTTACTTCTAGACTGGATTACTGCAATTCGTTATTATCAGGCTCTTCGAAAAAGTCCATTAAGACTCTTCAGCTGATCCAGAATGCTGCAGCACGTGTTCTGACAGGAACCAGTAAAAGAGATCATATCTCTCCTGTCTTAGCTTCTCTGCATTGGCTTCCTGTAAAATCCATGCAGACATGGCAGCTGTTGATTGCTCCAGCTGCTTTAAAGGCTCTGTGTCTTGCCAGGGATATCGGTTGTAACTCATCCTGGGTCTTCGGTAGGTGGTTGACCTGGTGGTGAATGGCCACCACCTCCTAAGTGACTCTGTGGACGATGCGGTGGACAGTGGATCGAGGCATTGCAAACACTCTGGAGACCACCCTGCATGATGCCCCACTTGCCAGCCAGAAGAGAAACACCAGGTTCTCAATTGTGGCACCCCATCCATGTCTCCGTTCCTGGTTTAAGAGGCCCAGTAACACTCCCAGGGCCTCCCTGCTCAACTGGAAATCTGGCCATGTGTCCTGCTGGCTAAAAAACCTGTCCAGCACAGGCACACTCAGATTTATCCTGCAGCAGGGGCCTGGGCTGGTTTAGGGAGACAAGGAGAAGAACAACTGTTATAAAGTGTAGAGCTAAGTAAGCTAAGGCTGGTATATCTTTCTATTTAATTTGCTTTAGCTGATCAATGACAAAAACAGTGTCAATATTTTAATATTACAGTAAGGTTAGGTTTTCTTTAAATAGGAAATTATGTTGTTAAAGTGAAATGGCAGTAGCAATAAACTATGTAAACTGGTTAATATCAGTGTTAGCTTTAGGAAGCCTATAGTAACTAAATGCATATAAAATGTAAAGTTTCTTAGTTACTTTCCCCACTATTTAACTGGCCAGGTTCCTCTCTCAGCCTGAGATACATCATGCAGCGGTGCCGACGGTGAAGTAGGCTACCTCTAGTTCCTCTATTGAGAGGTAAAATATTAAAATTAAAACATTAGTCTCCATGCCGGTGGACTGCAGCTGGGCAACAGGAGCAGCGCTTCCCCACGCATGGGTAAGGGCGGGGTCCGTTGATACAATAGACCGTAGACCAGACCGTCGCATTTAACAACGGTCGGTTCGACCTTCTGCGGCCGCATGTCTTTGTAGGTCCGAAAGGCCATGCCCTTTGAAGAATGCGGTCCCTGAATTGAGACACAGCTTGTGATGTTATCTACAGAAACCCAACAATTCCCACCAAGAGCAGCACTAGGCGACAGAGGCAAGGAAAAACTCCCTTAAAGAGGTTGTCAAGCAACCACTCGCAACCACAGATCCAGACTCCACAGTTCCAGAGCCAGAAACACCTGCAGGAAGTGATAGGAGGAGAGAGGAGAGGGACGAGAAAGCACACGACTACGGGAAAGAGAAGAAGTCGAGTTAGTAACATGCATTGTAATGCATGCATTTTCCACAGTCAAAGAAAGACTGAGCATGTGCAGATTAAGTGTCATCACTGTAGCTTGTTTCTGATTGGAGGCATTGAGTGTGTTAAAATCCCCCCCTGTTACATTTGCCCCTGGTCTCCCTATCATACTGTATATCTGTACTGTATACATAAACAGTAGCTAAATATGAGGACACCAAAATCATTCATACTCTTGGGAATTTTAGGTCATTTGCAATGTTCGGGAAGTTAGAATAGAATTTACAGTCTGATTCCAGTTTTTGTTTGCCTTAATATTGTATATTTTGCATTAGAAAGCAAGCAAGTGCTGTATTGTATGTGAGACACATATCACAGATTAAACACATGGAGCACCTCTTCATTTGTGTTACATTCACGACAGGCAATTGTATATTATGAATATGCAGTGACACCTCATACAAAAATATAAATGTGCATTGAATATAACATGAGCAACACTGTTTCACATGTGATAAATTCATATAAATGCATATACCTTTTTAAATTTAATATTTCAGAAAATGTGAATTTGACATTTTAAGGAAAATCTGAGTAATTTCAGGCCAACAAAAATAAATAATTAACCTACAGGACTAAAACAGCATCTACAAAAAGTTACAAGAATTTAGTTTTTACCAAACAGACCCGCACCCTACTACTTTTCCTTCGTTTATTAATAAAAATCTGTACAGTTTATGAAGTGTATTCCTTACTTGGAAATTTAGCCCTGTCGTAAGCTTGAGGGAAAGCACACATACTATTTGCTTAACAGTAGGCGTGTCTGAAAGAACAGCTTTCACTTCTGTCTAGCTGCTGCACCTCGCTGAACTAAATCCTCCTGGAGAGATGAGTTTCTACAGTGATGCGTCCACCGAAGACATGACTGACGAGTTAGAGACTTTGTGGTAAGACAGTCTAGACTATTATAACTTTTTTGAATTTTTTTTTTTGAGTTAACGTTACAGTACACGATGCGCTGCTAGCGAACGAGTCACGAGCACATTTTCCTGTTGCCCACCAGACCCTATAGCAAAATCAGGGAATTCAAAGTAATGTTAGGTTATTCTTAACTTGTCACAATCGCACTTTTTGTAAGGTATGCTTTAGAAAACTACGAAGGCATATTCGGGCCATTGTTATGCAACAAATAAATTAATGAATATATAGCCTAAATAACTCAAATAAAATACAAAACGGATCTTCTCTGAGATTGAAATGGGAAAATTATGCAGAAAAAAAAATTCCGAGTTGTTTTCAGTCATTAATTATAGGATACAAGAGACAGTGAAGCCATAAGAGACAGTTAGGCAGAAAGTAAGGAAGTGTAGATGAGACGGCGGTTATTATTAACATGTCCCCTGCTTCCAGGGAAGCATTTAATAACATCAGAAAGCAAAGATGGCACCACGCTGTGCTGTCTAGTTGTAAATTCAGTTTTCTGCTGTGACACACGGAGCTCTCTGTAACATCATGGAAACAACCAGCGGGTTTCGTTGTCACGGTTCTGAGGTGTTGGTGTTTGGTGTTTCTCGCTTCCCATTTTACTTCATAGTTGTCTGCCCCTGGTGCCATGGTCTTGTTTTACTTCCTGTTTCTGTCACTGATTGTATAAGTGGTTTTACCAGTGTGTCATTATGTTCACCCCTCCTGGAGTATTTAGTCGAGTTATTCTCTCATTCATTAATTATTTTCTCTGTTTGCTCCCTCTTCATGTCTCTGTATTAGCCAGTTAGACTCATAGACTAGCCCATTCTCCTGTTTTTTATGGACTATTATACTTTGGGTTTTTTTGGACATTCTACATCATCCTCACCTGTAAGTGTTCACTGGTTTTGAAAAAAATACTAACTCACCTTAACCAGTTTGGATGTATTTGGGCCCTAATCCTTTTTTTCCTGTGAGCTGAACGTTAGATTATTTGCCACTTTTCTTTCATCCCTGCCGGAGTTCTGACAATCTATGATGCCCTATCGAAAAATGCTACCTTATGTGTTCCCTTTTCCAATCCCATACAGGTGGCCTATAACATTCTAAGTATTATGTCTTCTGTTTTTTTAATTATATTATAACATAATTTCAGTGGTAGCATATTCTGATATTCCAATATCCCCCATCAAATAATGCTCCCACTACTCATTTTATATTGCACCACTAGTCACTCCGTGTGCACTGTAAGAAGATGGGGAGCATGTTGAAATACTATATCATGACATCTTTATTTAAGATATCAGGGGTAGCATATTCTGATACTGATGGACTACTATAATGAGGATTTTATTTTTTGATATTGCCGACGATCAGCCACTGTCTCGATGGCATGCCCAACAGCAAGGTTGCACGGATTTATGGGCGTGGAAACAGACCACCTGTGGGTCATACACATGTAGAACGCTAAGTAGCACATCTCAATAGGTAGCATAAATCGACAGAACACCGGCATGGACTAAGCACAACGTTTCCGTGAAATAACACTGAAGTTATCTGGATAAGCTCAAATCCTGCTTCGAGGTACAGTCCCCTGGCCTCTGTGGTTTAGAAGTCTTTCGAGCGCCTTGTGTTGTCCCATGTCAAAGCCATGACAGACCCACTCCTGGGTCCCCTGCAGAACCAATAGGTCTATAGACGATTTAGTAAACATTAGGGCTGGACTAGAATATTCGAATATTCGTTCGGTGGGTTGGTATTCAATTTGAAAATGTGACATTCGGATATTCGTTTTTGTTTTTTTTGTCAGTGATTTGTTAGTGAGAAAAATATTAGACAACTTATTAGCCCCTAGCACCTATTTTTAGGAAAAACGCCTAAAATAACATACCCAAAATAAATCAGTAATATCTCCTCAACCATTAGGCCTAGATGCATAATTCTGGTCTCCTTTGAAATGCCAGAAGCTAAGGAATATAAATCCATTGTATATTAACATATTTATTTTACCAATACAGACTACATGGAGATTAAATACAGAAAAAATATATTTTCATTCTCGCCTGGGAAAAAAAGCTATATTTTAATGCAATAAACCATTAAAACCATCATAAGGTAGATTATAATGCACCTGGATATCTTTTAATACACCTGGAACACAACTGCAACTGTAAAATTGATGAAAAGAAACTAATATACAACAGTTATTACACAATTTTAAAAAAATATACCTGGCGAATGTCCATATTTTGGCAATATTTACTGTTAATATGTTCACTTTTATTGGGAGTTATCTTTAAAACACTATTTCTCTCCATACAATCACGTTCCAAATAACATAAAGCTTCCAAAACATTCAAATGTTGATAAAACCAGTCATTACAAATGACCAAAAGCATTCCCATGCTTTAAAGGCCCACAGCTTGAGAACAGAAGATCCTACAGGGCTGTTCTGTGCTCTCCAGAACCGTGAGAGTGTCCTCTAAAAATCGATATATTGCATGAGGTTGTAGCTCCTACGGTTCGCCAGCAGAGACCAACAAAGTCCGCCTCTGGCAAACAAGCTCTTCTTCTATGAGAGAATTTGAGGTAGAAGCGAAACTTAACTGACCCCAACGGCTTCCGTACGATGCCGGCAAGATGGCGGCTCGCGGAACGGTCTATGCGGACACAAATGGACGCTGTTTCTGGACGGAAACCAGCTATAACCGGGTCCGCAAATAGATTACGGACCCGGTACCGGGGGCGCTCGGTAGGAGTGTGTTAATAAAAATATTGCTTAAGTTAACAGTCCTGTGTGTGTGTGTGTGTGTGTGAGAGAGTGTGTTTTATATCACTAGTGCTGTGTCTGTTCTCCGAGCATATCTCGCAGAGGCGCGCCGCTTCCCACTTGCGCTGTTCTGTAGTTAATTAAAAATTCTGAATGTGTCAGCCTCGCCTGTCTATCTATATTGCACCAAAAGCGACACTGTACTCCCTTGTGAAGTCGTTTGGATGAACGGTTTCTGGAAATAATCAAAATGCAAGCGGACAGGCAGCCTAAAGAGATTGTGCAGCTTCGAAAATTTAAATATAAATTATACAAATTGATTTTTCGAGCTCGAATATTCGATGTTCATTACTACCGAAGCTTCGAAGCTCAAAAAATGGTATTCGGACCAGCCCTAGTAAACATGTCCCTTCACTTATCTGGACTCCTCAGGAACACCACCATCATTAAGTCCATACTCACCTCTTCCATTACTATCTGGTACACTACTGCCACTTCCAGAGACAAGGGCAGACTGCAGCGTATTGACCTACACACTGAGAAGTAGGTCGTTCTCTGTGCACCACTCTGCAAGATTGTTGATTTCCTACCGATATGAAGGCTCATGAAGTCTCGGCTGATGATGGCGGTGTCGTCCTCAAACTTTGAAACAGAGTTCTCTCCATGTCAGGGGATGCAGTCATGGGTGAACAGAGTAAACAGAAGGGGGCTGAGCACACAGCCCTGTGGGACTCCAGTGATCAATAGTGGAGGAGGAGTTCATACTAGAGCACTGCAGACTTTTTAGTTACAGGAACGATGGTGGCTGTCTTGAAGCAGGTGGGAACCCTCTCCTGAGACAGTGAGATGTTGAAAATGTCAGTAATAATATCAACTAGCTGATTGGCTCAGGTTTTTAATATGAGGCCAGGAATGTTATCAGGCCCAGCAGCTTTACTCATATTCACTCTCAGCAGGACTCACTTCACATCAGCTGTAGGGGTGGGAGAAATAATCGATTCTTAGATGCATCGCGATGCGGACGTGGAAGATTATTAATCGATGCACAAATGTCTAAAAATCGATTATTTAAATGTTAATTGATAACATAATGTTGACAGAACGCAAAAGGCGGAACTCACGGAAACGCAGCGCCCGGACCGTCTGAGGAGCGCACACAACAGAGAGACCAGTGTCACCCCTGTGGAGACCAGTGTCACCCCTCTGGAATGAGTAACCCCAAAATGTCACACAATCATTAATATCAATGCGCAAGTAATTATTTTAACTCGCACACTGCGAGCATGGTGACGCTCTGCAGCTGTGTGTGTGAGGCCGAGCGAGTGAGAGAGAGCGAGTGGCAGGACGTGACAGTGAAAAATATTAGCAGTAAGTTTCAGTCAGGTAGTAAACGTGCAGCGTAGGTCGCTTTGTGACCGTTAATAAAACTCTGTAGTTTCCCCAACGGCTGGAAAAGTGAAGGCTGTTAGCGCGAGCTAACATCTCCCTGTACAAGGGCTCACTCTGTCCCCCACACCAGACTCCGCAGTCTTCAGCATCACCGCACCCTCCCCACTCTGGAACTCATCCTCACAGAAGCAGCTCCTGTCTGGTACACTTTCAAAGATCTACTAACTAACCTACTAGTCTCTTGACCCAGGCATTCAGTCCTGAATGGCTATTTGTTAGTTCTGTCACTGTAACATATGTGTAAATGCTGATCCTTGGGTCCCGTAAAGTTGCTCAGAACAGACTGGTTATTTATGTAATGTAACATTGAGCTAAAGTTAGTAATGAAGCTAAGTATGTAATTAGTCAGCTGTATGTCATTACTAACTAACCTACTAGTCAAGGGTTGAGAACATCAGGTACAAGCTGAGACTAAACTGGTGTACAGCATCAAGATGCATCGATAATCGTTTTATAATCGAATCGCAGCCCTCTGAATCGTAATCGAATTGAATCGTGAGGTGCCCAGAGATTCCCACCCCTAATCTGCTGTGGATACTGACAGTGGCCAGCTTTCAGTCTCTCTGGTGGTGTTGTATGCTGCCTTGTTGAAAAGCAGCTCTGTTGGCTCTGGATAGAGCCCTCACCTCTCCATTCATCCAGTCTTTCTGGTTGGGGAATGATTTTATTGTCACATCACATCAACACATTTGCTGATATATTATGTCAGTGATAATGTATATTCCTCAGGTTGATGTGGTTCTCCTGGGTGGTGGCCTCTTTTGATCATGGGCCAGTCCGTGAAATCAGTCCTGCAGAGCTGCTGTAGCCTCATCTGTCCAACATTGCATCAGTGACTTCAATCAGTGGTGAGACTGTAGCAGTATAACAGGCTTCTATGAGAGCTTTATAATCCAGCAAACAGTAAACACGCAGAAACTCTCCAAAGGTGATAAGGCTCTTGTTGTCCAAGCTCCAGACAGTTTACACTGTGGAAATAAATGTGTTACTGCGTTTAAAATATGGACATAAACTTTAGATTCCAAACCATTTGTATATTGTGTTCTGTGGGCATCAGTGTGTGTTTTTTTCTACACAAGTCTTTATGCAAATAATTAACTTTCACATCCCTTTACTAGTTTCCTTTCCTTTGTTTTACAGTCTGATGTTTAGTTGATACTAATACTTGTGCATACTTTCAGCTACACATACAAATGTTCAGCTCTTTAATGACAGACTGCTTGCATTCCACCTTTTCTGCTTTTTTTTCAAGAACCTGTGAATGCAGCTTTGACACTATTACAGCTAAGCTTCAAGCTTTTATAGCAATACATTTAGTTTGTAGCTTTAAGCATTATTATTTAATGCAGGTCAGCCAGAGTTCCAACTCTGCCAGTTTGACCAGTTAGATTTCAATTTCCAGATTTTTCAGCAGTGCAGTGCCATGCAAAGTGTCAGCCTTTTCAGGTAACTCATTTCAACTTCCAACTTTGTCTTTATATTACAGTTTAGCTTCCAGCTTTTTTAGCGACTTATTTCTTAGCCTTCTTTTAACCTCTTTAGTTAATACAGTTCAGCTTTAGGTCGTTAAGCCGTGCTTTGCAAATTCATGCAATTTTTTTAGTTTTCTCTGAAAAGTCTTGAAGGCCTGTTCTTTGTCATTGTAGCTACAAATAGCATGCAGGTGCATGTCAGGAAAAAATTCCTTCTAGAGCTGGTCAATAACCCACAGTGTTTCCCCATATTGATATATAAATATCAACATTGACTGTCGCATATTGATTTTCATTATTTTTTATTACTACTCCTATAAAAAATTGTATCTGATTGCAGAGCTGCGTGCAAGCCCATGTATTCGCGCAGCACCTTTTCCCTCTGTTTCTGTGTGCATGCTGGGAGTTTGGTGGTCTAGCGTGTGGTGAGTTTGGCTAAGATTTTTGTGAGTGATTTCATACCTATCTAAAAACCATAACACATTTCAAAGCCGTAAGAAGGCTTATTGTAAAAACCTACAATAAATAGTAGCTCACAGGACTTTCCAATCATCTCTGTATGATTGAAAGTCTTGTTTACAGGTGTGGGTTGTGTGGGTGCTGCTGGTGTATCGTGAATCCGTCCCTGGTTCAAAAACTACACAAGCACCAATCAGAGTCAAGTTTTTTGTGATCAGTGTTTTAAAAGCTGCTTTCAGTGTCAAATATTCAAAACATCGGTTTCAATATTTTAAAAAGTTTTGACAAAATTGTAAGGCCAATGCTGAGTGCACAGATACAAGGGTCTTTACTTCCATAGTCCTCCAATGGTTTCACACCATAGTTGAACTCAAAAAGAAGGAACATTTTTGACTGTGCTTCTAAATTTTTTCATTTAGGAGCACATGTGGTCCTTGGGTTTAGCCTAGAGCCCTGCAATAATAATTCTGTGAACAAAACATTTGTAAGACATATTGGTGAAAGGGTGATATTTAAATTCAGATTAAGATAACATGAACTAGTGTTATGTGAAGCTTAGAAGCAATTAATGTTTTAATAATTATTATTTAATTTATAGTTTTACAACAAATATTTATACTTGGTATGTGGAAGCTCAACTAGCAGAGTCACTGTACCTCCTGCTGCAGAACCCAGTGGTAACACGGTTCTGACTTGTTTATCAAAGAGTAGGCTAGCACTGCTACCAAAGAAAACCATTGAGCCACTGAGTTTAAAGCCGTAGGATGTGAAGAACTTCACCTACCTGCTTGCTACTCTTTTAATGGCACGATCGCTGTCTCAGCTTCCTCTGCAGCTTCCGTTGTTCTCATTAGTTATGTAGGACTACCTACTGTATGTATGAAACCTGGTGAGCATTATTGTGAGTCAAAAAGCATCTCTAGCTCTGAGGCTTTCAGATCTTTTACTGCATTTCTTTGGTTTAATTCTGTTTCATGAACCATCAGGGAAAGGCTGTGCTCTGTATTGTTTGTACCTGTATAAAGTAAAATAAAAGTGAAATTGAGTCACTCAGTTTTTCTCCCTGGGAGGAAAAACTTCCCAGGACCTCCCAGATTTTCATTAAGACCGATCTGAGCCTGTGCAGGGTTTGAGGGCTGATGATAGTAGCAAGGCTAGCCCCAGTCAACTACCACCACTCTCTGTTCAAATAAATGTTGGACTGGCAGGACAAAGCAGAACACCACTCCTTCCTCCAGCACCATAAAAGAGTCCTGTTGTCACTTTCAGATATTTAGATCAGGATTTATGGTAAGCCACACCTTGTAATTGTGGCACTGATTATGTATTTTAAAAAAAAAAAAATATATATATATATATATATATATATATATATATATATATATATATATATATATATATATATATATATATATATATAGAGAGAGATATTTCGTTTTTTTGTTTTGAAACAAATAACAGATATAAGATTTTTGAATTAGAAGCGGATTATCCAATGATACCCAGACAGGTAGTGTGCCTTTCACTGGTGACTTGTTTGTGAGGCCACAGAAAAGTTATCACATTATAAAGTATAGTCAGTCTAGACTATTAAAACACTCACTCTGTTTGGTTTATTGCGGTGTGCTATTTAGCACTCAGAGCTCCCCCTGCTGACCATAAGGTGCCTCCGTGCACCAGGGGTTTCAAACCCAGCCTCCAGTCTTTGGGCCACACCCATTTATTTGCATACACTCGTCAATCCTAAATGCCCAAATTTCCAAATGCCCAGTTCTAAATACTTAATGCCCATGTCTTCTTCTTTGTCTTCTTCTTGAATATTTTTAACACTTGGCATAGAACGGATTGGTGTATCACAGCTACCAACTGGTAAGTTGTGTGGATCAAATGATTAGTAATAGTATTTATCAACCACATAATAGATGAAGTTTATTCAAAGATTGATAAAGGAAACACGTTAATTCTCACTGTGATTATGGACCGTCGCCAAAACTGCCCACCAGCAATAATATCTGACCTGCCTACTTTGATGGTGGTGCTGAAATAAATCTCAGTCATGACAGCAACAGTTACTCACATAATCACTTCCTCTTTAGTGTTTCAGAATATTTTTGGCAGCAAAATTAAATTGAGAGCTTTTACTTTGAATGTCGTTCAGAAGTTTTCAAAGATTCTGCTACCTGCTAGACAGACCTCTGAAAGAGCCGTCGGAAAACGTGTATCCCCTAAATCAGGGCTCGGCAAATTAGACTGGCATCGGGCCAAATTTTTTTCAAGCCGTTTCATGGCAGGCCAGAACATAGTCGAATTTTTTCAAATCATGCAAACGTTTAGCTCAGTCGGTACTGTGCAGGAGTCCAGTTAGTTAGGTTTTAAGATCGATTCCAACTTGGATTTTTTTCTCCCTTTTTAAACAAATTAAATAAAAAGACACTTGCACATGCTCAAAATAAAGCATGTGCTGCAGTGTGGGTGCGTGTTCTGCATTCATAAACCCCGGGCTGAATATTATTTCTGGCGGGCTGGTTCTGGCCCGTGGGCCGCCTATAGCTGACCACTGCTGATCCTCCTGATCAATCCTGAGCTCCATCAGAGCTTCTAAATTATTTTAGAGGCTAAATGTAGAATTCTGCTTCCTCTGAAAATTTTCTTCTGTCCTGTCAAGTTAATTTAATTACAGTTTTTAGTTTTGCTGCATAAATGTCCCAGGTTATTTGCTGATATTACTGCGCCAATGGAAACATTTAAAATGACCGACACCCGCCTTTCTAACCATGAAAGTAAACTGAAAACACTTATACATCAGCACAATAAAGAAATCAGCTGGAAAGTTATAAGGGTCGGTAGAGGTGGGATAACTCTGAGAAAATCATTAGTTGTGTTGGGGGCCGGTGGATGATTTGTGTGTACATGATCATTCAGATATTGTCAGAGCCAATCCGCATCACACCAGTGTAGCTCCTCTAATCGTGACAAAACAGATGCTGACATCAGATTATTAGGCTGTAAAATCCAGAGCATCCTCTGAATTCAGCACTAACCTGCTGTATTGTATGTTGTCAGACAGTAACAATAGTGCCCATTATGTAGTCTGCACATGTAATTTGCACACTGTGCTCCTCCCTGTCAATAGGGGGTGCTGCAGCACCCTCCGCACCCTTCCTGCGGCCTTTCCACCATCTAAATAAAAAATTGTTCTGATTCAAAACTTATTTGCAGAACCCAGCTGTATATTATTACTTCTTCTTCGAACGAGTGTCTAAACTGCCAGAATTCTACAAAGAGAAGAATAAGAAGAACGTAGACTAGACAGATGCCTCTAAACCTTACACACTTAACCTTTGTTACTATGTTGAAAAGTTTTAATAATATTAGACTATGGATAGCATGGATCTGCAGCAAACTCTGTGCTAGCAGACCTGGATAGCTCGGGCTCTAAGAGTGTGTTTAGGAGCAGATAGAAGGTCCCCAGTACACTCCAAGATAAAGCAGGTGAAAGGCCATTGCGATTAGGTCAGAAACAGCTGGTAGCCACTTATTGGGTCAGTCTAAAGGGGCATGGAGACATCCAACAAAAAGAGTGCTGCAGACATGCTGGGAGAAGGAGAGGACACAAAACAAATAGCAAAAAATGGGAGTAAATGATAAAGAGTTTTGTGCAAGAGGCCAGTTATAGACCTGTCTGGGAATTAGAAAATCTGTATGTAGATATGGAATTGCACAAGATTAAGCACCGTAATAAGACAGCAGATTTAATCAGTGAAAAAATGAGTTAGAGGGACAGTAAAAATAAAGAGTGTGATCAGATATTTACAGATGGATCAAAGGATCTGCAAAAAGATGCAGCAGGCTCTGCAGCTATGCCTAGTAATCAAGTGGGATTTAGTAACAGAGCATTTTATTGTTTGAATGTATATTCGGTTGTTTGCCATGTTGATGGCATGGAAACGAAACAGCAAATAAGTTGGAAAAATAATCAGTAAAAATAGGAATTGTTAAAATCAGTATTAAATGATCAAAATCAGACACAAGACGCCAGTGTAGAGAAAAGTAAATCAACAGTGGCAGCAGCACTAAGATAACGGAGTAAAAGGGAGACTCAACAGCAGGAAATGGTTATCTGGACTGGAAAGACGGCTATAAGATGAATGAACTGGAGCAGAAAGAAAGCTGAAGGTGGCAGTAATGCCACATTGTGGATGCCAAAACCTCAAAGAAGATAGGAAGTTGTTAATGTGTCTCATGGATGTATAGCGTATCCCCGTGAACGACTGACACTGCATGTTCACTCTCAACTGGCTAAGAGCTCAACTGACCTAAAATGAACAGATCGCTTCAGGAAGCGAATCAGTTCAGTTTGTTAAACCAAAAGATTTTGTTTTTTTGCAAACGTCACAAAACTAGTTGGGGGATGACGCTAGAGGCAGGGATGTTAACCAGTGTTATCCTAACTGGTTTTCAAACTAACTGGTTGCCGCGTTTGTGTTTGTGTTCAGCAGCTGTGGTCTGCCTCATTTGGTCACACATGCACAAATATTCTTGGTGATTTTAGAAGTAGCATCTCCTATCTACTGCAGCGAATGTGACTGGAAAAGTGAGCACTACAGTATGGCCACCTACAAAGAAGTAAAGCTCGTAATAAAACAGAGCACTTGCTGCCTCCTATTTTGCTATAAAATAAACAAAAATGAGCGTGAAATATTTTGTCATGAATCTAGTTTTTATGTACCTGTTCTCTCATCAGTGTTGAAGTGAAGTTTAGCAGTCTGCATTGTATACAGAGCAGTCATTATACTGTACATCTCACAAACAAATGAAGAGGAGAAAAGGGTTGTGTCGTGCTACTGTAGCGACATGAAGTCTTCATGATAATGATTTCCCCAAAAATGTGGCAATTTAGTCAAATCTGTGACACTAAATAGATCAGGATTGCTTCTCAGTTCACTGCAGCACTGAATTATTTATTTTGTTGAAGGTGGTACCACTATGACCTGTCCCGCCATGCTGCAGAGGCCCTTCTCTTGTCCAATGGAACTGATGGAAGTTATCTGCTGAGAAACGGTAATGAGGGACCAGGCTGCTTCGCCCTGTCTGTCAGGTCAGTCTGCCTGTAACACCATCATTCTAAATTAAAGAAATACTTCTAGACAATTGAGTGACTGATAAGCGGTGACCAGGGTTGGGGAGTAACGGATTAATGGATGTAAAGGCGTAACATAATCAGGATACAAAAATAAAGTAACTGTATTCCCTTACAGTACAGAGAAGATGATGTAATCAGATTACAGGTACATTTATTACAAACGGAGATTACTTTAAGATCAAAGTTTCCGTGAAACGGAAAGCAGAGTGCAATTTGCAATTTGCTATTTATGTGATTCCTGTAAAAAACCCAAAGGGGAGGGATTCCTCACAGATACTGATTGACGTGTAGCCAGTAGCTGAATGTGGTTACGCCCCCACCCCTTCTTGGCGGTCTGATTCCAGCTCCCAGTGAGTGAATGCGGCAGAAGATCGTGAACTACGCCACATATATATCTTAAAATCACCATTTTTTATTTGACTGAATCATATTTAGAAAAAGTTCCTGTGGGGCTGCTTATGATTCAGAAACATGTAACATAAACTTTGGCTTCTTTTGCTAAATGAAAAAGAGGTCTTGCAGGAAAAAAATAATATTTCTTACCGTAAGATATTTAACAAGGTATTCTTTTGGTGTTTGTACCAAAGAGTATACCGCCGAGATATAGATATTCTGATGTCAGACAGGGATGGATCTGCCCTGATTTCCCCCCAACACTTATACTTTTTCAATCATCAGGTTACACACAAAGTACACAGGTAAAGATGCATTCGACTCGCAGACACTTGGCTACATGCACGTGCTGTTAAAGCAGGTGTCACAAGCCTCTGCTATTTCCAATCTCACATCTCCTTTAAGCTGTATCTCTACATCGTTCAACTTGTAGAAATGTTTCTTAAGGTTTTTGCATGTGAATGACTTTGAAAGTGCAACATTAAATGTTGTTTGTCATTTGACACAGGGCAAAGGATTCCGTCAAACATTTCCACGTGACACGCAAAGACAACGGCTATGTGTTTGGGTTTAACGAGTTTGCAACCCTTCAAGATTTTGTCAATCACTTTGCTAACCAGCCTCTGCTGGGCAGTGACACAGGTATGCAGAGCTTTCCTGTTACCAGCTTACACAATTCAATTCAATTCAATTCAATTTTATTTATATAGCGCCAAATCACAACAACAGTTATCTCTCAGCGCTTTTCATAAAGAGCAGGTCTAGACCGTACTCTGAAGTTATTTACAGAAGCCCAACAATTCCCACCAAGAGCAGCACTAGGCTGACACAGGCAAGGAAAACTTCCTTTTAAGAGGCAGAAACCTTGAGCAGAACCATGGCTCAGGGTGGTGGCCATCTGCCTCGACCGGTTGGGGTGAGGGGAGAGAGAGAGAGAGCAAGAGAAGAGAGAGAGAGAGAGCAAGAGAGAGAGCAGAGGGAGGCAACCTACACAGTATACACATAGAGGTACAGACAATAAAGGGTACAGTAAAACAACATATTGCTCTGTTGGCTCTCTTTCTGGTTCAGTGCTTTCATAGGAATGGCAAGCCTCTAAGTAGTGATAGAACTCATTCCTGCACAAGTTTGTGTGTGTGTGGAAAGGCTCACATAGAAACAGGCACTAGCTGTCAGTAATGATGTTAATATTAATAATGATTAAAGCTGCAAGCAGGGTTGGATTGGCATTACAATTTCGCTGTCTCGTTGCTAGTGACCGGCTGACACGGTGGTCACAAGTGGTCATTGAACTTATCCAACATGTGACGGGTGAAAACGATCTGACTCTGTGGTCCTTAGCCTCCAGAGAAAACAGCAGTATTGCCAAGGTCTATGACTGAATATTGCCACGTAGATGTCCCCAGAGCGGGACAGGGGCACAAACAACAGCCTCCTGTTTCATGGCAAATAATCCCTCACCACGGTAACAGTGTCAGAAGAAAAAACAAGCCCCACCGTTAAGGTCTTGAGGCTTTTCTGCTAAAATTTGAGATGGATCAGATCAACCTGCTAGAGGACTAGCCTACATCAGAGTGTAAAACATGTAAATTCCTGTTGCCAGTAGGTGGCGCTATGACTGGCACGTCATTCTACCTGTGATCAGTGTTGGGAAGTTACTTTCTAAATATTATAATATAATGTAACTTATTACATTTAATTACTTTTTGATTACTTTTCAACATTTCTATTGAATGTTTTCACTGTTAACCGTTTTGTAAAGACAGCCTGAGAGGAAGTTTGACTGGCAGGTGGACGGTGCAGAAAATTCAAACATGATAACCAATTAAAAGCATCAGAACAGCATCAAACTTTACTAAACAGCTGAGGCTGGTAAAAGAAGACACTGTGCACCTGAAAAACATGCAAAGCAACAAAAATAATATCATTCAACATATAGCTGAGCTTTTTACAGAAAATATTCAGATGGAACCTCCAGTGTAATCATGATATTACACACCACTACACACTTTTTTGTTGGTAACTGTAATGGATTAAAGTTACATTTATTTTGTAATTAAATTATATAACAAAATAAACATGTAACTAGTTACTCCCTAACACCAGAGGTGGAGTCAGACATAATAATAATAATAATAATACATTTAATTTGTATTGCACTTTATATTTGCACAAATCTCAAAGTGCTACATGATAAAACAGGTAAGTTCTAGAGCAAGAGTTCAGAGACATTGCAAACATCCTAACACTGCCTGTGATGACAGTCGGAAGCTACATTTGCGATACATTTAATCTACTGTCATTTATTGTGTTCTTCACCAAACACAGTGCTGAGCCGACTGCCCGCTTCAAGCCTTCACTGGATTATTGTGAATAAGCTCGATTAAAGAAACCAAAAATTTGGACCTCACCAATTTTAAAACCCTGGTTAGGGCCCTGCCTGCTACAAACTTGCAGTGTTGCATAGTGCACACATGACACATATGAAGCTTTACAACTTGCACAAGCATTGTTTTTAAAATCTTTCACATTTTCCAATTCAACAAGAGAAAAGCCCCACAGTGCTGTCATGTTGCATTTTCCTCTGTCGTGGTCTGACCTTTAACCTCCCCCTCTGCCTCTGAACCAGGAACCCTCATCGTGCTGAAGTGTCCGTACCCGTGGCGTGTGGAGGAGCCATCTATCTATGAGTCTGTGCGAGTTCACACAGCCATACAGACGGGCCGCACAGAAAACGATCTGGTGCCGAATGCACCGTCGGTATGACACCCGCTTTACACACCAGATACCAAGTGATCCAAAAAAAACCTCTATGATGTGATGTGACCAATTGAATTTCTCTAAATGTTGATAATGTGCTCTAATGTAAGCTGCTTACAATAGCATGGACAGATTACTAGTTTATTACCTAATAAGACATCCTAAAATATTAATTAATTGTATTATTTTAAGAAAAACTTTAGAAAAACAACTGTTCAGGAGTGACACAGCCACTATATTAGCTACGCTAATGTAGGGATATAGAGTTTAGAGTAAATCAGGGTTATGTTGAATTACAATCCTAGATGTCATGTCTTCTACATGGATCATCAACCAGAGGCTGTGTTAGACTTTCTCAGGGGCCATGCATAATTCCATCATAACCTATTATTACTTGTCCAATTCATTTTTTTACGATAATTAAGGAAGATTGATGGATGTGGATCAATTGGCAGGACGCACACACTTCAGCACATGCTTGCTTGTGAGCATATGAAACACTTTCTTCATAGATAACTTGGTGAAGAGAAAAAAAATATTCACACGAGGGGGATCGAACACACAAACCCTCTGATTGTAAAGCCTGGCCACTGCTGACCGAGCTACCTGGGAACCCAACAATCGATCTTATTGATCGGTTAACAACACAACATGACAGTGGCTGAGGTAGTGCTAGATATTCAGCTTCCTTAGAAATTAACATAAAACTCTTAAACTCTGTTTGAAGCGCACTTTTGAGGTCAGGCTTTTTTATTCAGCTGTGGCCATGGAAATGATGGGAACACCTGACTTCAGTGATTCAGAGGGTGTCCTAATACTTTTGGCAATATAGTGTATATCAGACCTGTGTGATGTTGATAACTCTGTTTTAACAATTTACTACCACATCAGAGCCTATAAGCTCCGTAACCGGGAGCGAGTCGATTGGATAAACAGTTACTGACATAATCGACACACACACACACAACACACACACACACACACACACACCATTACAATAAGATTTTAATGCACAGAACTTCATTTCTACTATACTTTATACTTTTCACATCACCACTCAAGTTTCCCCGTAACATTAGCTGCCACGTACCTGCTCCTTCTTCACTCTGCACCGCATCAGTCCCTGTTTTTCACCTTGTTTATGACCCACATCACAATTATTGGACTTTTTAAAGAAACTCCAGACCCTCAGCTGCCATGACATCTTTATAATAGCTAGGTTATGTAGTAATATAGCCTTGGTAGGCTACAGCTAGCTAGACAACAAGGTCATGCAGGTGAGATCAAAGACTACTAGACAACAGCTGATTTGTCTCAGCCCTGTCCAGCTGGAGGTCTACTACAGGTGGTCTACATGTGGTTATTGACAGTGTTGCATGTGAATTACTTAACGTTAAGGTCTTTGTACTAATCTGTCAAAAAATCTGACGGACAACATTGAGATTTTTCTGTCATTGTTAAACATTCATCAGCTGGTGAGATGAAAGCTTCTGGCCTGTAACATTAGCTTTACACCCAGAGTCAGTTTTTACCAGTGAATGGAGTTTTCGGTGTCATTCGGTGTCATCACATGAGCTACGTTTGGAACTTTTGTCATCTGACGCACATCTCTACACATCTCATTTCTTGTAAAGACAATTTTCTAAAAGCGTGCTAAAGGAACAGCTATGTGGTCACCACACAGCCTCAGCACTGACAGCGTCTGCCAACACACGAATAACCTCAAGCCACACGTCAGGCACCTCCTACACTGAGCACAACATCTTATCAGTGAGGATGAGGATAGAGAGGAAGGTGCGCCATGTCGGTGGAGGGAGTGTGTGGGGGGGTTCCATACTTGGGTCTTGTGATGACTGAACTGATTGAACCAACCCCAAATGGGCCAACAACTTCATTCACCGATGAAGAACTGTGAGATGTGGATGAAAGCTAATAAGGCTGGGAAATGGACCTTGAGTTAAGATAATTTCAGCCTAGATCCAAGTTGTAATAAAGTCATTACTTCACTCGCTGTGGAATATTTTTTCTAACACAAGTCATGTCTTTTTCAGCTGGGCACAAAGGAAGGCTATCTGGTCAAACAAGGAGCAATTGTGAAGGTAAGAGGAACTGCAGGATTTCCACCAGCTGTTATCAGGAGTCTGTTTTCAGCTGTACTTCTGTGATTGCAGTTGAAAATGACCACAGACCTGGCTGAGGTGATATTTAAAATACATCCACATTTAAACCTTTTTGCAGAACTGGAAACAGAGGTGGTTCACACTCAACAGATATGAATTCAGATACTTCAAAGACAAAATGGTGAGTCTCTCTTCAGGTGCTATTTCCCATCTTTTGGACTTGATGACAGTATGTGGCCAGGGCAGGTATATTAGGTTTCAGCTACTTCCATTCAGTTTTATTTAGATAGTTCTGGTTCATACCAGAACTTACCTATTTGTCCAATGTTGGCACTGATATATATATGTTATGAAATAACTGTCTTGGGACCATTTAGTAGTTTTTTAGTTTATTGGTCTTTGGTTAGTCCTGGTGTTTGTAGCTTGTACATGTTACTGTATATTACATGCTCTCGTGTTTGCAACATACAGATTCTACCTGAGGGGCCCCTATTCTCAAGCTTCAGATAGCCATTCAGGGTGTCCCATTTCACATATCACATTGTGTCATAAATGATTGTACTTTTACAAACTGTTTTGCTTTCACATCAGACTAACAACAGCAGGGTCTGAGCTTGTAGTATGTACGTATAAGCTGGAGTTTCTCCGTTGCAGTGTGAGGAGCCCATACGAACTCTAGACTTGAGGGCCTGCTCTGCTGTCCAGTTTGACTACTCTCAGGATAGAGTCAACTGTTTCTGGTAAGTGATGGTCAGTCAGTGATCGGTACTGAGACAGTGTACCATTAGGGACTTTCCATAAATGTGTAAATTAAAACCCAGCCCTAGGTTTCTGTTTAATCCTTCAATAGAAGCCAGTCTCTATCTTTAAATCAAGTAATGTGCCATTAATTAATTTCTGCGGCTAAACTGAGCCCATACACTATGGTACCTGATCAATTAGAAAACTGATATGGTTTAAAGGACTGTTCTGATGGATTTTCATGTTATAGCCCATTAAGTTCAGTGATTCCGTATTGCACTAAGAGACTAACTTTTAGGCCCCATCCACTCTACTCCTTTTTACTTTATGACAGAAAATTAAAACAAATACGATCTCCATCCACAGTAGCATTACAGGCTACAGTCCTGTCAACAACCAAGTCAAAAACTTGTAAAAACTCAGTAGCATCATGTTTCTGCTTTGCATGACTTATAAGACTCAATCAGAGAGCCAGGTGTGAATGTCTGTGTCCTCCGTTTTGGCCTGTCTTCGCTAAAACGGAGTTTTGAAATGTAAACCGGGGTCGGCAGCGTTTCCAGACTTTTCCGTTTTAGGCCTTCGTTTTTGCCGTTGTGTCTGGACGGGAGCTGCACACGTAGGAAAAGCCTGATTTGTTACACCTTAAATCATGAACCTGACAGAAGGATTTTATAGCCAGCAGGTACGGTCAGATTAACTTGTTTTGGGAAGTGAAAAGGAACTGTTATGCTTCATCATACCCAGACATTTGGGACAATTTCATGCTACCACCTTGGTGGAAACAGTTTGGGGGTGGCCCAGGGAAGGAAATTAACACCAGTCACCAGCCAAATGCGGGTGGATTTTTTATCTACCAGCCACCTTGGCAGGTGAGCCAAAAAGTTAATTTCCACCCCTGGGATGGCCCCTTCCTGTTGCAACATGACTGCGGACCAGTGCACAAAGCAAGGTCCATAAAGACATGGATGAGCGAGTTTGGTGTGGAGAACTTGGCTGGTCTGCACTTCGTCTGAGTCCTGACCTCAACCCAGTAGAACAGCTTTGGCCTTCTCGTCCAACATCTGTGCCTGACCTCACAAGTGGGAGAATCACAAGGAGAATGGTCAAAAATTGCCATGAACACACTCCTAAACCTTGTAGACAGCCTTCCCAGAAGAGCTGAAGCTGTTATAGCTGCAAAGAGTGGGTCCATCTCCATATTAAACCGTACGGATTAAGGATGGGATGTCATTAACCTTCATGTGTGTGTAAAGACAGGCGACCCAAAACCTTTGACAATATGGTGTAGGTGTTAAAACTAGATTCTGACACAGGGCTCCTCTACAGGACAGTGCCACAAGATGGTGGGATAATCCAGGAGCCAGTTTGAGGCATTTTTAGTGATACAAATACAAAAAATCTACTACATTTCTTTACTCAAATCTAAAACTCACAGTGAAGCAATTCATTAAAGTAAAGTAATTGTAAAATGCATTACTTATTTTATTTACAGGCCTTTACAGTACACAAGAAGTGGAATGTATAGGGTGTATGTACGTATGCACAGAAATATCCACATGTATAAAAGACTGCACAGCATTCATACTGAAAGATGCCGTATTCACAAAATTTGAAATGTATGTACACACAGAAATATCCACATGTATAAAACCAGGAGTACACCAGGTCCTGCGCCCCTTTCCTTTATACATCCCAATCAACATGAAACGGAGCGTTATTATTTATGAGAGAAGCCTTGGCTTCTCTCATAAATTACTTTGCAAATGACCAGAAATACACCTGCATCACCTTCTAAGGTCCAAACAACAACATCCATCCTGCTGCAAAACGAGAAGAAAAAAGAAACTACACTGAGGGCCAGATCGAGCTGCTGATCATTGAAGTGAAGGAGAGGAGAAATATTTAGGCTAATTTGATGGTTTGAACTCTTTGATCAGCAACAGATGCAAAATGACGTGGCGTTAGTGTTACACTAACACTCAGAGACTGGCTGAAATAAAGAAAACGCGGTCTGACATGTCCAAAAAGACGGGAAAAGAGTTTTTCTGATACAGAAATCGGGGTGTTTATGAGGTGGAAGTTAGAAAGTAGCCTACATATTGTTTGATGCATGTTTGTGAACAAAAGAAGACTCCGAGAGTTTTATGGAATTATATTAAACAAAGACTGCAGGTAGAAAGGTAAAAACTATAGGCTATTGTTGATCCCATCAGATCATAGACCTGTCGGCTCCTGCTGCTGGCAGCTGGCTGCCAGAACCAGTGGGTATAGCCTACTTGTATTTGTAGCGGGACGGCTCAGTTCTGCCAGGTTGGTCTGTCTAATGCTGGACCCAGTTCAGCACAGAGATCCAAGAGCACGACTCTAAAGAATCTAAATCGAAGTAGCCAGTCATTATCATGGGCCAGGAAGTCTTCATGGACACTCTCTAATCCTTCTATGGAATTGTCCTCTGCAGAGCCAGAGCACAGCCATGCAGCGTTATGCACGAGTGTCACACAGTACAACAGTCAAAAAAACAAATACTGTACACCTCACCAAAATGCTGGCTTCGGTCAGTGGTGTCCCCTAACCCTGGGATATCATTTGAAGATGGAAATATGGCAGGTGAGCACCTGTCTGTTTTGTTATGTTTGGCTGCATTATGATGAGGACTGATGATGAAGATGGAGAGTAGAGATTGTGTGAGAGCTGTCCTGCTTTATTTCCACACATTTTTAATTGACACACTCCATATGTGCAGGTGGTGAAGATGTGCCGGGTGAGTTGAAGTGAGAATGCAGATCTGTTTGTGCGCCACCAATGTAAAAGTACGCTGTTGCTTGTAAAAGTCCTGCATTCAAAATCTTACTTGAGTAAAAGTACAAGTATTGGCATCAAAATGTACTTAAAGTACCAAAAGTTAACTGGCAGAATGCAACATTTCAAAATAATATGTATTGGATTATAGTTATGGATGTATCAGTGTGCTCATCACTTTAATGTTGCAGCTGGTAAAGGTGGAGCCCATTTAATTACTTCATATAGGCTACTGCTGGGCAGCTGAATCTATAATTATACGTCATCAGTTTTAGTTAGATTAATCTGAATGGTGAAGCATCTTCATTTACTCTAAAATTATGGTTAAAATATATAAAGTAAAATCTAAAATATTATAATAAACAGTTGTGATCTTTGATTTCATGATGGCGCCGCACGACAGCAGCCTCTGGATTACGCTCCGTAGTGCTTTTTGTGTTTTTGTTTATTTACGCTGTTTTCTGCCGTCGCTCTTAAACATTGGACTTTCAACTGTTCACACTATTCCACCGCTCCTTAACGAGCCTGGAACTTTCCCGGAGTTATTAGTTGGAGGAGCAGCAGCTCTGTTTGGGAACCTTTGGAAACTGCGCAGGGGAAAACAAGACAGTGGGGTTTTCACACTGCGCTGCCTTCTATCCATGTGGGATTGTCCGCTCTCTGGCCAACAAAATGGATGAACTGCTTCTCTACAACAGAACTAACTCGGACTTCTGCAGATCTGCTGCCCTCTGTTTTACTGAATCCTGGGTCACCAAGCGGACTTCACCTACTGGGATTTAATCTCATACGCACGGATCGTGAAAGGGAGCTCACGGGGAGGAGGACTTTGTTTCTATATAAACGAAGGTTGGTGTACGGATGTCACAGCGGTGGAAAAATCATGCAGCCCTCACTTAGAGATTATACTGTACATAAATGGTGAGCTGTGTCAACCATATGAAGACTGAGCTGAGGTATGCAGAAATAAAAGATCACCAAAGTCCAGAACAGATAAAAAGCGGCAGGCAACAAGTCCTATTTTAACATTAAAAGAAAAACATAACTTATTTTGAAAATAGTTTTAGCTTCAGTTTTTCACAAGGTACAGCACAAGTGGCTTATATGTCATGGAGTCATCAGTCAAAATGCCCGGGTTTCACTGAAGGGATATTTTGTGGCCTGTTCCTAGACCTTGTAAACAACATCAGTTTGGTGAAAAACCAGAAGTGAACTTGAGTACTTAAGTACTTCCCCGATGCAAAATCGGACATTTTGTGTTGTTTGAAAAGGAGATGTCTGTGCAGTAAGTGAAGGAAGTAGGGAGGGAACAGGAAGTGCACATGAGACAACAACAGAGGTTACAACCACTGACCCCTTTACCTTATACACAGTGTTCAGTGCTGCACAGTTACCACTCCAAACAGGACGGAAGGATTTTGATTTCATTTGTCTTCTTCTTACCTCATCCTGCAGGAATGTGTTATTTTTCTTTCAGGTTAGCTTCAGCAGGTCATCTGTCCTGCAGTCAGTGTCAGGTGAACAAATGCCATGAAGCTATATGGAGACTGTATTCAGCAGGTCAGCTGATCAGGATGTCTTAATGGCAAATTCCTAGTTTTCACGTGGCGTCACATTCCAGGGAATGTCACAAGTGAAAACTATGAATAACAAAAGGAGAAAAGATGTCGGTGTTCATATGGAATATTGTTGGAGTTGAAAATAGTGAATCTACTTCCAAAAGAGAAACAGCATTTCTAGCAAAAGTTTGGTCCTGTGTTATCTTTTTAGTGCACAAACACACAACTTATGTGTGAAGATTAGATATTAGACATGTCCAACTCTTCATCCCTGTTCCTTGAGTGACCCTCCATCTCTGTGTGTCCACAGCCTGGTGTTTCCTGAGAGGACATTTTATCTCTGTGCAAAGACCGGTGTGGAGGCAGACGAGTGGATCAAGATCCTGAGGTGGAAACTGGTGAGGTGTTTTACACAGTGCTGGCACTGAATTATGTGCTTAACTTTGTTCAAGAATTGTTACGCATTAAAAGACAGACATCAATCAGAAGAATGTAAACAAACGACAACAAATTTTATTCAGCAGTGACTTGCCTTAACAAACGTGCCAGTATTTAAAGGATCAGTTGTGTTTGTTTCCAGTCACAGATAAGAAAAGGTCGATGACTGCTGTCAGTGAAGACGCTGGAGATGGAAAGCCGCCCCACCTTCAGAGAAGCCTTCACATCAGCTGGATGAACAATGAGGAATAGCACTATTATAAACCTGAGAGTAACCTCGAGTGTGAATAACTGGGACCCTGGAGGCAAACAGCTTGGATGTGACTCACTTTGCTTCATGACATATTTCTTGAGTACAAACATGCTTCTTTTCTCACAGTCTCCTGTTAGGAGTCATACTTTGCTGTTTTTTCCCAGGTGATGTTTGTTTCTGCTTTGTTTAACACAAACATCTACTTGAACAATTATTTTAAAGATATTGCTAGAATTATTGTATAACACCAAAATATGTGTTTGTCCATCAATACATCCTGCCTTCCTGCCCTGTCTGTGGCTCTCAGCTCCAGTGAAAACTCTGTCAGAAAACTCCACTGAGCATTGCGGAATGTGGGACTAGGAATAGGGGGGGGCAAGGCCGAGGCCGACATACATGGGTCCATGGGTCCCCAGTGTCTAACATTGTCCCCCAAAGTCACAAGTTCTTATAATCTGATGCTTTAGCTCAGCCAAAGCTAAGGTATTTTTAAGGGGGTATGGTCCTTTAATCCTTTGATTGAAATACTTGGTACAAAAAAAGCTCAGAACTCTTCTTCAGATATAGAAAAATACAATTAAACATTTAAGGAAGATTTCCAGTTTTTCCAGTATTCTTTACATTTTGGAGGGAGAAAGTACATTTTTCCTTAATGTAGATTTCCTGAACCATTTCTAACCTTTCAGGGACTGTTGGAGGCTCCTTGTTCAGCCATTTCTTGGTTGTTGTCTGTCAATAGTATTTTCAGCCCACTTGGCAAGTTTTCTTAATACAAAACACTAACATTAAAATCAAGCCTATGGATAATGACTGATCTGCTCTCTGTTACCACATCTGCCCAGTAAGAACAGATACAGAACATAGCACACCCCAAAATGTGAAAATGTCCAGCAGTGGTCGCGTTTAGGGCTGCTGCTTTGTAAACATTTTATTTTCGAAGTAATGAAAACCCTTAAAATGTTTTTCAAGGTGAGTTCCCGCCACAGATCTGAGTGTGAGGTGCTAGTCTGTATCTTGCATATGTTGAAGCAGTCATCTTCACTTAATTGTATGTTTCCTCCTTTTTCCCACATAGTTGAAAGATCCCTTTCCATTTGTAAACATGAATACATCCTGGAAATGAATTTTCTGTTAATATTACCTTTGTATGCCCAGTGGATATCTTTATCAGACACGTTCCTTTATCTCCAGTACTTTTAATACTTTTGTCAAGGTAGTGTTTCAATCAAAGATACCCTCAAAAAATCATGTTTCTCTAAGTTCTCAGTGAGTTGGTAAAATGTATGTTCAGTGTGACATATTTCTGAAGGCCTTACATAATGAACCGCAGGTCCTCTGGAAATCACCATGTTGCGCCACCATGTTTTTACAGTAACTGAAAATGGACAAACCGCACTACAGAGCGTGTTTTGTCACTACGTTGTTTTTGTTCTTGTAGAATTCAGTGTGACAAGATGAAATAATAAAAATAAATAGTCTGACTAGATATCAGGTTTATTAGAAGTAGGAAGTCAAGTGAAATTTAGACAAATGGAGGAACACGTATTATTTAGATGAAGCCAGACAAAGGCAGGACAGATGTGGACAGAGGACTGCAGAAAGGATATAATGGTTTTGTCTCATGGCTTCAGCTGCAGACGACGCATCTCTCTCGCTGTTTGTGTATCTCGAGCTGCTCAAGCGGCCCACAGAACGACGGCCAGTCCCACTACATTCTGAACCACTGACAGCTCATCTGCAAGTGTAACATTACTTGTGCAACATTGTTGAGCTGCAGAGGCAGCTGAGAAAAGGATCATGAAGACAGAAACAAACTGTATAGTTATCATCCATCTACTGCTGTTTAAAAGGGAAAAAATGATTGCCAGATGGCAACAGGGGAAGCAGGCTGTGGCTGGGTGGGTACTGCAGGCAGAGCTCTCTGTGAAAGTTAACACGAATGTGGCACAGGAATTTAGCCTTATTAAGCTTCCTTAAGGGGGGGCTCAGTCCATGGGGACTGCTTGGGAACCATAGGGCAGCATGGACCAGTCATACCGCAGCCTGGTAGCTGTAGATGGAGAAGTGCTGGTTTTCCTCCCGGGCATTGCTGATACACTTGTTACAGGCCCCAGGCACAGGGCATGTGGACAGATAAAAACCTGGAGAAATGATACACATGGGAAACTTTCTTCCATGGGTCTTCATGCTCTTGCCAGAATTTATTTAATAAATACAGTCATTTAAGTCAATAAGTAGTCTTTTTGCACATCACTCATTTTCAACTAAGTTACTTAATTACATAAAGTTAACATGTATCTATCTTAAAACACAGATTCATACAAAAATGTCAAATACTTCACCTAGTCACTATACCTCGTTCAAATCATGAGAAGGGAATGTGAACCTGTCACATTAACAAGGAATATAAACCTTTCCTATCTTATCAGAGAATGTGAACCTCTCACATATTGACAGGGAATCTTTCACATATTAACATGTAAAATAAACTTTTTTATATTAACAGGATGAATAAACTGTTTATCACAGTAGTTCTGTACTAACTGACAGAACCAATGACTGTACCAACGGTTTATAACGTTCCAGGCAAGATAGTGACATTTGTAGCATTTAATTGGTATGGATGACCTCTAACCAACACAAAATCTATTTTATAAACAAAATACAAATAAAACACTTAAATGTGAAACGGAGAAAATGCCCAGGAGCTATAAACATTAACGGTGGACATTTACATTGACCAGGGAGTGAGAGTGGTAGCTAACATCAGGGCTTAAAAGCAAGCCAATGTTCTGTGCCTGAAATGTGTTGGGGGGTTACAACAAAGGTGAAAGGTAAGGTGCAAGAGCGTAACTGTGTTGAAAACTGATGGGGACATAGTGGCTCAGATTAGTGGTGTGACGATACACTCAGAAACATGAGAAAATACGATACTGGGTTCACAAGAACAAGACCAGAAAATAGTTGTACACTGTTATGAATAAATATTCAATCTGGGGTCTGGGGCTCCACCACCTGAGAAAAAATGAGCATTAAACTCTTCTTTTTCTGCATTCTGGTAAAACTTTGCAGCCACCGCCTATAATCAATGCTTGAAGTGGGAAAAGGACGATGCGGCCAGAAATGTTATCACAATAAAAAATTTCATTGGATATCGAGAATTATAACAATAAATGTCAAATCATTGTTTCTTTCAAGTTTAATGGCTGATTTTTGGTCCTGAGTGAAAGACTTATGGCACTTAATGCCAAACAGTGGACGCTCCTAGGCCAAAGAATAAAACGTACAAGTACTGAGACCGCTGACCCATTTTAAGCACTGCTAATAGTCAAAGGTCCAGACGATCCAATCCAGTAAAAGATTTAGTCCATAATACATTTTTATATCAATAAATCCACAAGGTCATCCTTAACGGGGGTCATCTAGCAGAGTGTATGTAAAGTTTAATCAGACTACACAGTGAATAGCAAAAACAACTTAAACACAAGAGATAATGATTCACTATCCTTATTTATTGGTTTGGTGCTTTTGTGCAACTTACTGAGCTGAAAAACAAGAGAAATGATGAACACATCATCTGCAGTCTCCAACCGGCAGCAGGCAGGTGCTCTGCTGCCCACTACTGTCTGTAGTGGTATACATATTTGTAATACAATAATTTGTAATACATTGGAGGACTTTGTCGACTCACCATTACATTTACTTACACTGTGCTACAAAAAAGATGCTGTTAAATTAAACCAAAAAATGTGACCATACATTATGTGTGTGTCACACACCACTGAGCAAGGAACCTGAAGCATCTCTCCATATGCTCATGTAGGTTTATACAGTATCTTACAAAAGTGAGGACACCCCTCACATTTCTGTAAATATTTGATTATATCTTTTCATGTGACAACACTGAAGTGACTGAATGACACTTTTCTACAATGTAAAGTAGTGAGTGTAACACTTGAAACACTGTAAATTTGCTGTCCCCTCAAAATTACACATCACACAGCCATTAATGTCTAAACCGCTGGCAACAAAAGTGAGTTTACAAGTGAGAATGTGGTTCTCCTTGGTGGTGGCCTCTTTTGATCATGGGCCAGTCCGTGAAATCAGTCCTGCAGAGCTGCTGTAGCCTCATCTGTCCAACATTGCATCAGTGACTTCAATCAGTGGTGAGACTGTAGCAGTATAACAGGCTTCTATGAGAGCTTTATAATCCAGCAAACAGTAAACACGCAGAAACTCTCCAAAGGTGACAAGGCTCTTGTTGTTCAAGCTCCAGACAGGTCACACTGTGGAAATAAATGTGTTACTGCGTTTAAAATATGGACATAAACTTATTTAGTTTCATACCATTTGTATATTGTGTTCTGTGGGCATCAATGTGTTTTTTCCCCCACAAGTCTTTATGCAAATAATTAACTTTCACATCCCTTTACTAGTTTCCTTTCCTTTGTTTTACAGTCTGATGTTTAGTTGATACTAATACTTGTGCATACTTTCAGCTACACATTCAAATGTCACAATTTTCAGCTCTTTAAAACTCTTTAAACTAACAACTGCTTCCATTCCACCTTTTCTGCTTTTCCACTTGTGAATGCAGCTTTGCTGACTGCAGGGATGATGTTAAATGAGAAAAGTTCATCTACAAGAGAAACAGATCTGAAAGGAACACAGAATGCCTCAGAGCTGCGCTCCAATCCAATCCAGGCCATTTTGAGCTGTGGAGGTAGCTCATTCCATAGTTTAGGTTTCTTTTGTTTGTTTTTTAGACTGGTTTTAGTGGGTGACTAGTCACCAGTTGATCAGTGGACCTTAATGACCTTGGGGGATGTAGACTCATAAGAATTTTGAGATATAACGAGTTGCCAACCCATTTAATCATTTCAAAACAAACAATAAGATCTTAAAATGTATTAGAAAATGGACTATGAGCCAGGAGAGCAAGGCCAAAACAGGTGTAATGTTTTCATTCTCGCAGGTGCCAGCTAAAAGATTAGCAGCCGCTTTTTAGATTCATTGCAGGCATAAGAGAGAAGATCGGTTAACGCCAATGTAAAGTGCATTGCAGTACATTACACCCTTAGATTCCACACATATGCAAGTGAAATACTCGCTCTTAGAGCCCTGCACACATGAGTAAATCATTTATTTTAAAAATCAGTGTGATAGTGTCATTCAGGGAAGTTACTTTATACTTTTATACTTTACAAAAAATATAAACACAAATAATAATGACCTAAATAAAATAGGTCATTGCAGTAGGGGTAAACCGGGGCGAAAATAACACGGGACGAAAGTAACAAGGCGATTTTCTCAGAGCCCTGACTGCATTTCCAGTCCAAGCTGTGACAGCACCTTCAGCATGCAACCCTTGATGGAGCTGCCAAATATTGCATGATTTGGTCATCTTTTCCTACGGCCATTTTCGGAAAACTGTTTTCAAGCACAGCAAGTAAATTTCTGAAGCAGTACTGTTTTTCGAATTACAAGCTGTGTCTCTCGTTTCATATGTCACAGTAATGATTAATCTACAGGTTATTTAGTGCTTTAACACGCCCTGTCAGAGTTTTTCAGCGTAAAAATAAATTGTGTCGATATGTCAGGAGTTCCTGTCGAGACTAAATTAACACTTCTTACTTCAGCCAAAAGTAACAAGTGTTACTTTCGTCCCTCTACAGTGACCACAAGTGTTTCTTTTGTCCCGCTGCTAATGTGGTGACTTTCTCTGTGTTGCAGCATGTATTGAAACATGTTTATGTTATATTAGACCAACAGACGATGCCAAGAGTAAAGGTAAGAAAGACAGAGAGGTCTGATTCAGCCAAATATTTTTATGCACATTTTGGAATTACATATAAAAGCAGCTGGATAGAAACAAGACTATATTTGCATTATTTTGAGAATTTATATTTATGTTACGAATATTCATTTTCAAATTGCTCATATTGTTGAATAAATGTTTTATAAAATGGATTGACATTGCCAATAAAAAACATTTTAAACAAGTATACAGTTGGGTTACTTTTGAAACATTTAAAGAAACTGTAAATAGATAATAAATAAAATGAAAATGTAATTTATCCATCCTCCTGTGTGTTACTTTCGACCCTCCTGTGTTATTTCGACCCTCCTATGTGTTACTTTCGACCCACCTTACTTTCGACCCTCCTATGTGTTACTTTCGATTTAATATGCGATTATTTTTTAAGCTCTTTACCTTCTGTATTATTCAAAATGGACAAGTAAATCAGTATACACAATATTAGATAAAACTACTGTTCTTTCTCGTGTTATGATGAATTAGGTAGAATTATTATTATGAGCAGTGGTGGAGAAGATATATCAAATTATAATAATATGAGAAAGATAATCCGAGAGTCAATTCATGGCATTAAATAATATGATATAATATCATCAGTTCAGCCTACCTACAGACCAAAAGAAAAACTAAGTTCACCACAGTGTATTATACAGTAAACGCTCAAAACAAAACCCACAGTTCAACCAGCAATTAATGAGTCCTTATGTCAGTTCAAATCTCCTAGGAGTCCATCCTTCTATATCCCAGTAAGCAAATAAAAATACTCAGTTTGAGGTTCAGTTTAAAAGTTGGCCAGCGAAACTAAAGCCAAGTGACGCCTCTCGTGTTTAATAGACAAGCTTAGTAATTCTCCGACAACACCGGAGTTCCCCTGCAGCCTGATGCTGGTGAGCAGCGCACCGGCTGTAACCAGGGTGTAACTCGTGACAGTCTGGGCCTCTTCGGACCTGTGAGTTTAGTTTGAAACGCGGTTTCACAGATATTTCCTGAGCTGACTGGTGGCTGTGTGTGAGACGCAGGCGGCGATTGCCACAATACGCTTAGCTTACTACATGTGTCTTTCTGTTGTGCATGTTTCCTGTAGTGAATCCGCGGATGGCCCAACGCCCGCGGTGGCGGCTGCTACTTGTACAACACGAAGGCAAGGAAGAATCACCTTCGAAGCGTCATCTTCGTCTGCGGACTGCTTTGGCTATGACCAGAGTATAATCGCAGCCTTTGCAATTAGAAAATCTCGTTGTATTACATTGCGATAATATCGCAAATTCGCGATATCAAATTATCGCAAATTTGCGATATCAGGTTTCAGGTTCTTCCTGTAGTTCTGGGATTTTTGCTCACCATTCTCATGATCATTTTGACGCCACGGGGTGAGATCTTGCGTGGACCCCCAGATTAAGGGAGATTATCAATGGTCTTGTATGTCTTCCATTTTCTTACAATTGCTCCCACAGTTGATTTATTCACATCAACCTGCTTGCCTATTGTAGATTCACTCTTCCCAGCCTTGACAGCTCTTTGGTCTTGGCCATGGTTGAGTTGAAATCCTTTTTTTCCACCATAATTTAAAATAAATTCTCTAAAAATCCTACAATGTGATTTCCTGGATAGTCAAAATGTACCTATGATGAAAATTACAGACCTCTCCATCTTTCTAAATAGGAGAACTTGCACAATCATAAGCTGACTAAATACTTTTTGGCCCCACTGTAATAACAACTGTAATAACTTACTCCTGCATACTTTGCACTCTGCTCATTGCACTATTGTCTGTCTGTTTTGTTTATAGAGTGTACATGTGTTCTCTATACTGCAGCCTGTGTTTGATTATTACTGTATTATTGTATAAGTAAGCACGTCGTGAGCATTGTACAATCCAGAGTTAAATTATGTGTACACATATCTGGCAAATAAAGCTGACACTGATTCTGAAAAATGGAAAAAATACAAATTTAAAAAAAAATAAACGTCTATATATCATGTTATCTACATAGAGAAGGTGAATAAAAACATATCTATATGTCTATTATACCTGCTAGCTGTAAAGACAAACCCTCTAACAAAGAATGACTGGACTGCAGTTGTCAATAAAATAACTGTATGGAGAAATTTACCTTTATTAAGAACGCAATATGAACAATATATATCTTAACATTAAAACAGTAACCGAGGCCAGAAAACCACTTTAGGTGCTAAAAATCAAACATTTATTCTGACTTCTTGACATTTGATTTGACATATGAACGGTTGGAGATGTGAAAATGCTGATGAGCAGCACCCAAACAGAAAATGGCAGAAAGGAAAGTCAACAGAGCAGTACAGGATGGGGAGTGGGTGGTGAAGTCATGACCCGCTCTACACTGCCTCTGATTTGCTAGTACTCGTTGACTTTGTTGGTAGTGTTGGTTAGGTTTAGGCAAGTGGGTGAGACTGATTAAGGTAATGAGAATATCAGGGTAAGCGTATCAGAGGCAGACTAGGGCGGGTCAAGCCTCCTCCACCCTAGGAAACACAATATGGCCTACAGGAAAGTTCAATCATAACGTAACAGGTCTGAAGATGTCAACACTTCCAAGTCAGTCCTTGGAACTGTAAAAACCTCTAGACAGGTTTTCCCACAGGACCTAAATGCACCATTAGAGACAGCGAGAGATTTAGAGGGCTGGATGTGAACCAGACTGGTGATTCTGCTGTGGATCCTGCTCTGTGTGGTCCTGTCTATGTCACCTCCACCACCTGCCTCAGCTCCTCTATAAGGGGGGCCAGCTCCTTCTCCAGACTCATGATGAGACCTGAGGAGACACAGTGCAGCGTCGTTACATTTATTAGAATTAGAAAACCTTTTTGTCATTGTACAAAAATATAAAATTAAATTAGGAGTACTGCTCCTTGTCAGAGGCGGCACGGTGGTGCAGTGGTTAGGGCTGTCACCTCACAGCAAGAAGTTCGTGGGTTCAAACCCCAGTTGCATCTGCCTTTCTGTGTGGAGTTTGCATGTTCACCCCGTGTCTGTGTTAGTTCTCTCTGGGTGCTTCGGCTTCCTCCCTCCATCCAAAGACATGCGGGTTGATTGGTGGCTCTAAATTGTCCTTAGGTGTGAATGTGAGTGGTTGTCTATGTGTGGCCCTGTGATGGACTGGCGGCCTGCCCAGGTTGTACCTTGCCTTTTGTCCGATGGGGCTCCAGCCTGTATGCAGGATATGTGGTTGACGATGGGGGGGGAAAAAAAACTAAGGCTGAACGATTTTGGGGGGGGGGGGTCGCAATTAATTGCGATTTTTCTACCAGATAGTGATTTCTTTAAAAGATAAGCCACTTCAAGCAGCACAGTGCAGATAAACTGGGCAAGAAGTCAGACACAGAACGGAATAGAGAATCCGGTTATGTCAAAATAAAATCCCATGCAGACTCCCGGTCGCAAATCAACAATAAACACAGTTAAAACAAAAAAAGAAACAATTTAACTACATAGCCTTTTTAACCATGGTATAAGCACAAAAATGAGGACTAACTCATAACAAATCCACTCAGCAAAATGCTCTTATTCTGAAATGCGTAGCTGTGCATCGAGAGGAACAGAACCGGTTCACAGAATGCTGTTTGTGGATTTCAGCTCAGCATTCAACACAATCTCCCCATGAAGCTGTTCAGCAAACTCAGCTCTGGGTTAAATACAACACTCTGCAACTGGATATTGAACTTCCTCACAAACAGACCCCAGTCGGTTTGGACTGGTCTTCTCCACTCTAGTGCTCAATACTGAAGCCTCCCAGGGCTGTGTGCTCAGTAAGTTATTTAATGGATGTGTTGCATCAAAGACAGGTATGTAATCCATAATGCACCATCGCAACCTCTCTATAATAATTATTTTGTATTAATTTTTTTTTACCAAACTTCAACAGCTAAATGTGCAACATGAAATAACTGAGTCTATAATTAAATAATATAACTATTAACTTTTTTAATCTTTTTTAATGAATAACAGACACCAACAAAGGTTACCTGTTTAAGACCTGGTGGACTGTTAAAGACAGATCAGTCTCTGTCTGTTGATAAACTGTAGGAAAAAGTTTGACATTTCAACTCTGGCAGCGGGCGGGCGTGTGCGTCAGACAAGAACAACTGTGACAGTTTCATGGCATCGCGCCAATAGTTACCTCGCGGAGCGCTTGTTTGCCTGTCTGTTGATGAGGAGCGCAGAGCAACCCCGCGGATAAAAGCCGTATTCACAAGAAATGAATTTATAACATGCCAAAACCTTTAACATCAGGAGGAGTTAAAAAGCAACCATTCAGCGATCCAGTTTAAAAACGTTACTACCCAGAATGCAAGGGGATTAGCTACTAAGGAGAGCTAAGTTAATGTTAGAATGCAGCTGGATTTTTCGAGGCTAGTTCGCTGTATATAGCTGCGCACACGTGCACGTGGTGTTACCAAATAACCATCACTTAATAATAGGAAAGTATCGATAGTGGTATCAATAAAGAATCAGATCATTAAGCAATCACAATAAGAGTATCAATATCAATTACAAATTAATGATTCCCAACCCTACACACACCGCCTCCTCTCAATTCAATAGGGCTGCAACAGCTGATCGGACTCCGAACGCGCCGGGTAAACAGGTTGAATACACCGCTGTCGATGCACTAAATCCAGATGATTATAGCAAGTAGGCCTACCAACAATCGGGTCCAAATAAGTCCTTCTCAGCAATGCATTTAACTTAACACGCTTGCCAGAACATGTACTGCAAGCACGCCGATGCCTCCTGCAAGATTTCACCCAGGGCAGGAAAGTTGACTCCTGGCAGCAAAGGTTCTCTGGTACCGTAACCAGGAAGAGTGGAGGATTTGCACCATGTCCACCCTCGATATTGGAAAGCCTCCCAAAAGAATCCCGAATGGCGTGCCAGGACAGTCGGCGCCATCTCTTTAAATGTATGTATCTATGACTTGGTGCTTAAGAATAAACTGCATTAAAAGTTAATACCGGTGCCCCATGGTCAGGAAGGCTTGGTTACAACTGTTGCTGAGTTAGCATGTGTGGAAATGTCAGGTTTTTGCCAAAAAGAAGTAAAAGAGACTATCAAAAACAGAATGTGAGCGACAGATTTAATAAGGGATTTGTTGGCCACAGAGCTTAATGAATATGAGTTTTACCAATTTAGAACCAGATCCAAAATGGAATCAGCTATCAGAACCCAGTCCTATTAATTTATAATGCATCTCTGCTTCATTATCTTTAGTATGTGTGGCTGAAAGGTGCAAAGTGGACTGAGTCCTGTGACTGACTTCATTGAAAGATGTTACCTGTGTTGGCGTTGCTGCTGGCAATGAAACTGATGACCAGTGGTAACCGGTTGAACTGCACAATCTGTTCAGCAAAGAGACACAAGAGACAAGTGAGGCCAAAGTACGGCTGACTTCAGGAAAGCAGATCACTATAAATATATCTAAAATCTGAAACATAGTCAATGCTCAGCCGCTGGACACCTGACAACGGCTGAGCAACCTAATCTTGGTGGTTCAGCACCAGACTGTGAGCAGAGTGGAGCCAATCCTAGCCTGGCCTCCAAAAGAACAAGCAGCAAAAACCAAACATGGAGTGGGAGATAAGGTGTGAGTCCAGTATTTTAAAAAATCCACTATGTGCTCCATCCAAAATCTCTACATTCAATCCTGCCACAGGCCCTTAGAAGGCATTCACAGCTCATGTGCTGCTGATATTAAACCACTATTTCTGAGCTCCTGATTACTCAAAGAGCCAAAACTACATCAATTGTCAGACAAAGTGATCATAGCTGGCGTCTGACCTGGTAGGTGTTGTAGTAGCAGATGATGCTCTTGTTCTTAGAGAGGCCCAGCTTGCTGCCTTGATCTGTGGCCAGAGCAAAAGTAGACAAGAAGCCAGGTCTCAGTGCGTGGACCGGGGCGTTGTCATTGGCAACTGCAGGGACAAAGAAATAATGTTAACAAAAACTCAAACAGTAAACTAAAGGCAAAGATTAATAAAAAAAATAAATACAAAATGAAGACACGGGCCTCTGCTCCCCTTCCTCTCTGACCACACAACTAATTTCAAGTATTGTCTTAAAAAAATTGCATTATGTAACTTATGTGCAAACAAACTTACCCATAGCAGAGTATGCTGGATTCTTTCTATTGGCTATTCTTACCCATAGCAGAGAATGCTGAATTCTTTCTATCTGGCTGCGCCTACTGCTCATGATGCGTCAGCTCTCCCCTGCTGTGCTCAGACACTGCAGATCAACTGGCCCCCATGTTCACTGAAATTAGGGCTAAGGCTGTCACTACAACCGCAAAACTGAAATACCGCCCTATTGGCCAAGCCAACAGCAGAGGATGGCAAGCACCGCAACAACAGCAATGTTCATACTAGCTTTAATTTCAGTGTGTGTTACATGAATAAATCAGTGCTTCAAAAATTTCACAAGTGTAACAAGCACAAGGATGGTTCAAGGATGGATCACCATGGGCTGTACGTGACCAGATTTCAGATTTGAAAGATGTAAGTGTTGCCGTATTGTATGTTGTTTTACAGTTTATTTTGTAGGTTAGCAAACTTGCGGTTAGCATATTGTGATGCTGGACCGATGCTGTGATACTGAGGGACTGTCGAGAGAAACTGTGAACGATAAGCCTGATTTGAAGCAGCCTACAATTGTTCATGTTGCTTTTTGTGGAACTTCAGTTAGAACGTTACTACAGTGCAGTTGTTAGTTAAAGTTAAAGGGAAGCCAGTGTGTGTATGTTTGTGTGTGCGCGTTGCTGTGGTATGGAAATTGACCTGATAGACCTATCAGGTCATCGGAATAATCAAACGTGAAAGACAGTGAAGTTTGCACAAAACAGGGTAATACTAAACAGGAGGATTCAGACCATGCTAGCAGAAACGAGGAGCTCATTCCAAGAAGAGAATCTGTTGTATGGACAAGTTTGCAAGCCCCACAGTGTTGCAAAAACTCCATTTTCCCGGTCCCTAAGTCTTCTTAACAGCTCTCTGTGACCTGATTTTGTCCCGACGACTGCATGGCTGCATATCCCACAAAGAGCATTTCAGAATCTGAGCATTTCAGAATTAGAGCATTTGGCTTGCCTGATTTTGCTGAGATTTTGTTGATCTGGTAATCAGTGCTTGAATTTTGTGCTTCTACCATGATTAAGAAGGCTACATAGTTAAATTGTTTCTTTTTTTGTCTGATTTTTGTTTATTGTTGTTTTATGATCTGAAGTCTATGGAGGACCAGCTCTATCATATTTAAAAATAAATACAGAAATAAATAAATGCTCAATAAATAAATAAGCATACAATTAATTGCCCCAAAAAATACAATAAGCAAATAAATGTAGGTAGAAATTAAATTATACAGTGAGACATAAATGTATATATCTCTTTTAATTAGCTTCTTTATTTATTCACCTTTGTAATAATTACCTTATTTATTTATTGTCCGTTATAATCTTCAACTTTATTTATTAATTACTTATTTTTTTAAAGTATTTATTTATGTGCATGTTATAATATTTTTGTCTGTTTTATTCTTCCTTTGTATTTTTTAAAACTATTTATTTCTTCAATGCTATTTATTTCTGCCTGTCGTTTTTACATTTCTGTATGCATTTGTGCCTCATTATGCAAATGAGGAGGGGCTGTGTCTTAAGGGGTCAACTTCTGCCCATTGGTTGGTTAGCATTTTACTGCATCGGTCGAATCTACATGGATTTTCCCCACCATAAAGCATTGTTTAGTAATGTCAAACTCAGCAGGCAGACGTTCAGTGTCCGACCTCTTAGGGGAAGCTGCTAATAGACTGGAAGAATTAGAACGCTGTAAGTTTGAGATCTGAAACGTTTTTCTCTGGTCCTTTGAACATTTTTTCCAAGTATATCCAGCTGCAGCCTGCAGACCGTGAGATCGTGACGGAAGTTGAACTTCCATATATGGTTTGTCCCAGAAGCCACTGCGCACAAAACGTGCGGCTGAGTTTACTTTCTATTGTGACAGTTGTTGCCTGGACACCTCTTCCTCTAGTGAGGAGGAAACTTTGATATGTAGAGGCAGAAACTTGTTACTTTAATCCACTGCAGCAAAGTCGCAGACATCAGCCAAAATATCGGTACGTGATGTCACTATCACACGGAAGCGCTTCCGCTGGCTGCACATACAGGTCAGTGTGCGGCGGTGGCGTCACTTAACTGATCCTTAAGAATCACTTTGGAAAATGTAGCGTGTGGAAGCTATCGCGCTACTCTGTCAATAAAAGAGCTTTGATTTGATTCAGAAAACAGCGACGCTGCCACCAAGCTACTGAGAAATGTAGTTAAACTAGTAACGGTGCTACTTGTAGCGACGCTGCTGCCCAACGCTGCTCGTATGGTGGCCGTGTTGAAGCAGCTCGGTGGCAGCAGGGCGCTGAGACGATGACTCTGTCTTGTTGCAGCAAACACGGAGCGACTTTCTGTTCTTAAGTTTATTCCACGCACAGTCAAAGTCTTCACCAGGTTTGCCGCTCTTAGCAGCAATTATCTTACGTCGCAAATATTGCATCGCACGCTGTTGCATCAAGCCACACTTTTGATTTTCTCCGCGTCTTTTACATCCACGAGCCACGTCTCTGTGCGCAACCCGCGTGAGCTAGGCCCAATCCCAATCACCCCCCTAAGCCCTAAGCCCTGAACCCTCACAGACTTTACTGACGTCACTTGGAAAGTGACTGCGTGCAAGAGGCTGCAAGGACTCAAAATGCTGTAACTAGGAACGGGACGGCCCTTTCCCACTTTATCACGTTACCTTGACAACGCTGAAAAACGCTGCACACTTTTTATTTTATGCTTTTGTCTGATTAATGAAGTCCTGCAGGCTCTTATAGTGACATCCACTCTACAGAGTGGAGGAGTGGTAAATGTCAATATATTTGTCAATAATCATGAATAGGCCGACACTATTGTTGGTCAAAACACACATCATTAAGTAAAACTAAAATAAATAGTTGAATAAACAAAGTGTGTAGGCTAATAAGGTGTATTCCTCTGACTTCATGTGTTCTATGCACCATCTTAAGTTCAGAAAAATTCTAACAATATTAACATCAGCGTTGGTGTCAATGCTTGTTTGTTTACCGTTTTCTTCTTCTTCTCCTGTATAGGCGTATTTGCCGTGATATTTGACTCGCTTCGGGCTTCCCCTGGTAACCCCGTGTTTCACGTCATACCGCTATGAACTGTGGGCAATTCCCTCAGCCAAAGTCTGCAGAAATCGCGGACTTACGGAAAGGGTCTAAAAGGGCTCAAAATGTCCGCGAGAGAGCCCTCAGCGCACTTGACGATTTGACAGTGGGACAGCCCTAAGCCCTCACGGACTTCCCGGGAACGCGCCTCAAAGTCTGTGAGTCTGTGAGGGTGGAGATTGGGATTGGGCCCTAGTCTTTACATCACCACAGCCAATTACAATCACTTGTAGATGTGGGCACATCAAGAATGCTGCATGCTTATTGGTTCATTGGCGTTAACAAGAACCTTTAGGTATCGAACTTTGGTACCGAAAGACAAGGCATTTTTTGACACTTGGTGTTATTGAAGCAATTCGGTCGGTGCCTAAAAAGTATTGAACTCGATACCCAGCCCTAGTTTTTAGCATTGCAGCTCTGTCTGGACGTCATGTTAGATTGATTTAAATGATTGAAGAATGAAATGAAATGAAGATTAGTCCAGCATTATTACAGATTGCGTGTCTGAAAAGGACTTAGGAGTAAAAGAATTTCAAATCACAGTGTCGTCCATGTTCTACAGGCTGGGGTTGTTGGTACCTTAGCCTCTGCGGTCTGTGTATGAACAGGGTGAATGTGACATGTAGTGAAAAGAGCTTTAATTTGTCAGAAGACTAGAAAGGCGACATACTGGTACAGACCATTTACCCAAACTCCAAAAGGCAGGGCTTTAAAAAAATAGAGCTTTCTCTGTAGTCCACAGTGTTCTGTGACCCAGTGGAGAGACCACGGTCCCGTGGGTCAGTGTGGCTGCCCTTTGCTGTGGGCTTGTACAGGAAATGCATACAGCCATAGTGTGACAAAGAAGAGGAGATGAAGTTTCTTACCTTTAATAACTGGGACTCCATCCCTGTCTGTCACTACAATAGCATGAAGACCTTCAACGCTGGAGAAGAGAATGTAGATTTTATAAATGACTCAGCACTAAACACCGTGGCAGGTCCACTGAAACATCGTGCTACATCAGTCATACGTACCTCTGCAACTGTTTGTACAAGTATCTCTTAAAATCCTGCACAGATATATATGTCCAAAAGAAAACAACCAAGTGAGACAAGCTTCAACATGAGTGTCACAAAATATATATTTCAATTTCCTCCGTGCTACTGAGGACAGGGACTCTGGTACTCACGTCAGCCATGGCAGCCAGTGTTAGCGTGTTATCCGAGCTGTAGGGAGACAACAGGCTGCATTAACCTCCTCGTGATGAAGACTACTTCACTGTTAATAGAACTGCTAGCACTAAGTTAAAGTGAATGAAAGTAACGTTTTGCTGACCTGTTAGCTAACGTTAGTTAGCAAGACAACCAAACTGCTGACATTAATCTAGCCTAACGCTCACGGTTACATCCTATAATAAATAAACCAGCTGTTCCGCCAGGTGAAGTTAACCTCTGATTTTCAAACTATAAAATAACAGATAAAACAAGAATGCTACTTAAAACAGTAACGTTAAACACTTTCACAAACCTTCTTTGACTCCGTTTAATTAGCTGTCCAGCTCATACACGTACAGAGGCGCGAGCACAAATCACATGACACGTTTGTTTTCTTTCCGGCTCTCTGAAAAGTGTTGACGAGTGTCAATGTTGCGCAACATTGCTGCAAAGCATGCGCACGACACGCCGCACATTGTCGCAGCATTCAGCATTCAGCGCAGTTCCATCAGCTCCTTCCATCGCTGTCAGTGCCCTTTTTTTTTTTTTAAATTTTATTCAGGACGTCATCACATACGTATAACGACACCATACCAATACCAACCCCCCCCCCCCCCCACACACAAAAAAACCCCCAAAACACAATGACATATTACATTCATTAAGGCTTCCTGATAAAAAGTCCAGGTTAAAGCACCAACCTGAGTTTTCATTTCTAATATCAGTCACTTCCATGAGGTCACAAGTGTTGAGTATGTATGTACAGTCCTTTGGGCTTTGCAGTTTTTTGAATATTTTATGGAGTCCATGTATGCATCTAGTTCATTCATGAAGACAGGGAAGAATGGTGTAGAGCCAGTAAATTTACATTTGTGGATATGGTATTTGGCAAGCAAGAATAACAGATTTGTTATGAAATATAGACCTCTTTTAATGCCCCTGAAATCAAAAACACCTAAGAAAACATCCCTAAAACAAAACAAAAAATCTGGAATGAGGCAAGTCTGAATGAGCTCCAGCATGTCTGACCAGAATTTCTCAGTGTGACAACAGTTCCAAAACAAATGGGACACATTCTCCTCTGCCATTTTACAGAATGAACACTCAGTATCAATATTCAAGTTTAAATCTTTTAATGAAAGATTTTACTGGGTAGAATCGGTGAATCAATTTAAATGAAACTTCTCTCACTTTATTAGTAAGCAAATATTTAAAGCCCCCCTCCAGGCAGTTTTAACGGCCGTTTTTGGTGAACGTTCTTTCTCAAACAGAGAATGGGGGTGTGGTCAATAGTCAGACGTAACATTACCATGACAACCAAAAACTGACGGGCTGGAGTGTTCACTAACGATATGCTGTGTTAACATCACACTTGACTGTCTGGCAGGAGTAGCTATTATGTGCGCGTATCAGCTGTTATGGGAATATGGGAACTTGATACGTTGTCAAAAAATATATTCTGTATTTATATATTCTCCCATTGGCATCAAACAGTTGAACAACAAGTAAAATATTGTTATTCAACAAATTTTATAAGAACAGTGACTTGTTTTTATAGAGAATGTCCTTATTATTCCAAATAAAGTAGCGGTGCAGAGAGAAGTTGTGTTTAAAGAAGAGAGACCAGGACAAAAGCATCTGCCTATGAAAGTTTGATAGCTTGATAGGGATTTTACTGATATTATAATTACACACTAAGAGAAAGCCCAGGCCAACAATCTTGGAAAAGATAGCATTTGGAATAAATTTCCATAATGACGAAGGATTATTAACAAATTGTCTAAGCCAATTGATTTTGAAGGTGTTGTTCAGAGTTGTGAAGTCCAGAAAGTTCAAACCCCCACACTGAGTAGTGTTCATAATCACAGATGTTTTGACGTAGTGAGTTTTTTTTCCCACACAAAGTTAAATAACATATTGTCAATTCTTTTGGATACCCTAGTGTCAATGTCCAGCGACAGAGCCAAGTAAGTGAGTCTGGATATGCCTTCTGCCTTAGATAGTAATATTCTACCTCTCAAAGATAAATCCCTTAGCAGCCAATGGTTCAATTTCTTGTGTGTTTTGTTGATAATGGGGTTGCAATTTAACAGATTTCTTGCATTTGGGTCTTTGGAAATAAGCACACCAAGGTACGTCACCTGATCCACTACAGGTATATCACATATAGAAGGGACATTACATTCTTTAACTGCCATCAGTTCACATTTTCGCAAATTCAACTTCAAACCAGATGCCAACGAGAAACCATGGATTAAGTCTAATACAGGAGGAATCTGGGAAGCATCTCTCAGGAACAGTGGTGTCGTCCGCCAGCTGACTGATAATATATTAGCTATAGTTATCCCCTCCAAGGCACTGTTAGAGACATGAAGAGTGAGGAGTTGAGAGGTGATCAGAAACAGATAAGGAGAAACTGGACAGCCTTGTTTGATGCCACGTGACACACTGAATCTAGGTGAGGTGCCAAATTTCAGTTTGACTGCACTACTACCATTCTTATACAGAGTTCTGACAGTTCTACAGAAAACATCCCCAAATCCAAGTTTTTTAAGGGCATTCAAAATAGAACCATGTTCAAGTGAATCAAACGCCTTGTAAAAATCAAGAAATAGTATGAAACTATCGTCATTTACGAGCTCATTATAATCTAAAATGTCCAGTACTAATCTAATATTGTTTGCAATATGTCGTTTTCTCATAAACCCAGACTGTGATTCGTCTATTACAGAGTCCAACACTTCTTTAAGTCTATTAGCAAAAATAAGGGCAAAGATTTTGTAGTCACAGTTTAGAGAGTGATAGGACGCCAATTCTCTAGACAAAGTCTGTCTTTGTTTAGTTTTGGAATCAGGGTGATGACACCTTGTGAAATAGTTGTTGGAAGAGCTTCATTTTCTAAACTCTCTAAGAAAACCTTTTGCAGAAAAGGACATAGCAAATCATCAAACACTTTATATAGTTCGGCTGTTAAGCCATCACCCCCTGGGCTTCTGTTAAATTTTAGACCTCTGATGGCTGTTAACACCTCCCCCTGGGAGATACTGCAGTCACAGAAGTCTCTATCCTCTGGGGATATAACTTTGCAGCAGCCGATAGACTCTATAAAGGAATTGGCAGTGGCCTCGCAATAAATAGAGGTGTATAATGTAAGCTGAGAGGCTAGCTGTATAATAACATCATCCTCAGCTGCTCTTTTCTCCTTGGCTCGATCACCACCGAATTTCCTGAGAAACTTGCCCATCTCATATTTTAGGAGCTCCCAGTTACTCCCATAAGAAATCTGAGATTCTGTTCTGCTCCAAAAAGTGTTGATCATTTCCTTAATTTGTAGTTTCTGGAAACTAATAGGAGGGACCCATTTAGTTTTCAGAATGAGGCTTTTGGTCCCGGAGATTGGTCCAGGGACAGAAATATGGAGATATAAATCGCTTTATGATCAGTCATAGGAGTGTTACAGATATTGGCTGAAATTTTATTATCCAATAAACCTCTCGACAGCAGCCAGTAGTCAATTCTAGATTGTCTTGAGCAGTCCTTATTGGACCAGGTAAATTGTCGATCTTCTGGATACAGTTTTCTCCACACATTAATCAGATCAAACTTATCCATAAAACGATTTAAAGCAGAGCTAGACAACCCAGATCTCCTTGGTGGCCACCTGTCTAACACGTTGTTCATGGCTATATTAAAGTCTCCTCCTAAAACCAGTGAAGCAGTAGGGTATTTAAGCAACCAGTGTGAGATTTTATTCTCTAAGGTATCAAGAAAAATGTTATTTTCCGCATTAGAGTTGTAGCCATAGATGTTAATAAGAGCTATGGTGAGATTATTTATCACTACGATCATTAAAAGAAAATGATCTGAAGGGTCTATATTAGTTTCTAAAATATTCCCATTAAAGTTTTGCTTAAAGATTCCTACCACAGCTGAATGCTCTGATCCATGTGCTAGCCATATCATCTCCCCATTGTGACCTCCAGAACTTACAATCACTGGCTGTTGAGTGACATTCTTGAAAGAGACAAAAATCTGTCTTGTTTTTCTTCGCAAAGAAAAACAAAGCCTTACACTTCACACTATTCCTAAGACCCATGGCATTGATAGACATTAAAGACAAAGACATAGAAGAATATCAAAAATATATCCGGAAAACTGGAGAGGTATGAAAACCTCTTTAAGAACTGAGAGAGAAAACGAACTGTTACATCTGCAAAAGAACCGCAAGCCCATGTCAAAACGACTGGGGCAATCATGAGACGTCATATCCATCCATTTAATAACTACCCTTAAAAGAAGGAACCAATGGACCAAGTTAATCTACAGATTGAGTGCTTTGGTGATCTAGGTATGTATGACAAAGTGTCTTAAGAATACAGCATTGTGTAGTTCTAACACTGGGGAAAGGACCAAGGAGGTAAATTGTCTACATCCCCCCTTAATTTCATGTCCCCTCATTTTTAAATTTATTGACAGGGATTGACACCCAACTATGTAAATGTTAAATCTAAACTTACAGAGACAAAGTAAGTGGTAGGTCACCACCTACTGGCGACCCATAATATCAATAGCTTGAAAAGTATTTCCTACCTGACAATATTAAGTTAGATAAGTGTATCATAGGCACTGAAAGATGTGAGACTGCCCAAGAATAAGGGGTTAAACAGAATAAAGATAACCTACCAGGGAACTTGTGAACACTGTAAGCCCCTTTCTTTTCCTTTTTTTTTAACAGCACCAGCTATTCAAACCCATACACGCCTATGGACGAAAAGCATCCTGAGGTATCGGAAACCTTGTTGCTTACACACCATTCACTGTGACTCTGAAGCCTGCTTTCTTTCCCTCCTTCCTCGCCTGTTCAACAAGCGGCCATAGCTTGTTCCTGGCATCCTTGGTCTCTTGTGGCAGGTCCTCGAAGATCCTGATCTTCCTATCCTTGAGAGTGGACGAGGTTCTGGCATCCCTCCAAATCTTATCCCTGTGGGCTCTCGACAGGAACTGCACAATGATGCGTCGGCAGGAACGCGGCTCTCCAGAGCGGGAACCAAGTCTATGAGCAATGTCCATAGAGAGGCCCAGTTGATCTGCGATGTCAGGCGACACCTCCTCTTATAAGCGTCCAGCTCATTGCATCTTTCACGGAGCGCACGGTCTTTCTCCAGAAACCCCACTTTGCTCTGTAAGGTGCCGACTTTGTTTGTCACGTCCTCCATTTGCTTGCTCATAAATTCCAGGGAGTCAGTGACACTTTTAATGGAGCTTGTATTATCTTTAACCATAGCCTCTAGTGACTGTAAACGTCTAAGTGATTCTTCTTGCATTTTCTCAATTCTTTCCATTACTGTTAGCAGAACTGAAATAGACACAGGCTGACCATTATTCTCATCGAGGGTCTTACACCTCTTGGCAGCTCACGGCTTTGGAGCCTCACCTGACGGCTGAGCTTGGTCTGGGAGCCCTTGCTCCGGCGGCACCTCTGTCACCACCTTGTTTCCTGGCAGTTTCTTGGCGTATGAGTGCATTGTGTCGCTTATATCGTCCTCTGCGTCCATTTATGAAGAGAAAGAAAACCGAGTCAGGAGAAAAGAAAGGAAAAAAATAAGAGTTTTGCGACGCAGTTGATAGCTTGTGACCAACACAGGGGGTGCGTTCCAATGGGCTAATGGTGCTTTCACACCAAATGCGAAGCCCAAAGAAATGCGAGTGTTTGGGGCGGTGAGTTTACATACAAAGTCAATGCAAAGACGCGTAGAACCGCAATTTCCAGTCGGGCGGCGCGAGGCCGGCGACGCAAAGGCAACGCGATGGAATTCGCGTGAGTTGAATATTTTCAACTCAAGCGAAAAAAGTCGTGCAACGCTGAGTCGCGATAGCCTATCATTGTTGAGATTGTCCATACGTCACCGAGGCTTCAGAGCGTTGTGTGCAGAGGGCCGGGCAGAGCGGGGGATTGAAAATCTGCAGGCCGGGTGACAGCTGCTAAACTTGGGCTAGAGGAGCAGGGAGCAGCGCTCCAAACTTCGGAGAAATAAATACCCACAAGTCGGTCCGATTCGGTTCTGACAACTATGCCGTTTACTCGGAGGAGGAGCTTGGCGTTAAATGTTTTTATTAAATTAGCATTTTATTTTAATTTTGGGGATTTCAACGTTGATTTATCTTGACTGGAGCTTCTCAGCAGCTAGATTCCATGCACATCCAGTTACAGTATTATTGTGAGCGTTGTTAGCTCTGTCGGACTACGATTTCATATTTATATGAAAACGGGACAAAGCTGGACATTACTTGGAGAAAAGAAAGCGAGGAGGTTGAACTACCTGGTGAGTTCAGAAAACATGTGTCTGTAACTTTATTAAAGCTGTCATTGTACTTTACTGTGACCAAGTTAGCATAGCACAGCCCTGATCGATCCAAACTCCATTCAGAAAACAAACATTTTATAAGTTGTTGTCCTGCTGTCTTGCTGACAGACCTGACAAAGCATGAATTCAAATGTTTAACAAATCTGCATCATGTTGTGGTTATTCACCTCATCGCGTTAAAATCGCGTTAAAATCGCCTTCTCGCGTTGTGTGTGAACACTTGCAGCGAATGTACTCGCGCAAGGAAAGCGCTGTGAGGTGGAAAATTGCGTTTGGTCTGAAACCGGCATAACACTAGTAGTCCTTAGCCGCGGCTAGCTGCTAACTTTAGATAACTCACAAAAGTAACGAGGAACAGTACCCGTAACTTCAAGTTATTATCTTCGACGTCCCTTGCAGTAGGCAGGCGATAGGGTAGCACTTGGAACACCAAGTTTCTTCTGACTGGACGTGCTGACGTACTGCGGTAAGCGTGTTGACTCATTTCCGTTTCCGGTGCTTGTGTGTTGGTAGCCTGTTTGCTGCTCTCGCTAAATACCAGATAAAATTGTTAGATTATCATTACAGCGGCCAATTGTCCGCTAAACACTTATTCTTACAGTAAGTTTGCCTAAACACTCACAGTTCTTTCCATCTTTAGTGACTGCTGTTCGATCTCATAGTTGTTTTCAAAAGTTTTGGTAGCCAACGCTACCGTACTTTAGCTTAGCCGTTAGCGACTTTAGCTTAGCAGCTAACAATGGCTTCTCCTTCTCCCTCTCTCTCTCCTGCTTTCTCCTGCTCGGTGTGTCAGATGTTCAGTTACTCCTCTGCCTCCTTTAGCGGTAATGGTACGTGTAACAAGTGTAATTTATTTTTAGACATGGAGGCGAGGCTCAGTGAGTTAGAAGTCCGGCTCCGCACCTTGGTAGATCAGCCTACTGTAGCTAGCCAGTCCCCGGTAGTCGGTGCGGACCGGCCTGAGTTAGCCTCTGGTAGCCGTTCCCCGGCATTTCCTGAGCAGCCAGGAAAGGGTGGCTGGGTGACTGTCCGAAGGAGGAATAGTCAGTAAGCATTCAAAGCCCTCAGGACACCACCATTCGCTTCCCGTTTCTAATAGATTTTCCCCACTCAGCGACACACCAGCTGAGAAACCAACTCTGATAATTGGCAGCTCCATTTTGCGAAACGTGAAGTTAGCGAAACCAGCGACCATAGTCAAATGCATCCCTGGGGCCAGAGCGGGCGACATCGAGTCCTATTTGAAACTGCTGGCTAAGAATAAACGTAAATACAGTAAGATTGTTATTCACGTCGGCGGTAATGACTGCCGGTTACGCCAATCGGAGGTCACTAAGATTAATGTTGAGTCGGTGTGTTCATACGAAAAAACAATGTCGGACACCGTAGTTTTCTCTGGACCCCTCGACCTTGTTCTGGTATATGGTATTGAAATTGAACATTTAATAGTGTTCCCACAGAATCCCTCTTTATCTGATCATTGTTTGATAACTTTTGAGCTTGTACTGCTGAACTACCCTCCATTGGGCAAAAATTTCTATACAAGATGTCTGTCTGATAGTGCTATAGCTAAATTTAAGGATGCAATCCCATCGGCTCTAAATTCACTATCAGGTATCAAATTAAGAGAGGACTCTTACGCGAATTTCAGTCCCTCCCAAGTCGATCATCTTGTTGATAGTGCTGCAGGCTCGCTGCGAACAACACTTGACTCTGTAGCCCCTCTACAAAAGAAAATACTAAAACAAAGACGGTTAGCTCCATGGTATAATACTGAAACTTGCAAATTAAAGCAAATATCACAGAAACTCGAGAGGAATTGGCGTTCCACCAAACTGGAAAATTCTCGTTTAATTTGGCAAGATAGTCTTAAAACTTAGCAGCTCTATTGAGCAAAGTATTCCCATAGCTCTCAGTAGTTACGACTTCATGAGCTTCTTTAATGATAAAATTCTAGCTATTAGAAACAAAATCCACCAAGACCTGCCCTCAGCTGGCACCGACTTAACTTTATACCCAGGAACCTTAGAAACAGCTGTAAAACCAATTATATGTTTAGACTGCTTTGCTTCCCTCAATCTTTATCAACTAACTTCAATAATTTCTTCATTTAAACCATCTACCTGCCTCTTAGACCCCATCCCGACTAGGCTGCTTAAAGAAGTTTTGCCCTTGGTTGGCACTTCTCTGCTGGATGTGATCAATTTGTCTTTATCAACAGGCTACGTGCCACAGTACTTTAAAGTAGCTGTAATTAAACCTCTTCTGAAAAAGCCCAACCTGGATCCAGACGTTTTAGCCAACTATAGACCTATATCTAACCTTCCATTTATCTCTAAGGTCCTGGAGAAAGCAGTCGCCAAACAGCTGTGTGACTTTCTACATAGCAATAGTTTATTTGAGGATTTTCAGTCAGGATTTCGAGCTCACCATAGCACAGAGACAGCACTGGTGAAAATTGATAATGACCTCCTAACTGCATCAGACAAAGGACTTGTCTCTGTATTGGTTTTACTAGATCTTAGTGCTGCATTTGATACCATTGACCATCAGATCCTATTACAGAGAATGGAACATTTCATTGGCATTAAAGGAACCGCTCTAAGCTGGTTTAAGTCCTATTTATCAGATCGATTTCAGTTTGTACATGTTAGCGATGAGTCCTCCATGCATACCAAAGTTAGTCATGGAGTTCCACAAGGATCTGTGCTTTCGGACCAATCCTCTTCACTTTATATATGCTTCCTTTAGGCAATATTATCAGGAAACACTCCATAAACTTTCATTGTTATGCAGATGATACTCAGTTATATCTATCAATCAAGCCAGATGAAACTCATCAGTTAGCTAAGCTTCAAATGTGTCTTCAGGATGTTAAAACCTAGATGACCTGCAATTTTCTAATGTTAAACTCAGATAAAACTGAAGTTATTGTTCTAGGCCCTAAGCACCTCCGTGACGCATTATCTAAAGATATAGTTTCCCTGGATGGCATCGCCCTGGCCTCCAGCACCACTGTGAGAAATCTTGGAGTTATCTTTGACCAGGACATGTCGTTCAACTCTCACATTAAGCAAATTTCTAGGACCGCCTTTTTTCACCTCACGTAATATTGCGAAAATCAGGAACATCCTGTCTAAAAAATGATGCAGAAAAACTAGTTCATGCATTTGTTACTTCTAGACTGGATTACTGCAATTCGTTATTATCAGGCTCTTCGAAAAGTCCATTAAGACTCTTCAGCTGATCCAGAATGCTGCAGCACGTGTTCTGACAGGAACCAGTAAAGAGATCATATCTCTCCTGTCTTAGCTTCTCTGCATTGGCTTCCTGTAAACTCCAGAATAGAATTTAAAATCCTTCTTCTCACATACAAAGCTCTTAATGGTCAGGCACCATCTTATCTTAAAGAGCTCATAGTACCTTACTACCCCACCAGAGCACTGCGCTCCCAGAATGCAGGGTTACTTGTGGTTCCTAGAGTCTCCAAAAGTAGAATGGGAGCCAGAGCGTTCAGCTATCAGGCTCCTCTCCTGTGGAACCAGGTTCCAGTTTGGGTTCGGGAGGCAGACACCGTCTCTACATTTAAGAGTAGGCTTAAGACTTTCCTTTTTGATAAAGCTTATAGTTAGGGCTGGCTCGGGTGAGTCCTGAACCATCCCTTAGTTATGCTGCTATAGGCTAGACTGCCGGGGGATTTTCCCATGATGCACTGAGCTCCTCTCTCCTCTTCTCTCTTTCTCTCTGAGTTCAACCTCATCCCATTAATGCATGTTACTAACTCGATTTTTTCTCCCTCTCCCGTGGTCGTGTGCTTCCCCCTCCTGTCGCTTCCTGCGGGTGTTGCTGGCTCTGGAGCTGTGGAGTCTGGATCTGTGGTTGGGAGTCTCCTGCTGCCCCCGTGTTCCTGCTCGACGCCCTCTGCTACAGTTGCAATTGCTATTACTAGTCCTATTGCTATTATTACTGTTATCATTATCATTAACATTACTATAAATATCTGTACCATTTTTCATTCAGTCTATAGCACCATCACCTTTATTGTCTGTACTCTGAATTCTTATCTGAATTTGCAGAGTTTTTGTCAACTTTAGTCCTTAAAACGGACAAAGTTATTATTGTAGGGGATTTTAATATTCATGTGGACGTTGAGAATGACAGCTTTAGTACTGCATTTATCTCTCTATTAGATTCAATTGGCTTCTCTCAGAGTGTTCATGAACCGACTCACTGTTTTAATCACACCCTCGACCTTGTTCTGGTATATGGTATCGAAATTGAACAATTAATAGTGTTCCCACAGAATCCCTCTTTATCTGACCACTGTTTGATAACTTTTGAGCTTGTACTGCTGAACTACCCTCCATTGGGCAAAAAATTTCTATACAAGACATCTGTCTGATAGTGCTATAGCTAAATTTAAAGATCGCGATCCCATCGGCTCTAAGTTCACTATCAGGTATAAAATTAACAGAGGGACTCTTACTGCGAATTTCAGTCCCTCCCAAGTCGATCATCTTGTTGATAGTGCTGCAGGCTTGCTGCGAACAACACTTTCGACTCTGTAGCCCCTCTACAAAAGAAAATACTAAAACAAAGGCGGTTAGCTCCATGGTATAATACTGAAACTTCGCAAATTAAAGAAAATATCACAGAAACTTCGAGAGGAATTGGCGTTCCACCAAACTGGAAAATTCTCGTTTAATTTGGCAAGATAGTCTTAAAACTTATAGGAAGGCCCTCCGTAATGCCAAAGCAGCGTACTACTTGTCATTAATAGAGGAAAATAGGAACAACCCCAGGTTTCTTTTCAGCACTGTAGCCAGGCTGACAGAAAGTCACAGCTCTATTGAGCAAAGTATTCCCATAGCTCTCAGTAGTTATGACTTCATGAGCTTCTTTAATGATAAAATCCTAGCTATTAGAAACAAAATCCACCAAGACCTGCCCTCAACTGGCACCGACTTAAGTCTATACTCAGGAACTTTGGGAACAGCTGTAGAACCAGTTATATGTTTGGACTGCTTTGCTTCCCTCAATCTTTATCAACTAACTTCAGTAATTTCTTCATCTAAACCATCTACCTGCCTCTTAGACCCCATCCCGACTAGGCTGCTAAAAGAAGTTTTGCCCTTGGTTGGCACTTCTCTGCTGGATGTGATCAATTTGTCTTTATCAACAGGCTACGTGCCACAGTACTTTAAAGTAGCTGTAATTAAACCTCTTCTGAAAAAGCCCAACCTGGATCCAGACGTTTTAGCCAACTATAGACCTATATCTAACCTTCCATTTATCTCTAAGGTCCTGGAGAAAGCAGTCAGCCAAACAGCTGTGTGACTTTCTACATAGCAATAGTTTATTTGAGGATTTTCAGTCAGGATTTCGAGCCCATCATAGCACAGAGACAGCACTGGTGAAAATTACTAGTGATCTCCTGACTGCATCAGACAAAGGACTTGTCTCTGTATTGGTTTTATTAGATCTTAGTGCTGCATTTGATACCATTGACCATCAGATCCTATTACAGAGACTGGAACATTTCATTGGCATCAAAGGAACCGCTCTAAGCTGGTTTAAGTCCTATTTATCAGATCGATTTCAGTTTGTACATGTTAGCGATGAGTCCTCCATGCATACCAAAGTTAGTCATGGAGTTCCACAAGGATCTGTGCTCGGACCAATCCTCTTCACTTTATATATGCTTCCCTTAGGCAATATTATCAGGAAACACTCCATAAACTTTCATTGTTATGCAGATGATACTCAGTTATATCTATCGATCAAGCCAGATGAAACCCATCAGTTAGCTAAGCTTCAAATGTGTCTTCAGGATGTTAAAACCTGGATGACCTGCAATTTTCTAATGTTAAACTCAGATAAAGCGGAAGTTGTTGTTCTAGGCCCTAGGCACCTTAAGTGACGCATTATCTAAAGATATAGTTTCCCTGGATGGCATCGCCTGGCCTCCAGCACCACTGTGAGAAATCTTGGAGTTATCTTTGATCAGGACATGTCGTTTAATTCTCACATTAAGCAAATTTCAAGGACCGCTTTTTTCACCTCATGTAATATTGCAAAAATCAGGAACATCCTGTCTAAAAATGATGCAGAAAAACTAGTCCATGCATTTGTTACTTCTAGACTGGATTACTGCAATTCCCTATTATCAGGCTCTTCGAAAAGTCCATTAAGACTCTTCAGCTGATCCAGAATGCTGCAGCACGTGTTCTGACAGGAACCAGTAAAGAGATCATATCTCTCCTGTCTTAGCTTCTCTGCATTGGCTTCCTGTAAAATCCAGAATAGAATTTAAAATCCTTCTTCTCACATACAAAGCACTTAATGGTCAGGCACCATCTTATCTTAAAGAGCTCATAGTACCTTACTACCCCACCAGAGCACTGCGCTCCCAGAATGCAGGATTACTTGTGGTTCCTAGAGTCTCCAAAAGTAGAATGGGAGCCAGAGCGTTCAGTTATCAGGCTCCTCTCCTGTGGAACCAGGTTCCAGTTTGGGTTCGGGAGGCAGACACCGTCTCTACATTTAAGAGTAGGCTTAAGACTTTCCTTTTTGATAAAGCTTATAGTTAGGGCTGGCTCGGGTGAGTCCTGAACCATCCCTTAGTTATGCTGCTATAGGCTAGACTGCCGGGGGATTTTCCCATGATGCACTGAGCTCCTCTCTCCTCTTCTCTCTTTCTCTCTGAGTTCAACCTCATCCCATTAATGCATGTTACTAACTCGATTTTTTCTCCCTCTCCCGTGGTCGTGTGCTTCCCCCTCCTGTCCTCCCCCCCTCCCCTCACTTCCCTGCGGGTGTTGCTGGCTCTGGAGCTGTGGAGTCTGGACCTGTTGTTGGGAGTCTCCTGCTGCCCCGTGTTCCTGCTCGACGCCCTCTGCTGCAGTTGCAACTGCTATTACTAGTCCTATTGCTATTATTACTGTTATAATTAATATCACTAAACATTACTACAAATATCTGTACCATTTTTCATTCAGTCTATAGCACCATTACCTTTATTGTCTGTACCTCTATGTGTATACTGTGTAGGTTGCCTCCCTCTGCTCTCTCTCTCCTGCTCTCTCTCTCTCTTGCTCTCTCCCTCTCTCTCTCCCCCTCACCCCCAACCGGTCGAGGCAGATGGCCGCCCACCCTGAGCCATGGTTCTGCTCGAGGTTTCTGCCTCTTAAAGGAAGTTTTTCCTTGCCTCTGTCAGCCTAGTGCTTGCTCTTGGTGGGAATTGTTGGGCTTCTGTAAATAACTTCAGAGTACGGTCTAGACCTGCTCTTTATGAAAAGCGCTGTGAGATAACTGTTGTTGTGATTTGACGCTATATAAATAAAATTGAATTGAATTGAATTGAACCTCTATGTGTATACTGTGTAGGTTGCCTCCCTCTGCTCTCTCTCTCTTGCTCTCTCTCTCTCTTTCTCTTGCTCTCTTTCTCTCTCCCCCTCACCCCAACCGGTCGAGGCAGATGGCCGCCCACCCTGAGCCATGGTTCTGCTCGAGGTTTCTGCCTCTTAAAAGGAAGTTTTTCCTTGCCTGTGTCGCCTAGTGCTTGCTCTTGGTGGGAATTGTTGGGCTTCTGTAAATAACTTCAGAGTACGGTCTAGACCTGCTCTTTATGAAAAGCGCTGTGAGATAACTGTTGTTGTGATTTGGTGCTATATAAATAAAATTGAATTGAATTGAATTGAATATATATATATTGCCATAACAAGTTATCAAAATAACCAGTTAACCTTTGAATTTCTTTTAAATCAGCAAAAAAAAAGACATGGACAAGAAAATGGCTGCTGAGGAGGAAGAGGGGCTGTTACAGCCAACTACTGAGGGAGCTGGCCGACGAAGATGCTCCTGGCTACAGAAACTGGTTAAGAATGGACCAAAACACATTTAACAGTCTGGTGAGCCTGGTGGAACCATCATTGAGAAGACAAGATACTGTAATGAGGGAGGCCATACCTGTTGGGGAGAGACTTGCAATAACACTGAGGTTCCTGGCCACAGGGCATACCTTCTCCTCTCTGGAATACACTTTCCGGGTTAGCAGGCACAGCATTTCCAAGATTGTAGTTGAGACCTGTGAGGCTCTCTACAATGCATTGCAACAGGATTACCTCAAAGTACCATCCACAGAAGAGGAGTGGAAACACATTTCCACCAAATTTGAGGAGAGGTGGAACTTCCCAAATTGCATCGGTGCCTTAGATGGCAAACATATAAACATCCAGCCTCCTCCAAATTCAGGGTCCCATTACTACAATTACAAAGGTTTCAATTCGATCGTTCTTATGGCTCTAGTAGATGCAGACCTGAAGTTTGTTTACATTGATGTAGGGACAAATGGCAGAGTTAGTGATGGGGGAGTTTGGGCCAAGTGTGGGCTTAGCCAAGCATTAGAAGTCAACACACTGAACATGCCATCACCAGAAAATCTGCCTGGATGTCAAATCCCCGTCCCTTATGTTGTCGTGGCAGATGAGGCCTTTGGTTTGAAGACATGGATGATGAGACCATACCCAAGGACACAGCTGGATAACAACAAGCACATCTTCAACTACAGGCTTTCTCGTGCACGTCGCTGTGTTGAGAATGCTTTTGGTATCTTGGCAAACAGATTTAGAGTTTTTCGCCAACCCATTACAGTGGAGCCTTCCAAGGCGGTAATAATAACAAAGGCAGCATGTGCTCTTCACAATTACCTGAGAACTGAAACCCTTACCCGTTACACCTACACACCTCCCAGTCTGGTGGATCAGGAGGACACAGAAACTGGTCGACTTATTCATGGAGCTTGGAGGGAATAATCACAATGTATGTGCCCTATTGCAGCCTCTTCAGACAGGCATTCATCTTTGCAGGCAAAACAAGTGAGAGAGGAGTACTGCAGCTACTTCAACACAAATGGAGCAGTAAGCTGGCAAGAAAATGCAATATCTTGACGAGTTACTCTTCCTCAAAACTGCCATAATCTCTGCATGTCTATTTAATATGCAAGATACAAAGTAATGACAATAAATGAAATGCTACAATCAAGTACCTTTAGTTTTGTTTTTTTTATTTTCAATTCAGCCACCCTGGCAAATGTAAAATATAATATACACAATGAAATAAGTACATTTTTTATAAAATTAAATAAGTTAAATTACAGATATTAAATTACAGATACATTCTAACTTACAAACTACTCCTCATCATCTTGGACAGCATGAACCAACTCAATGATCTGCCTTTCCAGCTTCTTTGCCTTTTTGTCTGGCAGGCTTTCTAGACAACTTTCAAGGTAATGCAAGAAACCACTGTGTGGTGAGGAGGCCTTTCTTTTCAGAAAACCCATAGCATATTGCATGGCCTCTGTGGCTTTATCTGATCTTTGCTTTTTGGGCTCAGACACAGCCTTGTGGTTTTGTGGTTGAGGTGGAGTTGCAAGTGTGGATGTGTGTGTGGAAGTTGACGGAGAAGGAGAAGGAGAAGGAGAAGATATGATGTTCTCTGGGGATTGGGAGGTAGGGGGAAGAGCCAACACTGTAGTCAAGTTGTCAGAACTTTCTTCTGGGGTGCTGGTGTCACGGAGAAAGGACAGGATGTTATAATACTTCCACTTGGAGAAGTACACATCTTCGGCTCCAGCCCCCGATTTGCTGCTCTTCAGCACCATGCTGTGCTCCCGTGTAAAGACGGTGCGGAGGTTTTTAAATTTCCTCTTGATCTCTTCCTCTAACGATAACAGAAAAAAAGGAACATGATATTGTAACATAAAAACTCAAAATGTGATATCACATAGTTAACATTATGAAGCAATATGGAATCATTTGCAGAGGTGGGTAGTAACAAGTTACATTTACTCCATTATAGGTACTCAAGTAACTCGTCTGAGGAAATTGTTTTTTCAGGGTAGTTTTAATGCATCTTACTACTACGTGAGTAGACTTCCGTTACATTTGGATACATAGATAAATACATACATAGATAGCGCTAGTTAGTTACTAATTTATTTATTATTTTATGCAGTCATGATCTGTTAAAAGCTAGGTGGTCAGCTAGTGCTTTGTTATATTACCTCAGTCACGCACTGACTATAATACAATGACTCTGTCAGATCAGAATAATGGCTGAAGCTATAGTATGGTAGTTCAGCTTTAAAATAGCGTATAATACCTAGCCACATTTGTCCGTGGATACTAACTTAATTTACTACAACAAGCAATTTACACAACTGGATGTAACGATACCGGTTATAACTTGTTGTCCATCTGACAGCTGTTGGCAGAGAGTCTGGAGGGCTTTCGTTTTAAGGTCCCGGTGTTTATTGTCACGCTTGTGTGTGCGTGAAGTGCTGGGCTGAGCAGGTGAGGACCCAAATGCAGGACACAGAGGGGAGCAGGTACAGTTCAAAAGGTTTAATAAGGCAAACAAAAGGCGAGCACACTTACAGAGTGGCTGGTGAACAAAGTCCGAAACAAAGTAATCCAAGAACACAGATAATCCAAAAAGGGGAGATCCAGGGGAGACGAGACGAGACAAGACAAGACAAGGCAGAGCAGAGCAGAACGTAATACACGACACGATATGACACATGGCACAGCACACGGCAATGACCGGACAAGGACTAAACAGAAACACCAAGTATATATACACACACACACGGGACTAACGAGCAGGGCGGGAGCAACACAGGTGAGTGGGATCAGGGTAACGAGGCAGGCAGACTGACAGAAGGGAAAACAGAGAGGCAGACAGAAACAACAGGGGGCAACAGAGAGGCAAGCAGGCAGAGACAACAAAGGGGACAGATGGAACACTGGACAGGCAGTCATGGGGTAAAACAACACAGACCAGAAGTAAACAGAACAGATGACAAGACTAACATGCAGAAACACAAAAACCCTCAAACCAAAAACCCAAACACCCAACACCGAGGACAGGATCGTGACATTTATACAGCTTTCCCTTTGGGTTCCACAAGTAGTCGTGCTCTGTAGCGTTACAACGAGAGACAATACGGCAAGCTTATGTTAATCAAACACGTTATTCCTAACGTTACTTAAAAAATACGATGAGGAGCTGCCTTTTATTTATTACCGGTGAATTAACGAGAGAAGTCTCGTGGCTGAACAAATCATGATGTCAGATAATTAACTAGTCAGACAAGTCAGATAGTTAACTATTGACTTTTAAATAGCTAGCTATGTAGCAAAAACACCAAGTTAAGACGTTAACTTGACGTTAACGTTACAAAGTCAATCGAGCGGCGGTTGACCATTATCAGTTAACTTTTAAATATCTTTGTTGTCTAAATTAACGTTACAGCCTGGACACATCAAACTGGACATCTGACATTCTAGTGTATGTACATCTTTACATATTAAATGTGGCACACTCGCTGTTTTTGGTTAACACATGACAACTTACCAGCGTAAAAAGATATCAGTAGACGCTCCTTTTCTTCGCTCCACTGCCATTGAGATGCCGCCATCTTTTTTGTTTTTTTCCTGAAATCTCCAAGCTGTCACGTGATTGTATGCTAGCATTCTGATTGGAGGAGCTCAAAAATTGCCAACCACCGATCTAAACTACGCAGATAAAAATGTGTTGCCCTATTCTCAACGGGAAAGTGCCTGGGCAACGTTGCTCAAAATGTTGCCCCGTGTATCATCACCTATATATATATATATATATATATATATATATATATATATATATATATACAGTATATATATATATAAAAAAAAAATCCCCCTCTCACCCCTTGCAGGGTGGTATGTGTCATCCTCAAGCTTGGGTCCTCTACCAGAGGCCTGGGAGTTTGAGGGTTCTGCGCAGTATCTTAGCTGTTCCTAGGACTGCACTCTTCTGGACAGAGACCTCTGATGTTTTACCTGGAATCTGCTGTAGCCACTCTCCCAGTTTGTGGGTCACAGCCCCCAGTGCTCCGATTACCACTGGCACCACTGTTGCTCTTACTTTCCACATCTTTTCTAGCTCCTCTTTCAGCCCTTGGTATTTCTCAAGCTTCTCGTGTTCCTTCTTCCTGATGTTGCTGTCGCTTAGTATTGCCACATCTATCACTACTGCCTTCTTCTGCTGTTTGTCGATCAACACGATGTCTGGTTGGTTAGCCATCACCAGTTTGTCAGTCTGGATCTTGAAGTCCCACAGGATCTTAGCTCGGTCATTCTCAACTACCTTAGGAGGTGTCTTCCATTTTGACCTTGGGACTTCCAGCCCGTACTCATGGCAGATGTTCCTGTACACTATGACAGCTACCTGGTTATGGCGTTCCATGTACGCACTTCCTGCCTGCATCTTACACCCTGCTGTTATGTGCTGTACTGTCTCAGGGGCATCCTTGCACAGTCTGCACCTGGGGTCCTGCCTGGTGTGGTAGACCCCAGCCTCTATTGATCTTGTACTGAGTGCCTGTTCTTGTGCTGCCATGATTATTGCCTCTGTGCTGTCCGTCAGTCCAGCCTTTTCCAGCCGCTGGTAGGATTTCTTGATATCAGCCACTTCTTCTGTTTGTCTGTGGAACACCCCGTGCAGCGGCTTGTCCCTCCATGATGGTTCTTCATCTACCTTGTCCTCACCTTTTTATAAATCTAAATATAAATTTTAGATTTGCTGTAACAAGACACTTTACATACTATGAAGCTACATACTATTTTACAACAGTCTGGATAAAGCCATCAAGTTCTTAAAAGAACTCCAGCACAGAGAAACGAAAAAATAAATATAAACATAAAAATGCAGCAGTTTGGCAGGTCTGGGAGCAGAATGGGCCACCTTACATTGCAGCAATGTGCTGTAATGGTTTGGCTGTTTTATTTTTTTGGGTCTATTTGTTTTGTAGAAGAGATGCAGTCCGTGGTAATTTGGCTCACGGTAGAAACCTGCCCGGGCAGTTGATGTAAACACTAGCAGGACTAACGTTAATGTTGCGGTATGGCTGTGTTAACGAAATAGTACAATGGAACTGCGCTGTAATAACATTATGCTTTATTGTATGTTGTTATAAATAACAAAATAGCTATTTGTGTCAGTTGAGTGACTGCTTACCTGACAACTGACCTGCCTCTCAATCTCCAGCACTGTCAGGAAGTCAGCCTATCTCACAATGGGGGCATTTGGGAATCCCTGGGGTACATGGTTTGTCGGTATGGGTTTTGGCCCTCTTCCTTGGGGGTGATTGACTGAGGGGGCTCGGCCCCCATCCGGGGACGAGAATGGCCTGGCAGTGGGGAGTTCCCCGGCATGGCTCTCTGCTGTTCTCCCTCAGGGGTGCAGTTCTTCCTGGGACATGTGGTCTGGGGTCCTTTGTGCTTTGGGGGAGTTGCGGGGTGCCCTGGCTGTTGGAGGTGGGCATGGTGCAGGTCGGTCCAATTGCGGTTCAGAGGGCTGCGATGGGGTTGTAGGGCGATTCTTGATGCATCTTGATGCAATGTTTTTTTCTCTGTGCAGGACCTCTGGAGGGCTGCTAGGCATTAATTTTTGCATTGGAATGAGACATGTAGCTAGGCTAGTTGATTTTGCCTTGTTGCTGGTTTGGCTGTTGTTGCACGGTGGCCTGGGGGTGTGCTGTGTATGGGGGAAGGCTGTCGTGGGCTGCCTTCTTTTTTCCAGCGGTTGGGGGGTGCACGGTAGCCTGCACGGCGCGTTTACTGCCGGACTGGGAATTGCTGTTGGTGTTTTTCTCTGCTGGCTTTCACCGTCGTGTTCTGCCATTCACTCTCTCTCGTGCGCAGGTTGGACTCGTCATTTGTGCATTGATATTGATGATTGCATGGCGTTTTGGCGGTTTCGTTGTTCGCTCCACAGCAGTAGCGTGACGGGTGGCGGGGAGCTCTGGTCTCTTATGTGTGTGCCGTGGTCGGTCTGGGTGCTGCTCTTCCACGGGTTTCGCCTTTTGCGTTCTGTCTGTTGGTTGGGTCGGGGTCTTCCGTGTTTGCGTCGTGGTGCATCATTTTTTAAATTTTTTTAATTTATGTTTTTATTTATTTCTCCCACCACAGTTGGCTACCTGCCTGCCTGCCGGTTGTACCATCCCACTCTCACTAACTACATTCTCTTATGGGCTTATGGACGCACACATGTAAACACACACACGTACACACACAGACACACACAGTCTCACACATAGACACAAACAAATTTATGTTGTCCCTGATACAATTATTCCTGATGCTTTTCTTTCAGTTACTTATTTAAATTAATTTAAATTAATTGTTATTATTCCAGCTCTCATGGCTGTGTTGCTTATTTATTGTGCTTAACTGTTTTTCGTTTTCATTTCTGTCTCAGTTGTCTTCCTATATCAATTCAATTCAATTCAATTCCATTTTATTTATATAGCGCCAAATCACAACAACAGTTATCTCACAGCGCTTTTCATAAAGAGCAGGTCTAGACCATACTCTGAAGTTATTTACAGAAGCCCAACAATTCCCACCAAGAGCAGCACTAGGCGACACAGGCAAGGAAAAACTTCCTTTTAAGAGGCAGAAACCTCGAGCAGAACCATGGCTCAGGGTGGGCGGCCATCTGCCTCGACCGGTTGGGGGTGAAGGGTAGAGAAAGAGAGAGAGAGATGGAGAGAGAGAGAGAGAGCAGAGGGAGGCAGCCTACACAGTATACACATAGGTACAGACAGTAAAGGGAATGTTGCTATAGACTGAATGAAAAATGTTACAGGTATTTATAGTAATGTTAATGATAACAACAGTATCAGCTGTTTATTGCAGCTGTTCGGCTGGTTGTCTATTTGTTTGTTTGTTTGTTTGTTGGTTGTTCTCTTGCAGGTTTCATTTCTTTCTGCAATTGGTGTTTCCTTCTGCTATTTCATGTTGTCCCCACCCCCCCATCCCCATTCTCTTGTAGTTGCTGTCCTTTCTCTGTGCTGTCTGTTTGTGCCCCCCCATGTCCATGTCTGCCCCCTTTCCTGCCAGGTGAAAAATCAATACAGAATTAAATAAATAATAAAACAGACAAAGGATTATATTATTACTCTCTTGTTAAAGTAAAATCTGTCTGGCACAATATGGTATCCAGCTCATCATACTCTATACCAGGCTGCTGGGCAGGACAGGTTTAAAAAAAAGCAAGCAGATCTGTCAATGTAATCCGTGATGTCATCGCTTTGTCTGTAGATACCAGTTAGTTTTGCTGTTTTAGAGGATGTTTCAGAAGAGGTAGTTACCTCTGACCCTGAGATCAGGTTTTTTAAATCAAACATTTGATGATGACTATCAGGGACACACTGATCTATCAATCTGTTGAGTTGCTCACAGCTCTATTAATATTTTGTCTGAAAGAACTTTGGTCGTACACAACTTAAACAGCTTCAGTGAAATAATAGAGGCATTCACTGACACTGAGATTATGAACCAAAGCATTTGACCCTTCTCTAAGCCATGTCCTGAATACACAGCTGGCCAATCACAACACAGTATAGGTCTCGCTCTAACTGAGACCATGATAGTATCGACTGCAAAGGAGTTGTTCTAGCTTTTTTGATGTTTTTTCCTAAGATATGGTCAAACATTGTTCCTGGGGCACTTGCAATAATTACAGTCGCTACCCAGAGATGTTGAAAGGAGAAGTACGATTTATTCTCTTTCCAAAACCGAAAACAAATCCAGAAACATGTAGGCCGTGGATTGTTCCTAATGTAATGTTAGCTAACGCTATCTAACTTCCTACTGAATGTAATGGTACATAAACCTACTGTCTTTGCTTTCTAATGATTGCAATAGTAAATAGAGACCTACCCAGCTCTCCAGGAACAGTGATGATCCTTAATATTGTTGTCCTTTGTCTCAATTATCAGGTGATGAAGTGGTTCACTTTTACTCTGTGATCAGTAGGCTTTAGCTTCTGTCTTTATTTGTTTCATGTCAGTTTGACATCCTGAATACAAACTTCAAATGTATAATGCAAACCTTTTCTGTCTCCTTTCTGAGATTGCTTTTTTCATTTTTCCCAAAATTAGAAAATAATTCTCCAGGGACTAGAGTTATAGACAGTGGCAGGGCTGTGATTAATCGGACAGGTCAACGGGTTGTCGGACTAAGCAACAGTAACTAAGGGGGGTGTGGCTTAGCAAAAGGCCAATTGGGAAAAATCTTCTGAAAGAATTTTAAGATTGCGGGTACTTGTCAAACTAGTTACCTCTACTTCTTCTAAAAGGAATGCTTTTTGGTGCAGTGCACAGCAGGCCCACCATAAGGAATTAAAATTCAAACTGTGCCCCTCATCGACACATACTCCAGCATCAGCTCCACCCACCCACCCTTAGTTCTAATACAAACACGGGCAATTTCAAAGAATCTCTTGGCCGTTCGCTTTATTGTGACACAGATGGAGCACCTAACAACCCTTTCCAAATTCAGTGTTGCAGACTCATCCAGACCATGCTCGCTTACACATTTAACTACTAATATTTATAAAGCACAGCTTTTAAAATCTTTCAAATTAGACTGACAGTTATATTCCTACTTTTAACTTAAAACGAGAGAAAAATGTCCTTCAATGCTTAAGTGATTAGAAAAAAGTAAAATCACACATTTAAGAAATTACTGCAAATAATTAAATCATAAAATTATTAGTGAACAAATACATATACTTCATCTTCAAATTCAGTCTTGAGTACTACATTAATTAACATATTGGTCAAATATGTGCAAAACTGAAATACTGTATAGAGTAAATGGCTGTGTCAGCTGAAATGATAATAATATAAACAGAGAACTTACCACATATATAGCTTATTATATTGTATTTTTTACTGTATATTGTATTGTATTATATTATATTTGCAGCTGTATCCTATGACCTGTGATGTGCTGATGACTATTGTTTACTTTAGGTCTATTTTCTTGAGGCTGTTACAGGGGAACTTGTGGGTGTTATTAAACTTTATTAATATAAAGGGCAACACAAATTTCAGGTAGAAGGTGACAATTTAAAAATATAATGTGTATTAAAATATTTCTCATGTAATATCAGAGGAGGAAGTGAATAAACAAAACTTGCTGAAAACATTTTTGATCAGGCCAAAATCGCACTACAACTCCACACAAATATTTCCTTCAGCACCTCTGATAAATTGCAGCTCAAGGTACCAACCAGAGCAGGTCTGTGCCTCAGATTTTAGATGGTTATTTTGCAAAACTCTTTCAGTTATTTACCGCGACTCACAGAGCGAGATGCCGGTTGCATCAGCTGGGTGGAGTTCACTCGTCCCAACTAGTTATTATAAGTAAGACTATACATTTATTTTTCACTGTGGGAGAAAATTAATATGTAGCATGAAAGTGTCAATTGCATGAGTCTACCACTCAATGTCTGAGAGTTGGAAGCTCTGGTGTTACTTAGGTTAAGCAATCTAAAGCTTTGCTAGTCTGCCTAACTATTGGCTTCTCACCTTCACCTGTCAGAACTAAATGGTACTTCTTAACAGTTTTATTGGTCAGAAATATGTCCATTGCCTCACTATAATTTTATTTTTCTGTGTGTTTTGGCTCTTCTTTTTTGGGCCCCTGACAGGCTTAGCATCTCGCTTTACATTTGTGGGAGCTGCATATCTGAATGGCCAAATATTTCGACTGTACCATTTCACGTTAACAGCTGGGGTTATCAGGTGACAAGAATGAAATGTGTTTTAATGATAATAATACATTTATCACGTAAATACATCTAAAAACTTTTGTTATTCATATAAGACTGTAAGTGTTGTACTTAATCCCATTTAAGTGTCAAACCATAGACTTCGCATGGGCCCCCCTGGGCCTTGGACCGAGGTCTGTCCCATCTGACTCCCCCTGATAGCGGGCCTGGTGCAAAGTAACCTGAAGACAAGCTTTCTTTAGTTTGTGAGCTGCCAAGAGCACAATTCCCCTTATGTCCTTAGGCATGCTTTAGATCATTTTTTATCTGATGTTGATGTTGATGACCTTCTAGAAGTGCTTAACAGCTATGAATGTAGGTCATAACTGCTTCTCTGCCAGAAATCTTGGATTAAAAATCTCACGAGGAACTTAACAATGTTTGTCATTGGCTGCTGGAGGGAAATAACACAGCCACTGATCGTCTAGAAACCATACAGAAGAAAATCATACTGTACAACTGTCTACTATCAGAACAAATATGACGAGAAATGACTTTGGAGCAACATCAGCTTCACAGTTTAATTTTCCCGTCCCAGCCAATAAACAATGGTTAATATATCAGTTAGCAAAAAATACTATATTAATTATGGCATACTGCAAATCACCTGCTCTACGTGTATTTTACATCACTATGTATCTTTTATCTCTGATGAGATTGTAGTAGGTGGATAGCATCAGGTTGTGGTGTAAGGTACAGAACATTAGCAGGATTGCAGGTGGCCATTAGCTGCAGTGGAGTTACCCCCTGCTTCCACCCATTCAAAATACAGAACCTCACCATGGCCCAGTCCTAGCTGCACCGATAAACACTTGCTGTCTGGAAGCACCTTAACAATTCTATTCGGCCAATAAAACATGGATATTACATGGCTACTTCTTATTCTACTGCTGTCCATTCACAATCATAGCTGACAGCTATGTACTCTTTGCAAATGCAACATACACTTTTATTTTCTTTGATAGTGTGAAGGTCTGGGCTATTTACTTCAGAGATAGTGGAAACCATTCTGTGTCAGCAAAAAGAACAAAAAGTCTCATAAGCTCCTCTGTTTGGTGAGGTAACTGGCAGAGAGTGTGAATGGAGTATTGACCTGTCTGGAAGGACAGACAGACAGCAAACATCCAACAGTGAGCTCCAGGCAGGCAGGAAATCAGCAGGAGAGATCTTATTTATTTTGTGTGAATGAGATTTATTTGATTTTACGTCTGGTCAACATGTCCTTCCAAGGTTATCTGTTGCAGTGGCCGGCTGGGACTGGCTATTGACTGGCAAACAGAGACAAATAATGTTGATGTCCATCTGTCCATTTATCCCTAAAATCTAACATGCTTCCATTCAAATCTGCCAAACTAAAATGGGAATCAATTCATGTTTCTATTTCCCTTATTTGAGGATGTGACAAGATGTAACATCATTAATAAATCACAAATGACCCTGATATATTATGGCACTCCACTGCAGCTTATGATTTTGTCCCTCATACCTTGGGATGTGTTCATCAGCTGGTGATAAAGGAGGACTAACATGCAACAAAGGCCCAATGTATGGACTGTAGACAGTGTGTCTACGGTCTAGATTTGATGTAGCAGTTATGCACACCCCTGACACCCTCACTCTTTTTATTGTTTACCTTTTTGAGCTATCTGGTGGAATGGAGGCATAAAACAGTAGCAAGACAACAATAGTTCATCTTTCCTAGACCAGAAGTTTGCATTGAAAAGAAAGTGGGTGGCTGCAACAACTCACTGTCTGTATGCACCTCTAGCTTTACTAGCCTTAAACCTTACTACATACCAACTTACTTTTGAGCTCACAGTCATTTCGAGCTCACAGTCTGTTCAAGCTAAAATTTGTTTCGATTGAACAGTTGATTTAAACCAAAGTTGATTTGAGCTAACACTCGTTTCGAGCAAACATTCGTTTTGAGCTAGCAATTGTTTTGAGCAATCAGCCGTCGTTTTAAACCAAAGTTGATTGATTGATTGATTGATTGATTGATTGAAAAATTTATTAATCCCGGTAGGGAAACTGGTTTGCCACCAACCGCACAGCCATAAACACAGTACACAACCAACAAACAAACAAATAAATATGCATTAGAAGAATACCAAAAAACCTGATTTTAAGACACAATTAAAAGAAATATTCAATTTCACAGTACAAAAAAAAAAAAAAAAAAAAGATAAAATAAAATAAAAAAAAAAATAAATAAAATAAAATAAAAAAAATAATCAAACACTAACACTATTAAGGGCCTGGATGACACTCAATGCTTAACAGTGTTCATTAAAATATCTGACTGCTGCTGGGACAAAAGATCTTCTCATCCTCTCACTAGAACACCGAGGCAGAACCAATCGCTCACTGAAAGAGCTTCTAAGTCCCCTAAACAAATTGTGTAGTGGATGGCCTTCAAAAAGCAGAACAGTTTTCAATTTTGAATGCATCCTCTTCTCCACAGTAACCTCCAATGCATCTGGGTTAAGACCAATAACTGAACCGGCTCTCTTGATCAGTTTATTTATCCTATTTTTGTCCTCAACAGATATACTACCCCCCAGCAAAGTACAGCATAAAAAGAACACTAGCTAAAATCCCTTGATAAAAAACATTTAAGAGCTTTGTGCTGATATTAAATGATCTTAGTTTTCTCAAAAGAACAATCTCGACTGAGCCTTCTTCATCATAACACTAGTGTTTTCTTTCCAGTTTAGTTTTTCATCCACATGAGCGCTCAAAAATTTATATGACTGCACAATTTCGATCACCTGACCATCAATTGTAATTGGGAGAACCTTCTCTTTTTCTTTCTAAAGTCAATCACAAGCTCTTTAGTCTTCCCAACGTTCAGTTTCAGAAAGTTTGACTCACACCAGTTACAAAAAGACTGAATCTCCATCCGGTAAGCAAGATCATCACCCTTATTAAGTAGACCTACTAAAGCAGTGTCATCAGAGAATTTTTGTATCCAGCAGGATGGCTGACTATGCCTATAATCAGCAGTATAAAGTGAAAATAAAAAGGGGGATAAAACTGTACCCTGAGGTGCTCCCGTATTAGTTAAAATAATACGGGAGCACAAAGTTGTGCTGTTCTCTCAAAGTTGTTTTGAGAGAACAGTTGTTTCAAGCGAACAGTCTTTTTGAGCTGACATTGAGCTGACAGTTGTGTCGAGCATGTTGTGTCATTTGAAACTAAAAGGAAATTTTGACACCCATATGCCAGAGTCCTCTGTCTCTCATTCCCTCAGTCGTTGTTGGAAACCATTTGAAAGGGCATCTCAGCTTTACCAGTCCAACAACTCTTAACCCTTTCCAAGCAAACCATCAATTCACGTCACCCTCAGCTAATCCTCTTGTTCGTCATCCTAACTCTTTCATCTCTGGTTCTTCAGCTTCACTATTCAAATCAACCTACAGAAGACCACAAGACTAGAGCTTGCTTCAGCAGTTCAATCAGGACACATACCATAGAAACCAGGGGACTGTCTCTCTCCCCCTGCACTGTACATTAGCCACGATAAGCCACCGGCTTTTGCAGGCATCTATTTTCACTCTGCCTCGCTCTTCCGCTGCTCAATATCCGATCCTTTTAACGCGCAATAAACATTTCTCCCTTTCTTAGTCCTGCACTTGGGTCTGCTTTGATAATAATCACTTACATTCAGTTTTATTTATATAGGGCCAAATCACAAAAACAGTTATCTCACAGTACTTTTCATAAAGAGCAGGTCTAGACCATACTCTGTGATGTTATTTACAGAAGCCCAACAATTCCCACCAAGAGCAGCACTAGGTGACACAGGCAAGGAAAAACTTCCTTTTAAGAGGCAGAAACCTCGAGCAGAACCATGGCTCAGGGTGGTCGGCCATCTGCCTCGACCGGTTAGGGGTAAGGGAGAGAGAGAGAGAGAGAGAGAGGGCAAGAGAGAGAGAGAGAAAGAGAGAGAGAGGGGAGGGAGGCGGCCTACACAGTATACACAGAAGTACAGATAGTAAAGGTAATGTTGCTATAGACTATATGAAAAATGGTGCAGATATTTATAGTTGTGTTAATGATAATAATTGTAATATTAATGATAATAATAACAGTAATAATAGCAATAGGACTAGTAACAGTAATTGTAATTGTGGCAGAGGGTGTCGAGCAGGAACACGGGGGCAGCAGTCTTACTTATCCCAACCACGGATCCAGACTCCACAGCTCCAGAGACAGAAACATCTGCAGGAAGTGACAGGAGGAGAGAGGAGAAGAACGAGTAAGCACACGACTACGGGAAAGGGAAGAAGTCGAGTTCGTAACATGCATTAATGGGATGAGGTTGCACTCAGAGGGAGAGAGAGAAGAGGAGAGGGGAGCTCAGTGCATCATGGGAAATCCCCCGGCAGTCTAGGCCTATAGCAGCATAACTAAGGGATGATTCAGGACTCACCTGAGCCAGCCCTAACTATAAGCTTTATTAAAGAGGAAAGTCTTAAGTCCTACTCTTAAATGTGGAGAAGGTGTCTGCCTCCTGAACCCAAACTGGAACCTGGTTCCACAGAACGCATCCGATCCCCCCTCACTCAGCAGAACTTATTGGGCATTCTTCTTCTGCTGTTCCGCTTCTATCTATTAAATTCATAGCTGTAGCTCGTGAAATTACAACATGCTCATCAACACATGTTTAAACAATCACCATAATGGGACCGCTGAGCACCGCTCGTGAGGCTTTGATTATTTACTATTAATTGCTATCGAAGCGTCAAAGCTCAAAAAATGACATTCGGGCCAGCTCTACAAAAAACACACTTAAATCAGACAAAAAAGAAACTTTTTTACTACGTAGCCCTGCACTAATCCCCAAATCAACAGGTGAAACGCGCTTATTTTGAAATGCTCCCTGTGGTAGTTGCCAGATGAACCCTCAAGACGAGAATGAAGCGATCCACAGAGAGCTTTGAAGAATGTAGTAGAAGAACAAAAAGGAAAATTAAAAACAAGTCATTAACGTGGGGCAGGCTACACGCATCGCTGCTGAAATGCTTCTCAGAGGTTTCCAGTGGAAGTTAACGCTGTAAATAAACCGCTGCACACATGCAGCCTACGCGAGCCAACTCTGCTTATGCATCTAGGGCATGACAAATGCACTTTTTTGGTAATTTCATGGCCGCGCTTGCCTGCAACATCTGTGGCGCAGATAAGGAGAGTGGAATCAGAAACAGTACATTATAAATATGTTATAGGTAAACATGCTAGAGGTTGTGAGAACATGGCCAATCACATCAATTACTTTCATCATTAAACACCAGACTTTCCCCATCATAATGCAGTGACAATATGTGGAGGAAATGTTTAACAGTATCTGGGACATGCAGAGAATATGAATATATACTGTAATAACAATGTACACTTCAGCTTTAATGTTTATAGATGAAAAGTAGCTAATTGCAGGAACTCATAATCTTAATAACATTTTCAAAACAAGCGATTCAATTCATATTTTGTCCTGAAGAGAAGAGTTTGTTCTTTTTGTATGTTTGTATTGTGTCTTACTTTGCTGCTGAGCAAAGAACCCTGGTAATCCTTTAATGGGTTTCCTGGGTTGCATTGCATGGTTCTTCTGCCCAAGCACCTTCAGAAGGATGGAGAATAGGAAGAGCCACTCTTTCGATCACTGTGGCTTTTCACCTCCTCACAAGCGGTTGGGGCTGATAGGCATATTGCAACATGTATCCATTCTGCTATGCTTTTGACCCTACAGACTGTCTGGATTGTCAGCAGCACCTGGGACAGACCTTTCCACCTAAGAGATACAGATTCCTTGTTCAGAGTAGGGCGGCACGATTTGGAGAAAAACTCATATTGCAATAATTGTGGATTACTGCTTGATTATCAATGAAAATGCACAAAAAACAACATTTTGAACTATTTTGAACAAAGTTTAAAAATAAACAATATTTCTAACAATAACAGATGTAAAACACAAGAAGGGGAGGATGTTGCTCTACAGAGGAGGCGGCTAGAAGGAGCAAATAACTTGTCATTAATCATATTTTTCAACATTTGAAAGTTTTCTGTAGCGTGTCAAAACAAATTTAATGTCCCGTCCCATCCAGGCTGTGATTGGTCGGTTAACGAAAAGTGAAACTTATAGGCACGTCAGCTTTATGAAAAGCTTAACGTGTTGAATAACGAAAGGTACAGCTAATATTTAATGGCCTGCAAACCAAACCCAAACATTCCTTATCTTCACCCAGTTTTCTTCTGTTTTACCAACTGTCAACAACATCTCTGTCAGGCACAGAGCAACGAAAGCCTCAGCATTTCTCCCAGGGCTCCGGTGATCAGTCCAAATATTTATTAGATGATGAGTGGCGGGGAGGGAAGGGGGTTACAGTAGGTTATTCTCCTAAAAGTTACTCGCACACTGCTTATAAATCATTTTTCTCATTGCACATAGGCTTCTCTGTTTTAAGGGCACATGTGGGGGCCCGGTGTGGTCGGAGATAATGAGCAGACTGCTCATTACAAGAGAGCTGAAACACATTTTTTCTCATTTATTAAATTGCACACTTATTGCGGTTATGTAATGACGAAATTGCGATTGCGATTAGATTAATTGTACAGCCCTAGTTCAGCGATTTGATTAGTACCTCTCCCACTTACATATTCTGTCCTAAACTCATCAGTATCAGAAGGAGCTTTTTATTGCCAAGTAGTTTTTTACATATACAGGGAATTTGCTTTGGAGATAAGGTGCTACACATAGACAAACATACAGTTGACATAAATGTAGAAATATATAAATATGGAATAAACAAAGTTATAAAAGAATAATAGAATAGAGAATAATACAACAGAGAAAGACAACTTGGCAGATATTTACATGTTCATTACTTGGGATTTGTGTTCTGCAGCTGTATTGCAGCGGGAGAGGTTGTTGTATTTATATAAATATATACATTGACAAGATATATAAATATAGAAGAATAACAATTATTAACAACAATATGTGAAATAATGTCAGGTTTGTGCAATGATATGAAATGGGAAAAATAGTTACATGTGCCAAGACATTTATTTGAAAGGGGGGATTGTCAGTGGGGGACCCAGGCCTTGTTGATCGGGCTAGCTGCAGACGGGAAGAAGCTGTTTTTGTGGCGAGAGGTTTTGGTCCTGGTGGTCCACATCGTCCTGCCAGAGGGGAGATTCTGAAACAGTTTGTGTCCAGGGTGGTCAGCTGCAATCTTTCCTGCTCGCCTCAGAGTCATGCAAGCGTATAGGTCCTGAAGTGATGGAAGATTGCAGCCAATCACCTTCTCTGCAGAACAAATAATACGCTGCAGCCGGCCCTTGTCCCTGGCAGTAGCAGCATCGTACCAGATGGTGATGGATGAGGTAAGGACGGACACGATGAAGGTGAAGTAGAAGTGCACCATTGTCATGATTGTCTTTGGCAGGCTGAACTTTTTCAGCTGCTGCAGGAAGTACATCCTGTGCTGGGCCTTTTTTGGTGAGGGAGGTGATGTTCAGCTCCACTTGAGGTCCTGGGAGTTGATGGGTGCCCAGGAAGCGGGCACCCATCAACCCATGTTTATTCGACTGGGGGAGTCACGCTGGATGGTTGGGAGGGTTGGGCTGGGCACTTTCTGAAGACCACGACCATCTCCACTGTCTTCAGAGTGTTGAGCTCCAGACTGTTCTGGCTGCACCAGGTCACCAGATTGTCGATCTCCAACCAGTAGGCAGACTCATCCCCACCAGAGATGAGCCCAATGAGGGTGGTGTCGTCCACAAACTTCAGGAGCTTGATGGACTGGTGACTGAAGCTGTTTATGTATAGGGAGAAGAGCAGAAGGGAACGCAGCCTTGAGGGGAACCGGTGCTGATGGTCCTGGAGTCAAAGAGATGTTTTCCCTGGAGCTAGAGCTGAGCAGAGGAGTCCCAGGCAATGGTGTCCGATTGACTCTCAAAGTAGCAATAGAACTGGTTAAGCTTGTTTGCCAGGGGAGAGTTGTTGATGGAGTGGGGGGCTTTGGGTTTGTTAGTGATCTGTCTGAACCCCCTCCAGGTGTCATTTGCAGATAACTAGTATTGAAGTTTTAAGAACAGTCGCTAGGTTCTTGCATCTCCTTGCTAAACCTGTACTTTATCGCCCACTCCTAAATGCCTCCTCCTTTTCCAACCTTAGTTGTCTGAGTTTAGCTGTGAACCAGGTTTTGTCATTGTTTTAACTCACCCTGGTCTGTGATGGTAAACAGCTGTCCTCACAGAAACTGATGTAGGACATCACATCATCAGCAAACTCATCCAGACTGTTATTGGCAGTCCTGAAAACAGTGAGTGCAGTCCAAACACGTCTGGAGGTCCTCTACAGCTTCACTGGTCCACTGCTTAGATGTCCTTGCCACAGGTTTACAGAGCTACAGTTTCTGCCTGTATGCAGGAATAAGGTGGACCATGACGTGGTCAGATTGACCCAGAGCAGTGAGGGGGACAGCGTGATAGGCACTGCTAACTGTAGTGTAGCAGTGATCCAAAGTGTTCCCCTCTCTGGTTGGACAATTTATAAACTGTCTGTATTTGAGGAGTTCTTGGCTGAGGTTTGCTTTGTCACCAAGAACAATAACAAGGGAGTCTGGGTTTGTTTGCTCCACACACTGTATCCAGTCGGCAAGCATGCGCTATGTGTTGTGCGTGTTGGCCTGCAGTGGAATGTAAACACCAACCAAAACAGTTTACAGTTAATGATAAAATACTCCAGATCAGGAGAACAGTGCTGCTGAATCACTGTCATGTCATTACACAACTACATAAAAAGACACCTCTGCCCAAGGTTCGAATTACAGGGGGGGGTTCGGGACCCCCACAAAAGAGGCAAAACCAACAGTTTAGGAGGGTCTTTCTTACCTGTATTTGCAAATATTACAATACATTTCCTGTACTCATGCCTTATACTTAAGAATCTTGAACTACAATTTCAGACACCCCTAAAATGAACCGTACCATTTCCTAACATTGACATTAGTTGAACGTCTTGTCTGTCTCCATAACTCGCAGCGCAGCTGTTCCAGTCCGGTGCATCACACGTTAATGGAAACACCAGGTTAATGTCAGTAGTTAACTATCTAACTTGAATACACTTAACTGTCATACCATCAGAGATTCGTATAAGTAGCATTTCTTTTACTTAAAATGAGCAATGTGATGTGAGCTAGTTGAGAGCCCACTCTATCATTACATTATAAATACATAATTTCATATTTTATGTGAAGGCATTTTAAAAAAAAATATATTGATGTAATAATGTATCTCTACAACAACTAATTCCCTAATTTAACTGCGAGTTTATTAAGGCTTAAGAGTTTATTTCATTGAGCCAGCCAGCCAGCTGCAGCTCGGAGTCTGGTATCAGCCCACACAGCCTCATCTCCATGAAGCACATAACAGAAGATGAATAAAAGTCTCTGTTTTTTCCCCACCAGCACATGAAGTTCATCCAGTTTGTTGCATAATGAGCGCACGAGAGAAATTATGCCATTAGCGGTGTGTGGAATCCAACTCAGCTCGTTTCCCTCTCCCTCTCACAGCCCAAACAACAGCGAGCAAGCCCTTCACCAAAATGCCCAATAATTCCACTGATGACACGAGAAAAGTGGGAAATAAATGTGCTGTTGTTCCCTTGATGTTCATGAGCTCTTCTCTGGTGAAAGAGCTCGTGGAATCACTGCCGAAAACTGAGTTAACTCACAAAAACAAAACATAACAGAGTTCACCTAGCGCTGAGGCAGCTATACGCAGCACCACCTTGGATTGTTTTAAGATGTAGAGTGGGTTTGTACTAGTGCTGCAACGGATCATCGTTGATCCGTGATCCGTTCGGATCAATATCTTCGGTTCGGCACACACGTGATCCCCGGATTGATTTATGAAAAAAAAAGTTGTGCACATGTTCACTCTACACACAGCATGGTCATGGCGAGCGGAGGAACGGAGGAGCTTGAAGGCCCTGCGTCATTTAAATCCCCTGTATGGGAGCATTTTGGCTTCCCTGTCAAATATAATGATGAAGGAAAGAGGTTAGTGGATAAAACCGTGACGGTGTGTAGGCACTGTGGCAAAAGAAAGCCATATGACAGTGGAAACACATCAAGCATGGCCACGTATTTGAAGCGACATCACCCCGGTGTTTCACTGACAGGTGTGAAAACGAAGGCTGCTCAATAACCGCTTGTCACCGCGGCATTTAAGCAGCCCCTTGCTGCACAATCAGACTGGGCTAAAGCCATCACAGCACGGAGAGCTATGTGACGATAACCGCTCACTTCATCACAGCAGACTGGGAGATGAGAAGTCCGGTGCTGCAGACACGCCCCCTCTACGAGAGTCACACAGGCACTCATCTTGCGCAGGTGGAGCAGTGGAGGAATGGAAGATTAAGAGGCCCAGCACTAATATCCCAGTCACAACTGATAATGCAAAAAATCAGATAAATGCAGTGAATGAGGCAGGACTGGGCCCACAGATAGGGTGCTTTGCACATGTAGTAAATTTAGCATCACAGAAGGGAATCTCGGTCAATAGGATGGACCGCCTCCTTGGGAGGATCAGGAAGGTGGTTTCCTACTTCCACCGAAGCACAACAGCTGCTCATGCGCTTAAGACAAAGCAAGAAATGCTAAAGCTGCCTACTCATAAGCTTATACATGATGTCCCAACAAGGTGGAAGTCCACTTATGATGTTGGACCGTTATCTGGAGCAGCAGGCAGCTATATACTCTGCATTGACTGACAAGACCCTGAAGAAAAATGTCACAGCCATCATCACCCTGTCTGATGATGATGTGAGAGTGGCAGAGGAGGTCCTCCAGGTGCTTAAACCCCTCAAAACTGTTACATCTCTGCTGAGCACAGAAACTTCACCATCTGTGTCAATGATCCTGCCGCTGAAAACAAGGATTCTACAATCCGTGGCTCCAAGTGTGGAAGACAGCACCATCACTCGAGATGTTAAGGACCTGAAGCCCAGATACACTTCACCCCCTACACTACAGGACTAGCAAAGCAAAGACATGGACAGCAAGACTCCTGCTGACATCATCAAAGAGGAGGTGGCATCCTACCTGGCAGCAAGCGGCATTACAGTGGATGCTGATCCACTGACATAGTGGAAAAATCAATGAGTATAAATACCCTCATATTGCCAAGATAGCAAGATGCTATCTTGCTGTGCCAGGCTCTTCAGTTCCTTCCGAGAGAGCGTTCTCAACAGTAGGGGACATAGTGACTGCAAAGAGGCAGTGTTGGGCAAGCTACTTGGAAAATGTAGTAAGCTAAGCTACTAGCTACTCTACATTAAATGAAGCTTCACTACACAGAAGCTACCCCCCAGTGAAATGTAGCAAGCTAAGCTACAGCAACGTGGCAAAAGTAGCTTAGTTACATCTAAGCTACTTTTAATTTTTTAATAGTTTATAGTTAGGTCATTTATTTACAAATATTTATATACACACACACACACACAACATAGGCCTAGTTTATATTGAACCAACTTCATTCCACAGTAGCAATAGAAGAAAGACTAAAAACCTGCTCCAATGTGTGCGAGAGCTAAATCAGACACAGAAACTCTCCTTACCATATCATTGCTGCTAAATGTTCTTCCTCATGCAACAAACGGAGAACCATTGTTGTTTGTATAAAGCAACTTAATTGTCATATTACTAATTCATTTAATTAATTAATTATTAATTAATTCTATATTTTTTATAGTTTATATGTGACTTTGTGCTCTGGCAACATTGCAACGTAAACAACCTAAACATTCATGGCAGAGAAAGAGCGAGAGAGAGAGAGAGACACTCCGTCGCGCGTGTCTTTATTCCCCTGCAGCAAAGTCGCAAACATCAGCCCAAGGATCGGTACGTGATGTCACCATCACAGGGAAGCGCTTCTGCCGTCTGCACATACAGGTCCGTGTGTGGCGGTGGTGATCCATCAGAAATGCTTGGGAAAATGTAGCGTGTGTGGAAGCTACCGCGCTACTCGGTCAATAAAAGAGCTTCGTTACTGAAAAGCTATTCGATTCAGAAAATAGCGACGCTACCACCAAGCTACTGAGAAATGTAGTTAAACTAGTAACGGCGCTACTTGTAGCGACGCTACTGCCCAACACTGCAAAGAGGTCCATACTCTCCCCAGACAATGTGGACATGCTTGTCTTTTGGAAAAAGAATGTGAAATTATAAGGTATGCTTTGCTTTCTTTCTTTTATTCTACTTTGATGATGTGGACATAGGCTTTATTTCACTATCCATGTTTCAAAGAAGATGATGTACATTCTTCTGTTGCACTTTAAGTTATTTTCATTAATGGTCATTGGTTCATGTTTAAAGGAAGGAGATTTTAATTTAATAATTTAAAAATGCTAATAAACAAAAAGACAAAACTTATGTTTATTTGTCTTGTCCTTTTTTAAATTTTTTGTTACTGATCCGAAAAATGATCCGATCTGTGACTCTAATCTGAGAAACGATCCAACTGTGAGTTTTTTGATCCGTTGCACCCCTAGTTTGTACATGATTTGTCAATTAAAGGTTTACTGTGACTTCTTCTCAAGTAGTTCTTTTGCAGTTCCCCTTCGAGGGAACTCGAACTGCATGGGTGACGACACTATGGGAACGCCTTTGGGCGTGGCAGCCCCATAACTATGAATTAAACTACTCCAATCCTATTGGCACTGCTCTAAACGGTAGCGTGTGACGGCATAACCGGAGGTGTATATAAGCACACCGGCACACAATACTCATTAGCTTTTTTCTATTCAGCAGGCACTCTGGCTATAGTTGAAAGCTCCACTACAGAGAAAGCTGTTGTCTTACCTGGAAGTCCTGACGAAGCAGTAGAGACAATGTCTGGTAATCATTTCCGACAATGTGTTTTTCCATGCCCACACTCTCCCTACGGCTAGGGAGACTCATGAGACTTGTGTTTCCTGTCTGGGGATGTCGCACGCCCAGGCAGTTTTCGAGGGGGCTGCCTACGGCCATGGTGAGGCCCTGTCCCTGAGCGGGCTGAGGTCTTGTGCGGCTCTCCCTTCAGAGGACAGTCGGATTTGCTCTCCCCGTGGGAGAGGCCCCGCGGTCACTGAGGCATTGCAGCGACTACGGTCCTGGGATCGCAGCGCGACATGTCTCCAAGGGCGTCGGACGGCTGAGACCTTTCCCGGGCCTCGTCTGCTGACTCTGCCTCCTCTCTTCCCCATTTGGGGGCCCGTTCTTGGCTTCTCCCGCCCGAGGTATGAGTCTGGAGAGGCTTGCTCAGTCTGATTCTGATGATCTAGACGTGCTTAGCATCATGGAGTATGAATTCCGGGTCACAATGAGTTGTATAAAAAATGTCACAGACAAAAAAAAAAAAAAAAATGGGAAGCTGCAGGTTTGAACCGGTCTCTGAGGAGATTCAGGTTCAAGATGCTCACCATCCCTGCTATCATCAGTCACATCCAATCCGAGGACGATAACGATGGATCTAAAGACGCTTATTTTCACATCGCCATCCATCCCTCCCACAGGAAGTTCCTGACGTTCGCCTTCGGGGGCATGGTGTACCAGTGTCGGGTTCTCCTTTTGGCCTAGCACTCTCCCCTTGCATGTTTACCAAATGCATGGATGCAGCTCTGACCCCAATGAGGCTCCAGGGCATCCGCATTTTGAACTACATCGACGACTGGCTCATTTTAGCCCAGTCTCGAGAGTTAGCAGTTCGGCATCGAGATGTCGTCCTTGGTCATCTTCAGCGTTTAGGGCTGAGGCTCAATGTGAAGAAGTGTGTGCTGACACCTGCCCAGTGGACCACATTCCTAGGAGTGGTAGGGGACTCCAGGACAATGCGGGCCCGCCTGTCCCCTGCACAAGTCGAGTCCATGGTGTCCACTATAAGCAGGGTGAAGCTATGTCATGCCATCACTGTGAAGCACTTTCAGAGGGTGTTGGGTCTCATGGCAGCAGCTTCCAGCATAATCCCTTCAGACCTACTGCACGAGACCCCTGCAGTGGTGGATGAAAACCATGGGGTTTTCCCCGAGGGGAAATCCGTTCCGGCTGATACAAGTTATGAGGTGCATTCTTTCCCTATCAATATGGAAGAGACCCTGGTTCCTGTCCCAAGGTCTTGGGACGTCATGTCACCAGACTATAATTTCGACAGACGCATCACTCACGGGGTGGGGCGCGGTCATGGACGGCCGCTTTGCGAGGGACTCCTGGGAGGAGCATCATTTCTCATGGCACAAACATTGCCTGGAAATGTTGGCAGTTTTCAAAGCTCTGAGGAGTTTTCTGACCTATCTTCACAGCCATCACGTCCTGATCAGAACCGACAACACGGCAGTGGTAGCCTACCTAAATCATCAGGGGGGTTTGCGTTTGCATCCACAAACTGGTGCGCCAGATCCTCTTGTGGTCCTAGCAGACTACCGTCTCTCAGAGCAATGTATATCCCTGGGACCTAGAATCAGGGAGCAGACCTGCTTTCGAGACAGGCGCTGTGGCCCGGGGAATGGAGACTCCACCTGTAGGTGGTGGAGCTATTGTACATAGAGTTCAGCCCTTTAGACGTGGACTTGTTTGCGTTGCTGGAGACGACGCACTGTCCACTGTGGTTCTCCATCTCGCTCCCAGCCCCACTAGGGCTGGATGCCATGGTGCAGACGTGGCTGAGGCTGCGTCTGTATGCCCTTCCCCTAGTCGCTCTGCTCCCAGGAATCCTGGAGAGGGTCCGTCGGGACGGTGTCAGCCTACTGTTAGTAACCCCGTTCTGGCCACCCAGAGTCTGGTTTTCAGACTTAATAGCGCTCCTGCCCCATGGCAAGTCCCTCTGAGGAGAGACCTGCTGTCCCTGTGGCAACTATGGGTCTGGCCCCTGAGGGGGCGCAGTTCCTTGAGGCGGGTACGACGCCAGGAGCAGTCGAAACCTTGCTTAGCTCCAGAGCCCCATCCACGAGACGGATGTATGAGCTAAAATGCAATGTTTTTTTCCACCTGGTGTAGAGAATGTGCGTTGGATCCAGTTGACTGCCCTATTATTGCGGTACCAGAGTTCCCCCAGTACCGTTTCTCTGCTGGCTTATCCCCCTCCACACTAAAAGTATATGTGGCCACCATTGCAGCGTTCCACGCCCTTTTGAGAGGGGGGCCTCTGGAGAGGCTGCCTTTGGTCGTACGTTTCCTCCGTGGAGCCCGGAGGATGAGACCGGCGACTCACTCTAGTATTCCCACCTGGGACCTAGCAGTGGTTCTCGAGGCGTTGGCTGAGGCCCCCTTCGAGCCCTTAGAGTCAGCTGATGCCAAGCACCTAACCCTCAAGATCACCTTTCTCCTCACTATCACCTCTCTGAGGAGGGTGGGGGTTCTCCAAGCACTCTCAGTATCCCCTCAAAGCCTGGAGTTTTCCCCAGCGAGAATAAGGGCCATCCTGCTCCCATGTTCAGGCTACATCCCGAAGGTGCCGTCCAGTATGGTGGGTTCCACTGTGCTACAGGCGTTATATCCTCCACCTCATGTGACGGTGGAGGACAGGAGACTGCACTTTCTCTGCCCAGTCAGAGCGCTGGGTATCTATACTCAGAGGTCTTCCCGTTGGAGGAAAGCAGACCAGCTGCTGGTATGTTTCGGGTCTCCCAAGGCTGGGCTCCCCGCTTCCAAGAATACTATCAGCAGCTGGATTGATCAGACCATCTCCCTGGCCTATCAGGTGAGTGGGTTGTCTTCACCTATGGCCGGGTCTCTCGTAGAATGAGCATTCTACGAGAGACATGGCTGCCTCCAGGGCCCTCCTCTCACGGGCTTCACTCCGGGATGTATTGTATGTGAGGCTGCTGGCTGGGCCACTCCTCACACTTTCATCCAGTTCTATAGTCTGGACCTTCCTTCTGCACCCGGTACCAGAGCACTCTCCTCTTAGTCGTACCCACAGGTTGCTGCACGCTAGGGGCAGATGGGGTTTCGGCATGGTGTAGTGGGTATCTTGTTCCCATAGTGTCGTCACCGACGCAGTTCGAGTTCCCTCGACGGGGAACGTCTCGGGTTACGTATGTAACCCTTGTTCCCCGAGAAGGGAAATGAGACACTGTGTCGGTTTGCCACACCTCACCCCTCCTGGAGTCCCTGCTTCATAGTTAAAGCTACTGAGTATTATGTGCCGGTGTGCTTATATACACCTCTGGTTATGCTGTCACATGCTACCGTTTAGAGCAGTGCCAATAGGATTGGAGTAGTTTCATACATGGGTCAGCCCTGCCACGCCAAAGGGCGTTCCCATAGTGTTGTCACCGACGCAGTGTCTTTGTCCCCTTCTCAGGGAACATGGGTTACATACGTTACCCGAGACGTTACTTTGAGACTCTCCAGTCTTTTTAAACATGACATTCATTGACATTATTCCTGTTTTAATTTATTGGCTTGTTAAAAGTGTATCTTTGTATATATTTATCTATCACCCCAGGAGTCAATTACCACACTAACAAAGAAGAACAAAATGTAGATCGCTTTACAATATTGAGAGACTCTCACTCACTTCTTTCAGAGCATCACTATAAAATTTTCATTCTAGACCTGCTGTCATCATTTCTCTGGATAATCTGAGTTTACTTTAAATCTGTATCCAGTGGTGGAAAGTAACATACATACATACATTTACTCAAATACCGTATTTGACTTTGGGATTTTGTTTTTTTCTGACTTTATACTCCCACTCCACCACATCTTAGAGGCATTTATTGTATCTCTTATTACAACATTTATTTTGTTACTTTGCTGATTCTGATTATCAACACAAAGTATAGTCAACAAATAAATTATGTTTTATTTTACATAATAAAACATTATTAATCCTTAGGGGAAATTCAAAATCAAAATATTGTAACCTGATGCAGATCAGCTGTCCTGTGTTGGGTGACAGAACTGTTCAGAATGTGGAGTCCAAAGTTGACCGACTGGCCTCCCCTGCATTACAGGAGGCAGCCTATAAGAAAAGAGAGCCAACAGGTGGTAGTAAGAGCCAGGTTCTTTAAACCAAACTACAAATGATGAGACTGTTTTTCTCCAAAAAGCAGATAATTCTTTGGGGCTGATGTAAGAGCAGCATTTAGGTCTTTGAATACAGATGCAATGTCTTCAGGTCATTGAACAGGTCCAGGTGCAGAGGGGCAATAACTGCCAAAGTCTGTTTCAATGACTCCATATTTGGTCATGCCTAAGAAGGAGTGCTCTGTTTTGGTGTGTGGAGGAGGTGCAGCAGACGGCTGCATAAGTCTGTTGGTAACCATTGACAAGGGATGCTCTTTGACGTCTTTCAGTCAAATGTTTCAGGAGAATAGAGTCTGCTTCCTCAGAGGCAACATTTCCATCAGGTAAACATGGTCAAAAGGGTTCTCCTTACCTCTGAACCCTGTTTGTAGAATAACTACTAGATAATGCTGAACACAATTGTGCCACTGTTTAAAATCTCGATTAGAATTAATCTCAGGCAATATTGGAAATACATAGGTTCATGATCTTAGCAAATACCATTCCCCATGTTTAACTTTCGTAATATAAATTTAAATCTACGGCACGTTACGGCTGTGCTACGGTTTTTATGTGTCCATAGCCCAGTCCAGTACAGACGCGGCTAGCGGTGAAAATAGACCTGATACCTAGGCTGCGGTTGAAAAGTCAAAAAAATCTCCTTACCTAACCTCCTCCTAACCTCATGACGTTTTCCATCGAGGTCAAGGAAAGATGTAAAGAAGAATCCATAAGGACTTAGGAAAAGAGGACAGCGGGTCTAACAGAATCCGACTGCTCTTTTCTAAGCGACGCAATTATGCGACGGCGGATTTTCCTGACATTACCTGCCGTGATGAACCTACAATGTTCTGAAGATGGACTACAAAAAGCGCCCCATGTTGTTGTAATGCAGGCCATCTAAAGGTGGACAACAGGGTGGAATATATTACTTAATAACCAAGATAGCAAAAGGCAGATAAGGTAGCCTACCAGTCAGTAAATAATGGACAGGGTTGTCACATTGAGAATGCTTGCTCACACTCACCCTCCTGCCCACCCATAGTTTATCAACACGAATCCCAATTGTTTCCCACAGAATGATAGCGTAACTGTGCCGAGAGAGGGGGGGGAGCGACGGGGCAAGAGGAGATCCTGAGAGAATAAATGCACTGCGCGGAGCTCTGTCATCAAATACGATTTTACCCATTTTAATAGATTAATTAAATTAAATAGTAACAAAATCAATTGAAAATCAGCGTTGATAATGTGGCAGGCCGCCACAAATAAATCAGTGTGTGGGAAACGCCTACTGTAGAGGTTATCCAGCTCGATCTTTGCCTTTATTAATGCGAGAGTGTCAGCATCTGTGACTGAAGTAAAATTAATTTGCTGAAGGCTGCAGTAGACTACATAACGTCAGGCTACATGCTGCAACATTATCCTCACTTTGATCACGTTACAAGACATCTCGCTTGGGTCTCAGTCATTGTTGACAGATATATGCATATAGCAAGTTATGGCATAAGAGAGAAAAGGCTTAATAGCCAATGGTAAATTACATGGTGATTTTATCCGTCACGGTTGGTTTATTTATTTATTTTTGTAGAAAACACTTAGGCTAATGGCTTATTTCAACAACCCGAAACATAAAACGGTTTTGAAACCTATTAGATTACAAAAAAGCCAAAAGAAAAAAAAAACAAAAGAAAGAAGGTAATTGTGATTTTATCATAAAGTGAGTCTGAATTGGAAGGATTTTGCTAGATGTGGTTAATGGATTTTATGTTTATGTTTGAGAATGTGCATCGCTTTAAATGTTGCCGCCGCAAGGAATTGTGGGATGTCATTCTCTCCTTTCCTTTTGTAAAGGATGGTCCGGTGTACCCTATGCTAAAGGAGATGTCAAAGGAAGCATTGAGGCTCCTTTCCTTAGCTTTTAGAGAATTTGAACAGCTCTTATCATTACTGCCACTGAAATTCTTCCGGTTCACTTCACTCAGTTAGGAACCTTCCTAAGCAAAAAAGACTTTTCGACCGCAGCCCTATTCTCTAAGGAGCAGAGAGCTGCTTCTGGGCCGCTTCTGAGATGCGCTGCGTCAGCAGGAGACACACACCACTCTGCGTCCAAGCTGCAAATGAATCGCGCATGCGATTCAGCCCTAACCCCTGCGCCACGAAATGAGGATCTTTGCAAGGCTAAGCAGGCTCAGGTCTCACATTAATCGGCCTGGCCTATCGCCTGCAAGGTTCTGTAAAAATGCAGATGAGATGCCTACCACTAGGCATAGTTATAATATAAATAGCAATAACCAACGCATAAATTCATATCAGAGGTCTGGTGCCAATTCCCAATTATAGCAATAGTCTAGTAATGATAAGAGGCCTACTGATAATAATAATAATAATAATAATAATAATAATAATAATAATAATAATAATAATAATAATAATAATAATGGTAACTGCAATGAACCAGCTTTGGGGGAGAATCCCTGCCTTAAAGTACTCTTTCTTGAGGTAGGTGTATGATTTTACATAAAGTGAGGCAACACTAGTTTCAAAGTCTCTTTATGTGGAGTAGTTTATTTGGTGCTTTTATGCAAAAGCACCAAATAAAGTCTAAGGGAAGCAACAATTGATATTTTGGAAACGGGTAAAATGTAAATTTGCTCTGCCTCCAAACTAACAATGATGCTCATTGATCAAATTGGTCTTGTGGGCTTAATTGCGCCAGAGGAGCAGCAGGCTGTTGCAGGCTGTAGTGTGTTTGTCAAAGTGTGGTTTAGTGTGTTTTAATCAGTTTAAATCAGTGTTTATTGTTTGCCAGTGTAAACCTGTATATGTCAAATTTTTTGTGTTGAGTTGTTCCTGGTTCAAAAACGAAAGAATGAAGTGGATAGGACTACTGCCTATTGACAAACTAAAGCTGCTCTTTTTATCAAAAGGGACTGTCCACAATATTATAAACAAATAAACTAAACTAAACTAAACTTTGTTCGGGCCTACTCTTGGGACAACTACTCCTCGACAAGCTGCGGAGTGAACCACCAGCCATTGTCTACGCTGGCCAAGAACTGCTTGATCTTGCATCGTTTGCTAAACTCACCGGTATAACACGCAGTATTCTGGGAGAATTATTCAAAAGAGCTGAGGGACGAGAGCCGGTGTTAAAAGAAACAGGAGGCAGATAGAGGGGGCATGGAAAAGAACCTTTAGACCTTCTCTTCCATCCATTATCATGGGACGTGTTCGCTCTCAATAAGATGAAGGAACTAGAGTCCATTGTCAGGAGCCAGAAAGTGTCCTGGGAGAGCAGCCTTTTGCGTTTTTGTGAAACATGGCTCAAGGACAGTAATCCTGATTCCATCTGTAGCATCAATGGCTTCCGGACAATCTGTGCTGACAGGGACACCAAAGCAACAGGTAAGTGAAGAGGCGGGGGACTTGCTTTGTTCATAAATAACAAGTGGTGTAGCCCTGGACATGCTACTATCAAGGAACAAATATGCAATGGGAGTTCTCTGTTGTGATTGTCATTGTTCTTTACATTCCTCCGTCTGCCCATGTGGAATATATAAATCTCTATAAATGTTCTGCCCTGCTTCCCCTAGGGGGGTTAGGCCACAGTCTCCTTCATCTCTCACCCACTTATACACCTGTTGTGTCACCACTAGAACCTTAAAATGAGGGTCTGGTCATATACACATCTTGATAACTCTGATGCAACTGTAAAAATGAAGTGTGCATTCAATACCATCCGCCAGAGTTGCTGGGTAAAAAGATGAGGAGGTGGGTGCAGGTGGAGTCAGAGCTTGTTTCCTGGGTGATAGACTATTTAACTGCCAGACCTCAGTATGTGCGGCTCCAAAACTGTGTTTCTAGGACTGTTGTGGGCAGTATAGATCCTTTTGGGCTTTGGATACACCCAGTGACAATACTAAAATCAGCAGTTTGTCTAATATTGCTTGCATTGCTTGCAACTTGCATGAAGTTATATTTTCATCATTGCAGTAGTTGGGGCCTGAGCATGAAACGTGCAAGGACCCTATTGGAACTGATAGAATTCTTTATAAGGTTCAAACCGTGTAGTGGTAGAACCCTATTGTTTAAGTTCCACACCGGCTCAAATTCCTGTGAGCTGGAATGAGCTAGAAACATAAAACTGAGAGGAATAACTGGAAAGCTCTGATTGCCACCATATTTTCAGTGGGTCATCATTGGATCAAGTTTAGCAAAGTTGTATAAATCTTTTCTATCTTAATTACTTTTCAAGATATTGTGAATAAATTTCAAAAGGGGCGCAATTGTTCGTCCAATCATCACATATCCCACAGTGTATGTGTCAAATCGGCCACTAGGGAATGATACAAGTGCAGGAAATGGGCGTGGCATTACACAAAATATGCTATAAATCATATAGGCCTATTTATTCTCCAATCATCACAAATCTCACAGTATATAAGTAAATGAACATGCCCTAAAAATTTCATTAAAATCGAACCCCAAGGGGCTCTATAAATGCAAGAAATGTGTGGCATAACACAAATAAGACTGTAAATCAAAAAACTGTCCCATCATTACAAAGCTCACAGGCCTTGTTTCGAAACAATGTTGAACCACGTGTGAAGTTATTTTAAAGCTGCTATTACAGAAAAGTATCTGAACCCGTGAATCGCCGCTCGTGGCTATATTTAAGGTTCAAAACGTGTAGTGGTCTCATCTGTACCAAAACATACATGTCTGATGTAAAATCTCAGGTCTACGCCACCACTTATCCCCCACTTACAATGTTGTCCTTTCATCACTTCCCAGGAAACTTAACAAGCATTGCCCCCTAAGGGGTAAGGGGGCTGCGGTGTAGTGATGGCTCAAATAAGCAAATCTGGAAAAAGTTCAAGCAAAAGTCCTCCTAACACTTGTATGAAGTAATTCATTACACAATCAAGGGTTAAGTAAGTGAACTTTCACTTACTTTAAGTCCTTATTTCGTTTGTTTATATATTTTAAACTCATTGCATTTTTTCTATATAAATATTTTGTAAACTTTGTGTAAATCTGTACTGTATTTTAATTTACGTAATGTATTGTTACATAACCTTATGGTTGATGCTGACTTCAGGAAGAAGGAGATAAAGACACACACTCCTGTCTACATCAGTGGAGCTGAGGTGGAGCAGGTGAACAGTTTCAGGTTCCTGGGAATCAGCATCACAGAGAACCTGACATGGTCGTCTCACATCTCAACGCTGGTGAAGAAAGCTCAGAAACAACTGGATTTCCAAAGTAAACTTAAGAAGTCTAATTTCCTGTGCCAAGATGTTTTGCAGAGGAGCAAACCCCACACACACACACACACACAAACACACACACACAAAGAAGACAACTTATACTGTAGATTTACCAGCACACATTCCCCTTTATTTTCCACTTTATCTCTCCTTTGACATGTTAAATAATAAAACATTGCACTTGAAATGGAAACAGGGAAGTCTATATCAGTTAATAAGACAGAAGTAGTTTTAGCAGAATGATAATGAAAAGAGATGCAATGGTTCTGTGTCATGTTGACCAGGTGCTGTTCACTATCCAACCAGAGACCGAGACAGGGACTCTTTCGTCAAAGGTTTTCATTTGCACACCTTTGTCACTGTGACCAGAACAATCTATCTGTGTCCTTAAGATTAGACGCCATCTCTTCAGCCTTACGAACAGATCCTCTTTTTTCTGTACCTAACAGTTCTGAAAATTTTATATTTAAAGCTATTTAATTGTTCCACGTTATCTAAATCCTGAGATTTGAATCTGAGCTGATGTTACATTTACATTAAGATATTTAGTTTTAGGACATTAAACACATTTGACAGTGAAAAGAAAAGAAATTAGAACTTTATAAAAAGATGACAAGAATTAACTCATATTTACATAAACATAATATTCTGATTTATCTGATTTCTTTTTTGTTAACTAGCACAATGGCTTTACTGAATAGCAGTACAGTGGATGGGCAGATGTTCATCATCATGTGGGATTAAAAAAAGGGGGAAATGAAACTCCAGGAGAACAGCTAAAATGAAGCAGGCAGTCATCAAATATCGACGCACCTGCCCAGACAGGCTCGTTTACTAAATACTGACTTGGAAGGGGTGATTACTTACTACCTAGATCACACTGGAAAGATCTGGTTTTAGTTCTACATTAAAATGGTCTGTTTCTGTAGGTTACTGTCAAAAAACATTAACATGTTACATCTCCTTCAATTCAATTATGTAAACATGAAAACACCCAAAGGGGGTGAATGGTTTTATGGTAACATTATGGAAAGGAAAAAAATCCTTAAGATCTGTAGAACTGTAGAAATGTAGAGCTATCAGATGGAGAACCATGGTCAGTATGTACTGTATGAGTAAAAATTTTCTCCAGAGAAAGGAAAGGTAGATAAATCCTAATAATTATACATACAAGTCAATATGACCACAGTAAAATAAAGTCCAATATTAAATTTACATAAAATCATTTTAAATGTATTACTCTATAAAACATCACAATTTCCCATTTTTAAAATGTATTTCTTCAGTATTTAAGTTATCTGTTTTTTAATTTCAATTGAAATCATGTAAAAAAGTATTTTAGCAGTGGGGCATAATGAGACATTTGACACAAACTCAACCTCAGCTTTATAGGTTGCATTCAATCAGTTTGCTGGACTGGTTGATGATGATTTTAAAAGTTAAAAAAGTCAATTACATTACAGCTTTTTGGCAGTTGATATAATCAATACCAGTGGTAGAAGAAGAACTCAGTTGTTTTTAAAAGAAGCAATACCACAGTGAATAGACAGTGAGTAGAAACACTTTGTATATACTGTAAAGGTATTCTTTATGCAGAATTGGCCCATTCATTTGGACATTACTTTAATATTGCAGGTGGTAATGGTGGGACTTATTTTTTCTATATATACTGCTGGGTAGTTTGTGAATTTCAGTCCAAGGGATCACTAAAGGTTAACCTTTTGATTTGTATCTTTTAGACAAATTATATAAAACTGAATGACTTCTTATTTCCTGACTGAAATACGGGAGATGTAATCCCCTGTACTTGATTACTCCTACCGTTTACTGTAGCTCTGTTCCAGCCATTGCCGTACATCCTTCAGACTGTAAAAAAACGGCCCCTTACCACCCAGGTAGACGATCTTTTTCTGTTGTACTATACACACACGTTCATTAGACACACCATAAGCCACATTAGCATTGTTGTCCATGCAGTCGGCCACCAGCTGACACTGCGGTGGCAGAGAAAAGTGTTCAATAAGTTTGCGCGCCGCTCCCAGCCTCTCCTCCAGGTTCTGGTGTTTTCGGACGTTGAAAGAGCAAGCGCCCATAGGAGGGATCACCCAGCCATCAGATGGGTGAGCCTCATCAATGTACACTAAAAGGAAATCAGCTACATCACTGAAGTCCTCCACCAACTGCCGGAAAGCTGGCAGGTGGCTGATGAAGGGGGGTCAGGTGGCTGAGCCAAAGTTTACCACCAGAGGGCGATCTGACGACTCAAAATCCAGAAGGCGGCACTCTTCTCCATTTTGGTTCCTGGGACCAGGCGGCACATTAGTCATATTACTGATACTGCTGCTCCACCGAGGGCCATCAGGCACCTTCACCACATTGGAGTTGGGAGCCTCACAGCCAAGTTTCACCTGAGGTAAAAACAGGCATTAATATTTACTCACAGACTACACACATCAAGAAGATGTAAAGTGCGCTTGGTCTGTTAAACTGTTAAAGGGGACCTATTATTCTGAATTTCCAGCACTATATTGTAGTTCTGTGACTCAGCATCTGTCTGAAACAAGCTGTTTCTTTGAGACCCAGCCCCCCCAAAGCTCACTGTCTTCTGATTGGCCGTTGTTTAATTTCTTTACCAGGTTGCTGCAGGGATAGGTCTGCATGTTCCTTAGTGGGTGTGGCCAGCAATCTCTGCCTGGAGCAAATGACCATATTTGGAAATCCGGCTCAGAATGACATCATACCGAGCCATTAGTAGAAAACACAGTTCAAAACAGTGTTTGGATCAGGGGGATAGCTGAGGATTTGGCTCACAGGGATTTCTTTTTAATATTTTTACCTCGTCATTTGAAATTTTGGTCATGTTCAATATGAACATCTGACATTGTAACATTGTAGAAATGCTAGAAAATATGAAAAAGCATAATAGGTCCCCTTTAACAGACTCTTTCATATTTTAAGTCTTGTAAAAGCATCCATAATTTCACATACACGTCTTTAGGGGTTCACAGTATTTTAAAGCCATTAAAACTGTTAAAGGGAAGGTCTCCTGAAGGGGACTGTGTAGCTGTATGTTCAGCAATAAGTATCGCTTAATAATAATTATTGCTTTCAATGAATTTCAGTGAATATTTTTTATAGTCAACCTTTCCAATATACACACTTTTTCACAATAAAACTTACTATATATATATATATTCACATTTTTGCACTATATTTGTACAATTACAAGAAGACAAATGTAGTAGCACATGACTTCACTTTGGAGAGAGAGAGCAAATGTGTCTGTCTGTCTGTTTGTTGTATGGTCTCCTCTGTACAACAGACAGTGGAAAAGACACTAGAGCCATGCAGTTCTTTTTTACTGGGGCCCAAGCACAAAATGTGTGAGGTCCCCTATTGGAACTGAAGGATTTTTCCCCCTTTGCTCTTTTTTTAGTAACCTCAACTTTGGAGGCCTAAACATGCTTGAAAACTCCCCAAACATTGCCCATAATTCAGACGGGGCAAAAATGTTTGTATTTTATGGGTTTCAAAATGGCTTGCTAGTGCCCCTACAGAGCAGCCCCTGGATGAACACATCCACATGCCAATATTCACTCAAAGCCATACCTCCAACTGCTGGCAATAGGAAATGATGCATTTTACTCTATGATTGGCTACTCCTACCAGGTTAACCAAATCAACTTCAAAACTGTCCCAGAAAACCCTTAACACATTGATGAAGCAATGTTGTAAAACTTGTGAGTTTCCAGTTAACAGCATGGCAGTGGTGTGGTGGAGAAATTAAACACTTTGCCATGATACAGGAAGTTGTTGTACCTTGACTGGTCATGTTCAAATCTGCACCAAACTTTACGTGCTTGACAGTCACCCACAACTCAAATTCAGTTATAGTCAAAGCTCCAAGTGCTATGTAGCGCCACAAAGGGGACACAGGGTCACAGCCGGACTGGCTGAAGTCCACATTCTGCAATGCGGCTGCCTCACTCCTCGACGCAATACACGTACGAGGGCCAGCCCAACGCTGCTTGCAGATTTAATTTTTTATGTTGTGAATTTAACAGATGTACACATGGGTAAAAGTATATGTTACAAATAATTTGGATTATTGTACTAAATCACAGAAACTAGAGAAAGCTACCTCTCTTAGCTTCTTGCAAATGTTTATTATAAGATAGTGTTACCTTGAATTTAGCGAAGTGCTCCCGTAGATGGGATATCATAATATCATATTTCACAGAATATCATACCATCAGGTGGTAACTGACTGCTCGCACCACCCGGGGGGGTTATGTTACTCTCTATGCTGCACACAACCTGCAGGATTCGTGCACTTGCTGTCTTTGACAGACATTAAACAACAGCTGATCCCATAGCAACGGTATAACGGAATATTTCGTGGTTTTGATATTGACTTTTTCATACCACAGGATACCTTGAAACCGGTAAAAGTCCCATGTCTCGTCTAATGGTCAGACTTTGTCAGCATTTTCTCTTTTAGACCAGGGAGACGATTGCAGTAGATTTACTGCACTGTACTGTCATTTGCAATATTTGTCATTTTCAGAAAAGCAAACTCAGAGCACTAGTGAAATCTATAATCTATAACTAAGGAAAATCAGGATACAACTGGAAAACCACCCAACCAACCCAAAACCATGACAGTACACCTGGCGTTCCAAAAACAAAGTTATCCGCAACAACAGAAACCAAAACACCACACCCAAAACACAAGTCCGACCAGGATGGGTGGAGGGAGACAGCAGATAACCTCAGGCAGATTGACTGGTGGAAGAGCAAAGAGGAAACCAGACAGGTCAGGGGGAGGGCCTGGAAGCAGAAAAATGGGGAAACTAGACAGTTCAGGGGGGCGACCTGGAAGCAGAACAACAGATTGTGCCTTTTCTTGGCTCTACTAGCAAAGAATTAGAAGAGTGTCATAGTCTAAGTGTCTTTAGTAGGAGGGCAGGCAGGCAGGCCAGGCAGGTGGCTAGCCACTGGAGCTCTAACAGACCGGGAAACAGGCAGTGGGTTATCTGCAGGAGCGCTAGTTGTGCAGGAAAAAGCCAGGTCTTTTCCTGCACAACAGGTCTGCTAGCTTGGCGGGCATCAGGCCAGGAGTCCAGGGTCCTCAAAAAACTCTTTTCCCACCTCATCTAAGGATTAGTGGTCACCTCCCAGCAAGCCTTTATGCCAGTTCGTCTACAACTCAGCCAAAACATCCAAAAACAAGACCATTTCAATTTTAAAGTCAGGGGTATCTCGCCTATCATGACAACCTTTATCAGAACAAACATAACGTAATAGAAAACAACCCTCAAATCAACCACAACAAGGGAACTTTAATATCCAGACAGTAACAATATCAACAACAGAATTTTCCAAGTAGACTCTTTCTCACCCCTTCTCTTGTCCATTGTTTTTCCTCTATTCTGAATAAAAGTGGCTACGTTTACAAGACAGACAACATAGTAATCAATCACCTGTTCTACATGGATGACCTGAAGACCTATGCTGAACATGATGACGAACAGAAAGGCTTACGTGTCAAAGGCTTGTGATGATATTAGAATGGAATTTGGCTTTGGCAAATGTGCTTACTATAGGCTTACTATAAACCATGGACCATGAGCTCCTTCTCAACCCTTCAGATAGGGTTTGAAGAAGATCAGCAAACTCCTAAATTCTCAGAGTCCTCTCCATGGGTGCTTCTCAAGTGTCTTAATTGCATCCATGTTTCCTTCACTTACCAAGCCAGGATGAGGAATAAAGGATGAGGAAATATGTTTTTAAGAGAAATGAGACGTCCTTTCCTCCAAAGCATCACGTAAAGCAATGTCTGTTTCTGAAGACGCCGACAGCTGTCGACAGCTCTGTAGCTGTTACCTGTTTAACAAACACCTGCACATGAAGACCTGCTCAGAGGCACAGGATCATTTCTACTGGCACAGTGCTGATATTATCTGCATTTAGATTTATTGATTCTGATTGGGAATTCGTTATAGAATAACCCAGAATATGATCATGGTGTCTTTGGATTTATTAGGATAAATGTTTCAAGGAAATAAAAATGATGTAACTCATCAAAGTCGACGCTGAATTTTAGGCTTCGCGTTTCACTCATCACTGATCGATCACTGCGTTCCTTAATATCAAATCCAACGATTTCCTTTTTTTTCAGCTCAGCAGCTTTCATTTATTCTTTCATCAGCTGATTGTACCCGCTACTTTCATCTGATGCAGATGGTGAGATAGCGGGATGTGCAGGCTTTCTTTTCCTTTGCTTGCTTTGTTTGAGACTTTAGAGCAGTTTTAATGCACTTTAGGTCTGACTCCTTAGGCTACATATTTACTATCTTTTGTCGTCGTCTCTTTGGACTAAACACAGGAATGATCAGCCTCACATGTGACTGAACTGAAATGAAGATAAATGATATAAATGACTCTCTGACTCTCTCTGACTTTAATTGTCTCCATAATAAAAATGAATGGGAGAAATAAAAGAAAGAAAAATCTTTCTAATAAATAAATAAAGTGGTATGTGGGGCTTTTGTTCTTCAGACCAACAATGAACTCAGATTTTAACTTGACAGTGAATCATAAAACAGATCAAATATAAGATTTTGCAGTGATACAAATGGGGTTAATGTTGAGGTTAATGCTGCAGCATCCAGTCAATATACTGGCTACCCAATAAGGGGGCGTGTCGGTCAGTAAAAGACTTCCGTGAAGTGTGGTGTATCCTCGCTCATAGCTCCTCAGAGATCACTCATCTGCAAGATGACGAAGTAGAAGAACCTTCAGTTTAAGCAAGAATCGAAGAATAAGGAAACAACAAATAACAGACTTGAGAATCACCCCATCTCCTGACATCCATATTCTGAGGGGCTCTCGACTTCCATCCTCGGACAACTCCAACATAGTCAGGCTTTTACCTTCTAGCAGCTCCAGGAGACGGTCCCTCATTCGCCATATGAGGGACATCAGCTCTCAACTCCTCCCACCACTATACCAAGTCAACACAGCCATATAGACCAGGGCAAACCCATCATTTCCTCCTGTTTCTTCTCCCTCCCCCTTCTTGATTTGCACACTGTGCAGTACACCATCCCACCCAGGGCACCCTGTAAATGCTACGTATAGTTGTATATCGCCTTTCTCAGTGCTTCCCCGCCTCGCACGTCAGCACCAAATAAACGATGCCCTGTAAACCAACAAAACCAGTCAACCACCATCGGCTCTCTTCCCAAATGCTTGGAGAAAAGAGGAAGATCAGTCCTCTACCTAGAATGCTTCAAGTTGTCAATTCCTCCACACTTGCTCCTTCACACCAGACCAGCTTGTCCTCATAAACCAACTAAGCACACACCCCAATTAAAATCACTACTCTTGCTACTTCTTTGAAGAACCACCCAGACTGCCAGTTCGTTTAATTCCTCATACAGGATTTTACATACACCTTTGATCCAGGTTTGCTGGTTATGCCAGATTCCACTTACACATACACAATTTGCAGTCAACCGTCTCTGAGCAAGCCATAGTCAATAAAGTCTTTGATTGGGAAGTTACAGAAGAATCCATGATCCATGAGGTCAGAACTTTGGATCTGTAAACCTCCTCCACTTTCATAAACAAAAAGATTCAAAGACTTTATTGTCATTCTGACCATGTAGCTACTTGTATGGGGCAGAATGAGATAGCGTTTCTCAAGGGCAATGCAATCATTCAAACAACATACAACATTAAAAAGATAAATTATAAGTGGATGTCAACTCCATACAGAATAAAACCATAGAAATTTCCTGGTGCACAAGAGCCTGTTTGTCTGTTACAGAACTGGCAATTATTTCCAAAGCAATGCAAAAAAATCTTAATTGTTTTAATTAATTTCAATTTATGACTTCAAACCTGTCAGCACTTGTATGATATTACACTGTATCACACAACTGCTGACAGGTTGCTATACTCTAGTTGCCAAATGCAACAAGCTTTACTGAGGAGCAACAGTTAACTGTAAGTACAACTTATAATTCCAGTAAGACATTCTTGCTTTATGGCTCCTAAGGGGCATATAGTAAAAAACAATATTGATGTGAACAAACCTAATTAACAGAGGGAACAGATAAGCAACCCGTGCACTTCATGACCTCAGTCCCACCTGACATAAACTAAAAGGAGGGTGAAAAATATTATTAGGCTTAATTATAAATGATCAACATGAGTACAGTTATTAACCTGTTTCTGTCTGTTTTGCCTGACTGTGTCATCACAAAATAACTATTTTATGTGCAGCTCAGGAGATTGTTAATGGCTCCTTGTCAACATAGTATTTCTTACATATTCAGTTGTCTCACAACAGAAACAGAAAAACATGAGAACAAAGCGATGATGTGAATTCGACTGCATTAAAATAAATGTAGGCTATAGGTGATCACAGAAAGCAGGAAGGGCCTTTCCTGTCTCTATCTGTCACACTAAACAGTCAAACAGTGGTGATAATGATGCACAGGAGTAAACTCCCAGTTTTGATTTTATTTTTTACACTTCAAAACCCTAAATAATGTTCTTGTGACACAGGTTGACTCAAAAAGGCTCCAAAGACAAGGTGTATTTAGACATTGTATAAGAAAAAGCCATTCAAAGGACTGGGGCAGTGTTGGGTTACTATGGAAATGTAAAAGGTTACAGATTACAAGTTTACCCTATTTAAAATGTAATAGTAGTGTAACTATTTCAATTACTTTTTTCAAAGTAATGTAACTTATTACTTATTAGTTTGAACTGTTTCCAAAGACAGCTTTAGAGGCAGTTTAACTGGAAGACAGGTGGAATTGCAAATTCAAACCATCAAAAACTTTAGAACAGCATTTAACTTAACTAAACGACTATGTAATGAAGAAGTAAACAAATTCTCTTCCCGTTTGTATCTAGACAGCCACAGACGCTTTTGGCTGGAAGTCGCCCCTTAACAGGGTCACTGTCACATGAAACACCGGCACTTTGCTGAACATGGTCGTAGACGGGTGGAGACTATATGTAAAGTTTGATGACAGTGCATCAGAAGGTTGTTTAGTGAACTCAAAGCACTTTAATACGCATTAAACAAGCATGGGTTGATCGGGAAATTACCTGCTTATAAGCGTCTAGTAGGAAGCTGTTCCAAATGGAGCGGAGCCCTGCTGAGGTCAGCATGCGGCGCCACTCTCCGGAGCCGGCGGTTCCGGAGCAGCTGAGCAGCGACACAGCACGTTTCACGAGCACCACGGAGTCGTACAGGGCGAGGAACAGACAGTTGGAAAAGAAACCAGGTAGTATCTGGAGTGTCACGAGCAGGTCCTCACTCGCCATTCCCATTTTGTCTTTCTGCGTCTTTCTACGCAGGGATTTATTCCAGACTGCCCTTCATTACGCAAAACGTTGCATCGTAGGTCTCAGTCGTCCTACTCATAGTTTGCGCTCTGCACTGTGGACTGCTCCAGACAGTGCAGAAAATGAGGGAGGTGTATCATGAAGGGTGGGCTACCTTAAAAAGCGATCTTGTGTGTCCTGCTACACACTTCCGGAGTTCAGCCATGGGCCCACAGACGAGCCCGGTGCTGCTGGATCAGACTTTTTAAAAGGTACACTGTACTTCATATTAAACCCTCACAGCTTATCATTGTAGCAACCTTCTAACGTCAGATGTGCCCCCACCCTCCACACACACACACACACAAAAACAAACACACACACGGCTCTGTGCATAGACTGTGAAGTTCCTTCCTTCTTTTTGTGTGTACTATCAGGCATTTATCATTTTATTGACCTTGTAGAAAATGTATCAAACAAATAAATACAAAAAATAAAAAAAACAATAGGTTTATGTTATTATGAACTGGTAATTTTTATTTTGGCTTTTCAAGGTACTGGACTGTATATGTGACAGGTGCACATATGCAATCCAGTGAATGTAGTTTTAGTAAGTTTACTTTGATCCCATCATCTCATAAGTGTTGTTTAGGTAAATGCCTGGTATTCTTGATTAAAATACATGGAGGCTAATCCACAACCCAAATGGCTATGTTACCCAGCTGTCAATTCAGTTTCAATCCAATTTTATTTATATAACGCCAGCAGGTCTAGACCATACTCTGAAGTTATTTACAGAAGCCCAACAATTCCCACCAAGAGCAGCACTAGGCAACACTGGCAAGGAAAAACTTCCTTTAAGAGGCAGAAACCTCGAGCAGAGCCATGGCTCAGGGTGGGCGGCCATCTGCCTCGACCGATTGGGGTTGAGGGAGAGAGAGAGAGAGAGAGGGAGGCAACCTACACAGTATACACATAGAGGTACAGATAGTAAAGGTAATGTTGCTATAGACTGAATGAAAAATGGTACAGATATTTATAGTTGTGTTAATGATAATAATTGTAATATTAATGATAATAACAGTAATAATAGCAATGGGACTAGTAACAGTAGTTGTAATTGTAGCAGAGGGTGTCGAGTAGGAACACGGGGCAGCTGGAGACTCTCAACCACAGATCCAGACTCCACAGCTCCAGAGCCAGGAACACCTGCAGGAAGTGATAGGAGGAGAGAGGAGAGGGACGAGAAAGCACACGACTACGGGAAAGGGAAGAAGTCAAGTTAGTAACATGCATTAATGGGATGAGGTTGCACTCAGAGGGAGAGAGAGAAGAGCAGAGGGGAGCTCAGTGCATCATGGGAAATCCCCCGGCAGTCTAGGCCATATACCAGCATAAGGGATGGTTCAGGATTCACTTGAGCCAGCCCTAACTATAAGCTTTATCAAAAAGGAAAGTCTTAAGCCTACTCTTAAATGTAGAGAAGGTGTCTGCCTCCCGAACCCAAACTGGAACCTGGTTCCACAGGAGAGGAGCTTGATAGCTGAACGCTCGGGCTCCCATTCTACTTTTGAAGACTCTAGGTTATAATTTATACGAGGTATAGGACATGATAAACAAACTAAATAAAATACAAGAGCATCTGAGAAAATATGAATATTGTGGAAAGTTAATTTTATTCTGCAGCAGTCACCTTCTGTGGCTTTCCCTCCTGTCTAGTCTGAAGTCTTCCCCATAATTGTGGTTGTGTATACTGAAGCAGATGGAGAGATTAAAGGCTCTTCTCAGGTCAAAATTCCTGTATTATATATTATTTATTATTCTAATATGATGAGCTGTAAGCCATATTTATCAAGATTAAAACAATGTCATGATCCTGTCTTTGTGTTCTGTTGGGGGGGTTGGGTTTTAGTTTATGTCATTAGTCTTAGTTTCTTGTGTAAATTAGTTGGGTTTTGTCTCCTGTACTCTGTGTTCTAGTATTTTGTTACATGTGTGAGTGTGTGTCTTTTTCCTCTGCTTATCATGTCAGTCTCTCTCTCTCTCTCTCTCTCTGCCTGTGTCTCGTTATCCCTGATCAATGTCACCTGTGTTGCTCCCGCTCTGCTCGTTAGTCCCTGTATATATTCCTGGTGTTTCTGTCTTGTCTTTGTCAGGTCATTGTTTGTGGTATCTCCTGGATTGCAGTTTGTTTGTCTTCCCTGTTTCTTTGTGTTTGGAATTTGGATTTGGATTTCCTTGTGGATTTGGACTTTGTTTTTGGATTCTCTGGACTCAGCCACTACTTTGTAAGTGTGCTCACTTTTTGTTGCCTTTGCCTTTTTGTTAATAAATCATTGAAATTTACCTGCCGGCTTCGTGTCCTGCATTTGGGTCCTCAACCTGCTCTGCCCTGCACTCCACACACTAACTGTGACAGAATGACCTGACCACGTCAGGATCCAGCGGACACTTTTCCATGGAGTTTGTGGACTTGTTTGGGGATTTCTTTGAACTTTTGGCCATGTGGAAGAAGGCTAGTAACCAGGCCCACAAAGAAGCCATCAGTTCCATGGCTCAGAAAATGGTGCTGGCCGAGCCTCGGCTTAAAGGATATTTGTCTAGCCGGGACGCTGGATTCCTCGGCTCCTCAACTCCCCAGCAAGCAAGTTCCCCTTCAGTGTTTCAGCCTGTTAGCCTGGAGCCAGCTAACAGGTTGCCAGCCGACGTCAGACAGCCTGATTCCCAGCCTGCAAGCGCTTTGGCGACTAGCCTTTTGCCTGTTTCCCGGCCTGCTAGCGCTGCTAGCCCCCTGCCTGATTCCCGGCCTGCTGGCTGCATGCTGGGAAGCCTTTTTGTTTCCTGCCAGGCTAGCGCTGCTAACCACCCGCCTGCCCTGCCCGTCTGCCTGCCCGAGCCCTCCAATAAAGACTCTGGGACTATGACTCTCCTGGCCTACCTCGCTATGAAGGCCAGGGAGTCTGAGGAAGCTCGGGCAGCCAGTCTGTGGCCTGCTAGCCTGGAGGCTAGTTCCTCGCCAGATACACCTCCAGTAAGGCCAGTTGGAGGGCGACGTGGTTCTCGTCAGCGAGCCTCCAAAACAACAGCACCTGCTCCGTTGGAGGTCCAGCCAACTCCAGCTCTAGAACCTCTGTCGGAGGACCGACCAACACCAGCTCCGTTGGTGGTCCAGCCGACACCTCTTGTTCCTCGTGAATCCCGTTGCCAAGGAACTAAAATACCGGTCCACTACCCGGCCGTCTTTACTGACTCCAGTCCCCGACAACCAGACCTCTTTTTTTGGGAAGTCGCCTCGCCATCTTCCCAGGAGGCCGTGGTGGTCATCGGAGGCGACCGAGTCACCGTGGCCCTGGACGTCAGGACCAGCCCCATGGCCCTCCGTCGGTGGTCCGACCAGCACAAGCTCCGTTGGTGGCCCAGCCGACTCCTGTTCCTCGTTCTTCGTCGGTGGACCGACCAGCACAAGCTCCGTTGGTGGCCCAGCCGACTCCTGTTCCTCGTCGGTGGACCGACCAGCACAAGCTCTGTTGGTGGCCCAGCCGACTCCTGTTCCTCATTCCTCGTCAGTGGACCGACCAGCACAAGCTCCGTTGGTGGCCCAGCCGACCTCCGCTTCAGAGCCTCTGTCGGTGGACCGACCAGCACAAGCTCCGTTGGTGGCCCAGCCGACCTCCGCTCCAGAGCCTCTGTCGGTGGACCGACCAGCACCAGCTCCGTTGGCGGCCCAGCAAACCCAGCTCTGCCTCCGGAGAGATCCTCCGGAGAGATCCCAGAGACTTTTGTTTTGCATTTCTGGCCCTCCTCCTGACCTCCCTCCGCCCACCCTGGCTGACTTGCCCTTCTCTGTTCCTACCTCCGCCCACCCTGGTTGAGTCTGGACTGGGACGTCAGGGGACTGTCATGATCCTGTCTTTGTGTTCTGTTGGGGGGTGTCAGGTTAGGACACCTAAAATATCAAACAAGGAAGAAAGACAAGAGAGTTAATAGCTTTTTACTCGCAAGGAGAATGGACAGAGATGTACTCAGTTACATCCTCCAACCGCTCTGAGTATCTCTGCCGCTTCCTCTCTTTTTATTATGTTCAGGGAGGTCCCTAGTTACATGCACATTGCTGCTATATGGGGGAAGGGGTACAGCAGCAACAATTAACATATGTTACTATACAGAATGTTCCAGGAACTATGTATGTTAATTACAGTCGCTCCTCAGCTGGGCTTGGTTCCTGTTTCTTCAGAGGTCTGTTGTGTGACCTCTGTCTGACACCCATCCACTGCAGGCTTCCTGTGAACACTTCTCTGTAACAAACTCAAAGACTCATATTAGCACATGCTTATGCACTTCATTGTGCAGTATTGAATATGATGAGTGAAGAGTAAATATGAGATAACTTATATACATGATGATTCCAACAGGGGGTTTGGGTTTTAGTTTGTCATTAGTCTTAGTTTCTTGTGTAAATTAGTTGGGTTTTGTCTCCTGTACTCTGTGTTCTAGTATTTTGTTACATATGTGTCAATTCAATTCAATTTTGCTTTATTGGCATGACTGTTGAACAATATTGCCAAAGCATCATGCATATAACATAACAATCAGTCCCATACATATAACATAACAATCACCCCCATACATTTCATTAAAGAATTCGAGCATAAAGTAATCAAAGTATCTGTGTTTGTGTTAAAAAAGAAATCTATATAGATTAAAAAATAAAATAAATAAATAAAACAGTGTGTGTTAAAAATACTAAAAAATAGAATAAACAAAACAGTAAGTGTGCGTGTCTGTGTGTGTTAAAAAAAACTAAACAACAACAAAAAAACTAAAAACATAAATAAAACAGTAAGCGTGCGTGTGTGTGTTAAAAAAAGTATACATATATTAAAAAGTTAAAACAAAATAAATAAATAAAACGGTAAGCGTGTGTGTGTGTGTGTGTATATATATGTATATATATGTATAAAAAATTCCCCCTCTCACCCCTTGCGGGGTGGTATGTGTCATCCTCAAGCTCGGGTCCTCTACCAGAGGCCTGGGAGTTTGAGGGTTCTGCGCAGTATCTTAGCTGTTCCTAGGACTGCACTCTTCTGGACAGAGACCTCTGATGTTTTGCCTGGAATCTGCTGTAGCCACTCTCCCAGTTTGGGGTCACAGCCCCAGTGTCTCGACTACCACTGGCACCACTGTTGCTCTTACTTTCCACATCTTTTCTAGCCCTCTTTCAGCCCTTGGTATTTCTCAAGCTTCTCGTGTTCCTTCTTCCTGATGTTGCTGTCGCTGGTATTGCCACATCTATCACTACTGCCTTCTTCTGCTGTTTGTCGATCAACACGATGTCTGGTTGGTTAGCCATCACCAGTTTGTCAGTCTGGATCTTGAAGTCCCACAGGATCTTAGCTCGGTCATTCTCAACTACCTTAGGAGGTGTCTTCCATTTTGACCTTGGGACTTCCAGCCCGTACTGCGTGGCAGATGTTCCTGTACACTATGACAGCTACCTGGTTATGGCATGCTCCATGTACGCGCTTCCTGCCTGCATCTTACACCCTGCTGTTATGTGCTGCACTGTCTCAGGGGCATCCTTGCACAGTCTGCACCTGGGGTCCTGCCTGGTGTGGTAGACCCCAGCCTCTATTGATCTTGTACTGAGTGCCTGTTCTTGTGCCGCCATGATTAGTGCTTCTGTGCTGTCCTTCAGTCCAGCCTTTTCCAGCCACTGGTAGGATTTCTTGATATCAGCCACTTCTTCTATTTGTCTGTGGTACACGCTGTAGCTGCTTGTCCCTCCATGACGGTTCTTCATCTTCCTTGTCCTCACCTTCGGGTTTCTGCTGCCTGAGGTATTCACTAAGCCCTTCATCTTTGGGGCCATCTTCCTGATGTACTCCTGGATCTTCGTTGTTTCATCCTGGACAGTGGTCTTGACACTCACTAGCCCTCGGCCTCCTCGCCACGCTTGGTGTACAGTCTCAGGGTGCTGGATTTGGGGTGAAACCCTCCGTGCATTGTGAGGAGCTTTCTTGTCTTGATGTCAGTAGCCTCTATCTCCTCCTTTGGCCAGTTTATTATACCAGCGGGTATCTGATGACTGGCAGGGCGTATGTGTTGATGGCTCGGATCTTGTTTTTCCCATTCAGCTGGCTTTTCAGGACCTGCCTCACTCTTTGTAGGTATTTGGCTGTGGCGGTCTTCCTTGCTGCCTCCTCATGGTTACCATTAGCCTGTGGCACCCCAAGGTATTTGTAGTTGTCCTGAACATCTGCGATGTGGCCTTCTGGTAGTTCAACCCCTCGGTTCTGATCATCTTCCTCTTTTGATACCATGCGACCACACTTGTCCAGTCCGAACGACATTCCAATGTCGCTGCTGTAGATCCTGGTAGTGTGGATCAGTGAGTCGATGTCTCGCCATTTCTGGCATACAGCTTGATGTCATCCATGTAGAGGAGGTGACTGATGATTGTTCCGCTCGAATCGGTATCCGTGAGCCAGTCTTTGTGATGATCTGGCTGAGGGGTTCAGGCCTATGCAGAACAGCAGCGGGATAGTGCGTCTCCTTGGTATATGCCGCACTTGATGGTGACTTGTGCAATTGGCTTTGAGTCGGCTTCCAGACTTGTTTTCCACAGCTTCATTGAGTTCTTGATGAAGGCTGTTAGTGTCCTGTTGATCTTGTACATCTCCAAGCATTCCAGTATCCATGTGTGTGGCATTGAGTCGTAGGCTTTCTTGTAGTCAATCCAGGCAGTGCACAGATTGGTCTGTCTGGTCTTGCAGTCTCGAAGTGACTGCTCTATCCACCAGTAGCTGGTGCTTGGCTCCTCTGGTGTTACTGCCTATTCCCTTCTGGGCCCTGTGCATGTATTGAGCCATGTGCCTACTCATCTTAGCCGCTATGATGCCTGACAGGAGCTTCCATGTTGTGCAGAGGCAGGTTATTGGCCGGTAGTTGGATGGGATTGTTCCTTCTGGGGATCCTTCATGATCAGGATTGTCCGTCCTTAGGTTAACCATTCTGGGTGGGTCCCATCCATCAGCAGTTGGTTCATTTGTACTGCCAGGCGCTCATGGAGTGCAGTTAGTTTCTTCAGCCAGTAGGTGTGGATCATGTCAGGGCCTGGTGCTGTCCAGCTCTTCATACCTGCCACTCTTTCTTGGATGTCTGCCGCTGTAATGGTTACTGGTTCTTGTTCTGGGAGATTGCTGTGATCTGTTCTTAGATCCACTAGCCACTGAGCATTGGTGTTGTGGGATGCCTCTTTCTCCCATATGTTCTTCCAGTACTGTTCAGTCTCAGCCCTGGGTGGATCTGATCTTGTGTTATTACCCTGCCACTGAGAGTACACTTTGGATGGTTCGGTGGAGAACATCCGGTTTATTCTCCTGGCTTCTGCTTCTCCCTTGTATCTCTTTAGGCGGGTGGCCAGGGCGGTGAGTCTTTGTTTGGCAGTCTCTAGAGCCTCAGGTATCGACAGCTTGTTGTATTTCTTAGGTAACCCCTTCCTTACACCTTTCTGTAGCTCTGAGAGCTGACTAACCTCTCTTCGTGTTGCCTTGATCTTGGCCTCTAACCTTCTCCTCCATGGGGGGTAATGCTCTTTGTGGCTTGTGGTGTTCATCTTATAGCCAAGCATCTCTAGGATCACTGTTGCTGTGGTGTACATCAGCTCATTGGTCTCGGTTATGGCTTTAGTAGGGATAGTATGTAGTGCTGCATTCACATCTTCTAGCAGACTTTCAGAGGGTACTTTGTCACTTAGCCTTGGCAGTCTTGGTCGTTGTACTAGGGGTCCAGTTTGGCTATGATCTTCATTCAGTAGGTCAGCTGCCCTTATGTTGAGTTCTGTGCCGTAAGGGCTTATTGGGGCTTGGGACCCAATCTCTGAGTGTGGGGATGATGATGAAATCTCCCCGCTGACCTGTCGTCCTGGCTCCCCTCGTCGTAGCATATTTGTTGTACCTCATCAATCTCTAGTTGTGATAGGAGCTGCCGCTTATGGATGTTAGAACACTGAGCTAGGAGTTGTTTCTTTGTCAGTGTTGATGATGGGTTTCAAGCATCCATATATCCCATAATCTCTGCATATAACCCCTCTCACTGGGGTTGCTTGTATAGTAGCATTGCATCAGATCCAAGTTTTCTGCTCTAGTCCATGTATGTCTTGTTCTTGTTCCAGTAGCCCATTTCTCATCAGGTTGCCCTGGTTCCCTAGCAACTGACGCTGACCTTGTTAACCCGGCTGACGCCCGAGCCGGTATGACTCTTTGTATTTATGGTTTCACTCATGCCTGAGGTAGGCCAGTAGCATTAAGGACCTTGCCTAAGGGTCCACCTGGATACCCACGCCCTGACCGGAATCGAACCGACGATCACCTGTACCGAAGTCAGTGGCCTTAACCACTCAGCTATCCAGGAGTCTGCAGTATATATATATATATATATATATATATATATATATATATATATATATATATATATATATATATATATATATATATATTTATATATATATATATAGATTTATATATTTATATATAACTATATATATATATATATATATATATATATATATATATATATATATATATATATATATAGTTATATATATATATATAGTTATATATATATATATAGTTATATATATATATAGTTATATTAATAGAAATCAAGTATAAAATGTAAAACAAAAGAATTACTAAAATACCAAACAATCAAAGTAATAATAATTTTTTTTAATCTGCACAATTATTTATCAGTCTGAGGTTCCACTGGTTGTCCTCACTTCATGGCAAGTGGAGACATATTTTGCAGCAATTATTTGACAGTTGGGCATTTCTCCCAGTCAATAGGGGAGTTTCTGTGTGTCTGATAGGGATTCGAATTCGGGGTATATTTGGGCAATGTTTGCAAAGTGTTTTTGTCTTAGTGTTTCATATTTGGGGCATGAGGTTAGAAAGTGTATCTCTGTCTCTACCTGTCCTGTGTCACACTGGAGCAGAGTCTGTCCTCCTGTGGTAGCCAGCTCTGTCTGTGGCGACCCTTTTCTATGGCCAGGCTGTGTTCACTCAGCCTGTATATTGTCATAATTTTTCCTTAGTTTAGGACATTTTAGTGTGAATTCTCTTTTAGGGTCAGATAACATTGTGATTTACTTTGTGTTTTGGTTGTTTCTTTCCAGTATTCAATATATTTTTCTTTCTGCTTGTTGATAATTTGGTTTGGTCTGTTTGAGTTCGTGTTGGTGTTACGGTCCTGAGGCTGTTGGGGACTTGTTACTGCAGAGAGCCTCAGGACCAGCTGGCTGAGGGGACTCTTCTCTGGTTTCAGCTCCTGGTATGTTAGGGCTTTGTGATGGTATGTCTGGGGGTTAACTGATTTTAAGTGGTTGTAAAATTTAAGTGATCTTTTCTGTATTTTTAGTAAGAGGGGGTATTGGTCGAGCTCTGCTCTGCATAGGTTATTTGGTGTTTTTCTCTGCACCTGCAGGATGCTCTTACAGAACTCAGTATGGAAAGATTCTATGATTGTTTTGTCCCATTTGTCAAATTCGTTATTAAGTTTTGGCCCCCAGATTTCGCTACCATATAGAATTATTGGTTCTAGTACAAATTGGAAAATTTTAAGCCAGATTTCAATTGGAATATATATTTTAATGTTTCTTTTTATTGCATAGAAAGCTCTCCTTGCTTTGTCCCTCAGATCTTTCACAGTCATGTTGAAGTTCCCTGCGTATGTAATGTTGAGGCCAAGGTAAGTATAGTTTTTTGTATGTTGTAATTTAGTGGTGTCTAAATAAAAATTGTGTGAAATCTGATTTCTGTGTTGTTTTTGAAAGATCATTATCTTAGTCTTTGCTGTGTTTACTGTCAGGGCCCAGGTCTGACAGAATCTCTGCAGGAGGTTAAGGTGCTGCTGCAAACCTTCTTTAGTAGGTGAGAGCAACACTAAGTCATCTGCATACAGCAGACCTCTGATCTCTGTGTCGTTCAGGAGGAGTCCAGGTGCTGTGGAACTCTCTAATTGGTTTGCTAATTCATTGATATATAGATTGAAGAGAATTGGACTTAGATTGCATTCCTGCCTCACTCCCCGGCCCTGGGAGAAGAATGCTGTTTGTTTGTTTCCAATCTTTATGGCACATTCACTTTTTGTATACATGTTTTTAATCAAGTAATATGTTTTTCCTCCAATGCCACTTTCAAGTAGCCTAAAGAAAAGACCCTCGTGCCAGATGGAATCAAAGGCTTTTTGGAAGTCAACAAAGCAGGCATATACTTTTCTTTTCTTAATGTTTAATTCTTGATCAATTAGAGTCTGGAGGGTAAATATTTGGTCTGTTGTGTGGCAATTTGGCAAAAAAACAATTTGGCATTTATGTAGAATATTGTGGTTATCAACAAAGTTGACAAGTCATTTATTAATGATGTTGCAGAATATTTTTCCCAGGTTACTGGATACACATATTCCTCTGTAGTTATTTGGGTCATATTTATCTCCAGATTTATGGATTGGGGTTATTAAACCTTTGTTCCAGATGTCTGGAAAAGTTCCAGTTGTTAGAATAGTATTGAATAGTTTTAGTATAGCCAATTTCTGATTTTATGGTCTGAATATTTGATCATTTCATTCAGGATTCCATCGATACCACAAGCCTTTTTTCCTTTTAGGGACTCGATGGCTTCTGTTAATTCTTGTTCTGTTACAGGGTAATCTAGAGGGTTTTGGTTGTTTTTAATCACCGCCTCCAGATTTTTCCATTTTGTGAATATCTTGTGCTGATCATCATTTTTTGTAATATTACTGTATTGTTCACTAAAGTGATTAATCCAAGTATTTCCATCTTGGATCGCCAATTCATCCTGCTGGGTTTTGTTTATGTTGTTCTATTTCTCCCAAAACTGGTTGGACTCTAAGGGTTCCTCAATTTCACAGAGCTGGTTCTTGCTGTGTTGTTCTTTCTTAGTTTTTAGGGTGTACTTGTATTGTTTCAGAGTGGCCTCATATTGACAGCGTATGCTGTGGTTATCTGGGTCCCTATGCTTTTCATTTGATAATTTCCTTAAAGTTTTCCTTAAATTTTTGCAATCAATGTCAAACCATTTGTTATTGTTCATTTGTTGAGGTTTTGGTTTTGAGGCTTTCAAATTAGACAATGAAGCCAGATGATGAAATATTGAATTGATTTTGTCCACAGCCGAATTTACACCAGAATTATTCTGGGGAAATGTTTCAGTTAGAAATAAATGAGTTAAATCGTGGATGTTTTGATTTTCCAGGGCCTTTTGGTATGCCCCCATACCTGTTAAACAGGTCACAGGCACTAAGGGCTCCAGACTTAGACTGAGCCCTTTTCAGGTAGATAGTGATTTTGCTGTGGTCTGAGAGGGGTGTGAGGGGGCTGACTGTGAAAGCTCTGAGAGATATTGGATCTAGATCTGTAATGAAATAATCTACCGTACTACTGCCAAGAGCTGAGCTGTAAGTGTAGCGACCCAGAGAGTCCCCTCGTAGCCTGCCGTTGACTATGTATAGACCCAGCGTACAGCAGCTTTGAGCTGTAAAAGCTGCATACCGTTTGTATTAGTAAGCTTGTCAAAGCTCTTTCTAGCAGGACATTCAGGAAGGGGGAAGCAGGTGCTTCCAGGTAGGTGTTTGTCTCCCTGGGTGTTCATAGTGTCAGCTCTTTCCCCTGTTCGAGCGTTCAAGTCCCCACAGATTAATACATTTCCCATGGTTTTATAATGATTAACTTCCTCCTCAAGAATGGAGAAAATATCTGGGTTGTAGTAGGGGGATTCTGAAGGAGGTATATAGATGGCACACATGTAGACATGTTGCTCGGCACAGATCATCTGTTTGTTAATTTTCAACCATATATAAGATTCTTCTTTTTTAATAACTGTGATGGACTGGCTCAGTTCTGATTTACACCATATAAGCATGCCTCCTGAATCTCTGCCTTGGGTTATTGTGGGATTTTTTGTTGATGGTATGATAATCTCAGTGTAGCCGTGAGGACGACCAGTGGAAACATCTTCTCTGCACCATGTCTCCTGTTAAACTATGATGTCAGAGTCTTTTAACTCTCTATTAAAATCTGGATTTCTGCTCTTTAAACCAAAAGCTGATGATCTCAGACCTTGAATGTTCCAACATGTTATTGTAATCGATTTCATCTCCAAGAGTAATCTGTTCAAAAATTAGACAAACACCTTAAAAAAACAAATAATAATAATAAACTAGATATTAAAAATAATATAGTAATATAGTAAAATAATATTAGTAACAAATGAAAAGAGAGAAAAAAATGTGTAAAAGGTGTAAAAAGATGAAAATAGTGTAGTAGGTAAATGAATAAAATATTAAACTTTAAGTGACATTTTAGAGTGTATGTGTGAACTTCTGTTAAGAATTGTCCTTATATTATTATCTGTTTTAAATGATTTCAAACATGCTAAATTATGAATTTTTGTGGTGTCTCTAAGAGGTCTCTGCTCTTCCACCATGTAGCTATATGAGGCGAGAGCAGAGCAGGTTTAGCATGTGTAATATGTCTTTGAGTTCACCAGAGGGGGGCGGGGCTGTGGATCGTCTCACCGCTGCAGCATAGTTCAGTCCAATAGGCTGCTGCTCCTGTGGTCTTGGTTCTGCCGTTGGGATGAGGGGGGGTATAGGGCCTCCAGGCTGGGGGCTCTCTGGCTGGGTACCCGTGGCCAGTGTTGTGTTGGCTGTGGGTTGTGATGTTGGTGATGCGGTGGGTTTGGTGGCCTGGTCATCCTCTCTGATGGCCGAGGATAGGTGTATAGTGGAGGTCTGGGTGGTCTGGATGGTCTTGAAGTTCTAGGAGGTCTAGGAGGTCCTGGAGGTCTGCGTGGGGTCTGCCTTGTGTGGTTACCCCTTGGAGTGGTAGTAGGGTTCCTTCCAAGAGCAGCCTCCTTCAGGGTCCTAGCAAGGGTGGGGACTGCATTTCTGTGTAGGTGTACGTTATCATACAGGCAGTCCAGATCCAGGGTCGGGTGGTGGGCCAAGAACACGTTGGGTTTGAGGGCACAGTCCCTGGAGAGGCTGATATTCACTCTGTGAATGGTGTGGGGGTGGAAGTCTCTCCTGTGCAGCAGAGTCGATATGACTATCTTGCTGGTAGGGAAATTGGTGGAGGCTTGCTCAGTGACTCTCCTCAGAGTCTGCCAGTCTGTCCTGCTGGGACCTTAAGTCGTTGGTGCCTGTATGGATGATGATGTGGCTAGGTGAGCCTAGCTCAGGCACTGTTAACAGCTCCAGGGCTCTCCTGTTGTTGGGGCACCAGATCTTCTCCGTTCTGTGCCTTGGGAATAAGGTCTTTTCATCCAGGAACTTTCCATTAGAGTCCATGAGGAGGATAATGTCTGCCCTTCTGCCTGTGTGTGTTTGTTCAGACTCAGTTGTCTGATCTTGACGTGGAGCTGTGGTGGTGGTTTCAGGTCTGGAGCTCCTAGCTGGAGGCTGGCTGGAGGCCGGACCTTGGGCAGGTGCAGGGGTGTGACTGGCGTCTTTGCTTGGCGTATTTGTATGGAGGCAGCTGGTTGGTTCTGGGGGGGGATTAGAGTCTGCATCAGGCTGCATGAGAGAGGGGGAGTCCTCGAGGAAAGGGCTGTGTTGTCCTTCAGCAGGTGTAGTGGGAGTTTGGCTGGATGTGGTCTGGGTCTGAGAGGTGGGCACAGGGGGTTGTGTGGAGTTCAGTCTGGCTTGTAGATTGAGGCTGTCCCTGTTCTGTAGCTCTTCTCTCAGAGTAGCCAACTCAGTTCTGCAGTTGTCTCTGTCCTTCCTAAGTTCCTTCACCTCCTCACTGAGGTGATCCAGCTGTCTTCTCTGACGAGTTAGTTCTTGCTGAAACTCTCTCAGCTGTGAGTTGACACTGTCCAGTTCCTTCTTGGCCTGGGAGTCACTGGCAGTAGGAGAAGTAGGCTGCTGTTGGTCCAGCTGCTCTCTGATCTGTACCAGTTCTATTTCCATTTGGGAGAAGTGTTCTCTCAAGATGTCCAGGGCCTCAGGGTGCTGCAGCAGGAGAGAATCAGTATCAGTATCTGCAGGCTGTCTGTCTGGCTGTCTGTCTGGAGCAAGGACAGAACAGGACGGTTTGATTCCCAGGGTTGGAGCGATGCTTGTGAGGACTCTCAGTCTCATAGCAGGAAAGTCGAGTTCAAACTGTCTCAGGTCGCCTTGTATCATGACAGTTCCGTTTTTTAACAGGTTTACTGTTATTCTGCTGGTGTCAGAGTCATTTTCTTCCAGGACACTTACTTTCCATCCATTACAAATGCCTGCTCTCTTTATTGCTGGGTAATGAGAGCTGAACACATTCAGCCAGGCACATGGTTCATCAGTCCAGAAGATTAAATTGCAGGACCTTCCATCTTTGTAGTGGTCCAGGAACAGGATTTCTGGTCTTTCTCTGAGTATTGTTTGTTTATATTTTCCCCTTGCAGTTTTGCTTTTGATAGCTGGGGAGTAGTCAATGGTTTCAGAGTGTGTAGACATCATGAAACAGTTGTTGATCTTCAAGCTTCTGTGTTTAAAACAGCACTACTTCTGTTTATACCGTTGCTAGGTAACCACCCTTCAGTGCTAGCTTGTTAGCTATTAGCTTGACTGTTTCAGTTTGGGACTTGTTTTATAGTAATAATTGCAAAACTTACTGATTTCAGTGTCCAGTAGTTTGCTTGTTTGAGTCCCTCTTTCTTCTTCTTTGTTTGTTTTTGTCTTCTCCTTGTTTGTTTCTCTTCAGCTCGATGCTGTTTCTGAGCTCCTGTCCTCTGTGCTCCTTCTTCAAACTGTATCTCTTTTCCTTTTTTCTCTTTCTTTCTCCTTCTTTTTCCTCTATTTCTCTCCTCTAGGGTATTCTGGTCACTTCTTTTGCATTTTTCTCATAAAAAGTCGGTGTTTATCCAATTTTTGAACCGAAAACAAGCGTTTTGTTCAGCAGCAAGTCTTAAACATGACTCTCTCAACAACAACGGAATTCGGAATCAACGGAATGTGTCTTTTTCCTCTGCTTATCTCTCTCTCTCTCTCTCTCTCTCTCTCTCTCTCTCTCTCTCTCTCCACTTTTATAGCAGGTTTGCTCCTGTTTGTGCCCCTCCACCAGTGGTTGCTGTACCAATGCTGCTACCCCCTTCCCTGCTACATCCAGGGGCTGTTCCACCTCTGCTACTACTACGGCCTCCTACCTCGTTCCACCCAGGGGTTGCTCCATCCCTACTGCTGTCTCCTGCACATCTCCACCCAGCAGCGGTTCCAGCTCCACTGCTGCCTCCTGCTCTGTTACATCCAACGGCTGTTCCGCCTCTGCTACGGCCTCCTACCTCGCTCCACCCAGTGGCTGTTCCATCCCTACTACTGTCTCCTGCACATCTCCGCCCAGCAGCGGTTCCAGCTCCACTGCTGCCTCCTGCTCTGTTACATCCAGCGGCTCTTACACCTCTGCTACTGCTATGGCCTCCTACCTCGGTTCACCCAGTGGCTACTCAATCCCTACTGCTGTCCCCTGCACATCTCCACCCAGCAGCGGTTCCGGCTCCACTGCTGCCTCCTGCTCTGCTACATCCTGTGGCTGTTCCACCTCTGCTACTGCCGACTATCCTGCTCTGCTTGGCGGCTGCTTTGCCTCTGCTCCTGCCTCCTGCCCTGCTTCACTTTGCAGCTCTTCCATCGCTGCTGTTGCCTCATGTCTCGCTGAAGCACCCAAGAGTAGTTATTTTAGCTTGGAGGATGTGAGGGTGGAGCTCAGCAGATTGCGCCCCGGCAAGTCAGCTGGACCGAATGGAATACCACCGAGGCTGCTGAAGGACTGTTCTGTGGAGCTGGCGGCTCCTCTGCACACACTCTTTAATTGGAGTCTTCAGAAGGTGCCGAAGCAGTGGAAGACATCCTGCATCGTGCCAGTGCCTAAGGTGGGGAGACCATCTGGGGTTAAGGATTACAGACCGGTGGCCTTGACGTCTGTGATTATGAAGACCCTAGAAAGGCTCCTCCTCCGTCTCCTGGGCCCACAACTACAGCAGGCACTTGACCCCATGCAGTTCGCCTATCGTGCGAACATGGGAGTGGAGGATGCTGTCCTCTACTTGCTTCATTGAGCCCTCTCTTTTCTTGATGGGTCAGGGGGGTATGTGAGGCTGATGTTTTTTGACTTTACGAGTGCATTTAACACCATTCAGCCTCAGATTTTGGGAGACAAACGTGAGAATTTGGCTATGGAGCCAGCTCTCATCAAATGGATTATCAGTTATCTGACAGAGCGGCCACAATTTGTCAAAATGGGGAACACGGTGTCTGACTCTGTGGAGACAAGCATTGGGGCCCCTCAAGGAACTGTGCTATCCCCTTTCCTCTTCACCCTGTATACATCAGATTTTTCATATAGGTCATCATCATGCCATATACAAAAATATTCTGATGATACGGTGGTGGTGGCTTGTGTGCGGGGAGGTGACGAGCAGGAATACAGGAGGGTCATCTCAGAGTTTGTGGCTTGGAGCCTGTGCAATGGTCTCATCCTCAATACTTCTAAAACTAAGGAGATGATAGTGGACTTCGGGAGGCTCAAGTTAAATCATATGCCTGTGGTAATTGAGGGCGAGGACATTGAGGTGGTCCAGACGCACAAATATCCGGGAGTCCACCTGGACCATAAACTGGACTGGTCAATACATGTAAATGCAGCCTATAGGAAGGGTCAGAGCAGACTCTTTTTTCTTAGGAAGCTAAAATCCTTCCAGGTATGTAATGAGATGCTGCACCTTTTTTATCAGTCTGTGGTGGCCAGTGTTTTGTTCTTTGCTGTAGTGTGCTGGGGCAGCTGTATGACAGCCAGGGAGGGGAACCGACTTGACAAGCTGGTTAGGAGATGTGGGTCGGTGTTGGGGAGGAGGGTGGACTCTGTGGAAGACTTGGTGGAGGCAAGAATGAAGAGAATGATGAAATCCATTCTTAGCAACAGGAGCCACCCACTGCACGACACTGTGGTTGCTCAGCAAAGCAGCCGCAGTGACCGTGAAGTGCACGATTGACTTATTTATTTATGTATTATTAATGATATGGTCTTGTACGATTTTTATTCTATTTTTAGTTGTTTTTTTTATCTGGTACTGTTACCATTTTGGTTTATGAAATCTATCTATGCTAATACATATCTATCTGATTTCCTATGCGATGAATACATATCTATCTATCTATCTATCTATCTATCTATCTATCTATCTATCTATCTATCTCCCGCCCTGCTCGTTAGTCCCTGTATATATTCCTGGTGTTTCTGTCTTGTCTTTGTCGGGTCATTGTTTGTGGTATCTCCTGGATTGCAGTTTGTTTGTCTTCCCTGTTTCTTCGTTTTTGGATTAGTATTTCCCTGTGGATTTGGACTTTGTTTTGGATTCTCTGGACTCAGCCACTACTTTGTAAGTGTGCTCGCTTTTTGTTAATAAATTGTTGCCGGCTTCATGTCCTGCATTTGGGTCCTTAACCTGCTCTGCACTCCACACACTAACTGTGACAAACAATTGAATACAAACTATTTCACTTTGTGTAATAAATCTAGAAAATATAGTTTCACTTTTTCACTTAAATTATGGAAAAAAAGAAACATTATATTATAATTTTGATTTTGAGATGTACCTGTATATTGTACTTTGTTAAAGAAAGAATAATTCCTTTTATATTATTTTATATCATCAAAATAAGGCATAAGGAAATTATAAATTTGTAAATGTCCTCTTTCACTCCCCTTTAAAATCATCTGTCCCCCCTGTGCAAAATATGTAGTCCAGTCCAAACAACCCCTGCTTCACTCATTTCATCCACCTGTGCCTCTCTAATCCAATCACCTGCACATACATATATAAGCCCGTGTAACACCTTCTCCCGTTTCTCAGTTTTCACAGCTGTTTGCCTAGGCTTTGACACACCTAAGTTTCTCCACAAGTTACTTATAACCTTACCCTACCGTAACACGGATTACAAAGTGGTTCTCAGCCCCTCAGGGATCTGTATGATAATCCAACACATTCTCATGTCAATGCGTCATAACTCACGCTTTCAGACAGCGTGACAAAGCGTAAGGATTTTACACTAAAGGTACCCTTCAGCGTCCGTATGAAACGTCCCCGTTTGCTACGTTGCAGCAACACAAGGGAGTGCTGAAAATGATGATGAGATGTCCAGTCCAGGTTTTTAACAGTGGGTTCAACCACGCAGTTTTAAAATAATCTGGGCTGCTGGATAAAGAAATATTAAAGCAAGGGCCTACAGAATCCTTGACTCTTAGTAAAAACTTTGTCGGTATCACATCAAGAGGACTGGAAGATTTTCTCATATGTGATACCGTTTCTACAAGTTCTGTAAATGTAATTGGATACAACTGGTTAAAACTGTCATGCTGTGGGTGAGGACAATCCAAGTAAGTGGCACAGGGTGTGACAGAAGCCTGAATTAACTCCACTTTTTTAATCAAATACGATAAAAACACCTCACAGTCTGCATCACTTTCAGTAGAGGCACAAGGTGGGGCCCGGATTTACCAGCAGATCAACAGTCCTAAATAAAAATCTTGGGTGATGATGGCATGAAGAGAGATGTGAAGTTCTGAAAGATATTTTGTTCTAGCCTTCTTAACCATTCTATTATACTGTGATAGCAGCTCCTTCATACCAGCATAGTGTACTTGGAGTACAGATCTCTTCCACGTACATTCTGCTTTCCTATTTTTAAGATGCAAGTACTGTCATTGAGCCAAGGCTGCTTTTATCTCTGGCTTTTAACTTAACTTTAGGGGTTCTACAATATTTAGACTATTAACCATTACTAGGATTATGAATGCCGTGTGTGTCATAACGATTATTTTAATATGATATTGTTCCAGATCGATTTTTCTTGCTGAGGTGGTTGATGGGAGGTTGAGTCCCAGCAGAATTGTGGTGGTCCGGTTTTTAAAATGTGAGGCTGCCCTTCAGGGGATCATCGGAAAAGTGCAAGATGTCACTGGAAGTCATGACCCCATGGTATTGACTGATGCGCAGGGGAATGCAATTTTGGAGTCTGAAGGAACAGCAGGTGGGAAAAAGTAATTTTGTTTTACTTTTTAGTCTTTACTTTTGTGATTTAAAATTAGATGGGACATGATAACTCATGATGACCAACACTTAACTTACATTTTAATGTTTTTCCTGGTTTTCACCCCCACTGTAAAGGGTCACAGTACTGGAAAAACAATGCGCAAATATAGATCATTTTGTGTAGTGTGTTCCAGAATTTGAAATTTCCAAATACACATAAATTATTACATTTTCTACCACGGTCACCTATGTCTCATCCACTACAATTAATTACATGTACTGATACAAACCTTTGTGTAGCAGCCCATGGTGTAATGATTCATTAACAAAGACATTTTAGGTTGAGTAAAAAGAAAACATTGTCACCCGGTACCTCAACACATTGAGGTCGTATGGACACACGTACACACAAATACACACGGAATGACTAGTTTTTCTCATTTTGTCTTTTAGACTTCATCGAGGAGCCAGTCTTCACACAGTGTTGCCGGAGCATTATTGGCTGCAAAACATGTGTGGAACAGTGGCAGGAGACCTCTGTGCACTGTGCAAAATGTAGAGGGAACACTGCAGGCAACAACATATTTGAAATGAATGGTCTGTTAGAGCCATTTTCTGTTCTGTTCCTCTTTTGAAGAGGAATAACAGTTTGCACTTTTACACTCACAAATAGGTTAAAAAGCCACATTGTATTTGGCTTTGTTTTATAGGTACAAAAATGTGGGTCAGAGCTGTAGTAGTGATGTGAATTTATTTAAAATGAAATGAAAATGAAAATCAAATCATTTAAAACATTTTGCTGATCCCTTTTTGACACTCAAAAAGAGAAACACTATTTTAATTTTAATTTTGTATTTTAAAACAAAAATCAAATAACCACTTGGTTTTTGTTTTTTAATAGCTGTTTCTAAAAGGAAAATCAAATGACCAAAAGATACACGGACCGTCAGTAAAGCTTGCAAAGGTCAATAAGTACATGATAGGTGGTAAACATTAAAAGATCACCAATCTGCACACACAGGGACATATACATAGATGAATAAGTTATTCAATGTTTCTAATGGACGTGGGCAGAAACTTTTCCTTGGCTCACTTAGTCCTGAATGTGAGTGATCTGTATCTCTGACCTGAGGGTCGAAGACTGTAGTGGCTGTGCGTGAATGTGTCTAAGGCTATTTGTGAATTCACTAACAAGAACCATGCCAATGTTAGATTTATGGTGGTTTATTATGATGAATAGTTATGGAAGGAGGGGTCGAGAGAAAAGGGATGAAAGGTTCGAGCGGGTTGTTTAGGGTTTGGCGGCCGGAGTGGCTAGGAACCTGAGGGTCAAGACTTAGGGTGGGGGCTCGTCTCGATAAGCAGCTTGGTCTTATGAACCCCCCTGTGGTTCCTGTTGTAGGAGACAATGACTACTAAGCAGAATTATGGATTTTTTGGGGTGCATGTCCTTCATGATGGGAGGAAGCTGGGACGCCCACTTGAGCGGGGAGAACGTGCAACTCTGTGCAGAGAGGCCTGGGCTGAGCGAGGTCTAAACTCGGAACCTTCTACTGTGAGGCCGCAGTGCTGGCCATTAGAAGAGGTGAACAAGCAGGGTTTGGGTGGGAGGGATTTGAGAACTGAGAAACGGGAGAGAAAACGGGTAGGACAGCTTATATACGTGGGCGCTTGTGGCTGGATTGAGAAGCACAGGTGGATGGAATGAGTGAGTATGGGTGGTTGATTGGAGGTTTACAAAACTCCATTAGTACTGTGAATCAATACTGACAAGGGGTTCCTGCACCTGTCCAATTATTTTGCCGCTCATTGTTATGATTTTGTTTGAATATATGATAGTGATCCAAACCAGGCTGATATACTGAAGGTTATTACAGATTCAATAAAGCATTTGCAAAAAAACATCAGGATTGACTGCTGAACCTGAAGTCTGTGGAGCTTCCTCAAGAAACAGAGGTGCTGCTGAAACTTGGAGAAAATGTTTTCACTGTTCACTGATATTTACAGAAACAGAACAATTCCCACCAAGATCAGCACTAGGTGACACAGGAAAGGAAAAACTTCCTTTAAGAGGCAGAATCCTCAAGCAGAACCATGGCTCAGGGTGGGTGGCCATCTGCCTTGACCGGTCCGGGGCGAGAGAGAGAGAGAGAGAGAGGAGAGAGGGGGTGGGAGGTAGCCTACATAATAAACAAAGAGAACAGTAAAGGTAATCTTGCTATAGACTGAAAGAATAATGGCACAGATTTTCAGTAGTGTTAATGATACTAATCCTAATGTTAAAGACAATAATAAATATAGCCGCAAGCAGCGATTCCCCGGGTTCAAACCTTTTTTCGCCATTAACATAATTTCACACAGGTGGTTCAATATTATAATGAAACACATCTTGCATGTATAGTAACGACTGGACAAATATTTTCTGATCAATAGCTTCATTTGTTTCCACATCCAGTTATTGTGCATTTATAGCGCCTCCTAGTGATCGATTTGAATGACACATGCTGTTATGTGTGAGGTCCTCAGGCAGACAAAATTTTGTAATTTCCAGCCTGATTTGTGTTATATTACCTGGAATTTGTTTGCATTCATAACGCCCCCATTGTTCAGTTTGATTGAAACTTTCAGACTGTTTGTCAGTTACTTATGTGGACATATCCTAAAAGATTTGTGATGATTGGAGAATGAATATGTGATTTATAGTGTAATTTGTGTGATGCTAAGCACCTTTCTTGCGCTTGTTCCCCCTAGGGACATATGTACACTAAACTGTCCAGGTATGTCTGAGGCACTGGAATTGTGCTCCGAATGTGAGCCAGCACCACTCTCTCAAAGCACTTCATTAAGATCGAGTGAGAGAGTAATCATTCAGGTAGGTGGGTGGATGGGTTCTTTTGGATAGGGGAATGATTGTTGTTGTTTTGAAGCAGGAAGGAATTGTGTTCTAGCTGAAGGAGAAGTTGGAGATGGAGAAGAGAACATCACTCAGCTTGTTAGCACATGGTAGTATTATAATATTAGAGGGCAGACTGTACTGTCTGATCGACACAGATAGGAATCTTGCTATCCACTTATCTGGAATGTAAATCAGACATGGCTATAAGATGATAAGTATTTGCAAAATATGTGGGGGCGGAAATAAATAATTATTTATTGTTTGATTCAGACTTAGCAGACTGTATAAGCTGCTAATTTATTATATTCTGTTCTTAGGAGCAATAGCTCTTTCTCTACTTCAGGGGTTCTATTCCTGTAACCCTGCTCTTGAAGAGTTTGGATTCTGGATTCTAGCTGCTGTTTTTCCTAGTGTAACTCTCTAGATTTGGCTTATATATGTGTAACAGGCATGCCTGGTCTGCCGTCTATCTGGCTGGATGCACATCCGTTAACGTCTGTGTGATCTGTGTTGTATTCTGTGATTGTGACTGTGCTGATTGAAGGAAGGACCTGGACTGCAAACAGCTACTAGTTGCTCCTTTAATGCAGGCTGTATAGCAGTGGTATCTGTACAAATCAGTTGAAATCAAGAAATGCTCTGTAACATGCAGTCTTTTCCACACACGCTGTTCATCAGTCTCCTTCTCTCAGTAAGCAAAGCGTGGACTGCTCTAATTTACACTTGCATAGCTAACATATCTCCTCTGTTTAACAATAAGAGTGTTTTTCAATGATGTAAAAATATATTAAATAAAATACATACATTTCCAAAAAAGTGTTTTTACAAGGTTTATATTTGAATGACTCAGCTGCATGTTTATACTCTTAAGACTAGCATTCACCTTATAACTGCATATTGTTATGTTGTATTATCTAAAATGAAATAAACTCCTAATGATAACTAACTAAATCCTTCCCTCCTCTCAGTGAGCAAAGCGGACTTAGAGAGGCGCAGAGTTGACGTTGAAAAAACGTAGACCTCTTAAAGTGACAGTACAGTTAACGCTTCAGTTTGAATAAACTCTTAAAACATACAAAACATGTTATTAACTTAATTAAGCACATATTATGCAATATTTATCAGGATTTGGTGAAGTTTCAACAAAAAAAAGAATTATATTCATATTTCTTTCAGCGGTCAGACCCACAGGGGCTGGCTGAGAAGCGGATAGCTCCTGATCATGCCCTTTGAGGGCAGTTTCCACAGCCAGTCCGCCAGCAACCGCTGGAGGCGGGAGAAACCAGAACACGCTTGTGTGCTCCAGAGCAACCAGGATCACCGCCAAGACTGTAGGTGGCCCAGGAGGTGCGGGATAAGTTGAATGGGCAGAAAAGCATAGAGCGGCTAGGGAAGCCACAGGGGGTGCGTGAAAGTTTCCACCCTCAGCGGGGTGGTTGTCCCACAAGCTCAGTGAAAACCACAGGGCACACAGAGTGTTTTTCCGGTTGACAAACAGATCCACCTGTGCCACTCCAAACTGGAGCTAGATCTAGGCCACCTAGATCTAGATAGTGAAAGCACCACTCGTCTGGGCGAGGGTCCAGCCTTTACATGATGTCCGCTTATCTGTTCAACACACCAGTGATGTACTCTCTTCTGATGGAGAGCAGATGAGTGTGCGCCCACAGGAGCAGCCGCCTGGCCAAGCCCAGCAGCTGTGCCGAGTGCACACTACCTGCACGGTTTATGTAGGCCGTTGCAGCCTTGTTGTCTGTGCAGACTTGCATGTGCTGGAAGGGCAAAGTGTCCACCTTCCACGTCGTGAGGAGCTCCAGTATGTGGGGAGGCATGTGGCCCCTGCCACAGGCCGTCTACCACCTGAGAGTAGGCTAGATCTGAACCCACAGACAGAGGAAAAGCGACCATGCGCCGTCCAGATAAAACACGACCCTGTTGCCCAACCACCCCAGCGGCTCCAGAGCCGTCTTGACACACTCGGAGAAAGAGCGTGGGGCCAAGGAGTAACTGAACGGCAGGTGGTTGTACTGTTATTGGGCGTCCCGGAAGAAGAACCGCAGGAACTTCCTGTGATGGGAACGTGAAAGTACCCGTCCCTCAGGTCAATGGAGGTCACACACTCCAGCACCTACTTAACTGTCAACATGCAAAAAGGTCTCTCCATAATGGCTTTGTTGAACTGTGACAGATCCCGGATGGGCCTCAAAACAACAACAAACAAACAAACAAAAACAAAGAGACAACCAGCTGAACAGCAGCAATAAACAGCTGACATAGGAAGACAATTGAGAGAGAAATGAAAACAAGAAAAAAAAATTAGGCAACATAAATAAACAGCACTGCAGTGTGAGCTGAAATAATAAAAATTAATTTAAATAAGTAACTGAACTGCAGCAGAGCAGCACCCAGGCCGACCTCGGTGTGTACACAATAGAGGCCAGTGCCACCCTGCGACCGGCACCCCACCAACCTCGAAACAGGCAACCAAACCGCCAAAATGCCACTCAATCATCAACATCAGCACGCAAGTGATGACTCCAACCCGCATACCGCAAAAGCTCAGCAACACCCACCACCCAGCAGCCCCCCCACGTATCCCACACACGAGGTCGAGCAAATGAGAGAGAGCAAGCAGCAGAACACAACACGAAATCCAGAAGAGAAAAACACCAACAGCAACTCCCAGCCCAGCAGGTAACGCGCCGCACGTGAAGAGAGCAGAAGAAGAAGAAGAAGAAGAAGAAGAAGAAGAAGAAGTTTTATTTATATAGCGCCTTTCCAGAGCTCAAGGTCGCTCTACATGGTACATTTACAATACATTTACACACTAACACACAAACTTACAATCACATAGGATACATATAGTCACATTTAAGCGAAATACATATTAACTAGATATGTTTTTAACTGTGTCTTAAATGTGAAATGGGGATCATCGCCACGCCACTCAACTGGCAGGGGAAGAGGGCGACGGAAGACAAGGTTGGCGTACATGTGGGCTCAAGCCGGCCACATGACCAAGTCAGGATGGGGGGCAAGTGGAAACAAGGCTTGTGAAGGAAAAGGGGACACTGTTTCACTGTGTGTGTGGCAATGCAGTAAGGCTTTTTTAAAGCTTTTTTAAAAGCTCTCAAAAGATATTTTGATGACCCCAGCTTTTTTTATTTAACTTTACCCCCCAAATCACAAGTTCACCAAAAGTAAACGAATAATGATAGATATGTGTCTTTTGCAAACTAATTGCATTATTTAGGAAAAAGACCAGCAGACAAGAGATGGTAGAAATCAGAAATACTTTATTGTTCCCTGAGGGGAATTCTTTTGTTACAATTGCTCACTTGCACTTCAGAATATAAATAAAAGGCAGTAGAAAGTAGAAGTAGAAAATATAAATAAATATATAAATATAAAAAATATAAACATAAAATATAAAATGAGTGTGAATACGTATAGTATTTCACAGTATAAACAGAATTGTAATGATAATTAGTAATAGTGGATAAATAGTAGTAGCGTTGAGACGGAATGGATTACAAATCCTTAGAAAACTTTAAAAACCTAAGTATTAGGACAGAGTAAGCGGAGTATTGAAACAGAGAATATTATACGTCAGGAATTAAAACAGAGAATATTACACAGCATCTAAAACGTTGCAGTACAAGGTCCAGTTTAATGACTAAGAGAATGAGTTTTTGCCAGTCTGAGGGAGGAGTTAAATAGGTAATAGAGGAGTTTAATAGTTTGATGGCCACAGGCCAGAATGACTTCCTGTGGTACTTTGTGGTGCATTTTGGAGGGATAAGCCTTGAAATGAAAGTTCTTCTGTGTTTAACCAGCACATCATGGAGTGGGTGGGAGACATTGTCCAAGATGACATTTCACACACAACGTCACTGGCCTTGAGGATCAGTTTGAGTCTGTTAGTGTTCACTACCCTCACCTTGCTGCCCCAGCATGCAACAGTAAACAGCATACCACTGGCCACCACAGACTCGTAAAACATCCTCAGCATTGTCAGGCAGATGTTTAGGGATCTCAGCCTCCTCAGAAAATGGAGGGGGCTTGAATGGTCTTGATCCAGTCCAATTTATTGTCTCTGTGCACTCCTAAGTTCTTTTAGTCCACCACAGTGTCCACACTGACCCCCTGGATGGAAACAGGGGTCAATGGTGCCTTGGCTCTCCTTAGATCCACAACCAGCTCCTTTGTCTTTGTCACATGGTGTGAGCAGAACCATCTACAGCTCGATGTGACAAAGACAAAGGAGCTGGTTGTTGATCTAAGGAGAGCCAAGGCACCAAAGTTACCAACCACAGCCCTGTACTCAGCCTTGTCACCCTTGCTGATACATCCAACCACAGCAGAGTTATCAGAAAACTGAAGATGGCAGGACTCTGTGTGGTACATGAAGTCTGTGGTGTAGATGGTGTTAAAAGAAAGGAGCAACCAACCAGCTTAGTAACATAGACTGGAGCAAGAGTTTCAGAGTTGTTGATACATTTGTAACAAATGTATCTTTCATCCATAAAGTTTTAAATGAGCTCTGTCTCTACATCACAGTAACAACTTTATGTCCACCGACTGCCTGGAGGGTAGCTAGTGTTTGGAAGGGAGTGGGGAGGCAGCAGGCACACATCTTGTCACTGTGTGCTGCAGCTCAGTGTGTTTTTCCACCAGTGTTTTTGAGGGTGTGTCTGACTAGCTGCTAGGTGAGCATTATGACGCTTGTATTCTTGTGACGTCAGAAGAAAGAAGAAGAACTGCAAACGAGCTGTTTTTCAGACAGATCAGAGCAGTGTTTTCTGTGGAAGATAGGAACTCCCTTTAGGTTTTCACTTTGCAAACCTATTACATGCAGAACAAAGGTATATAACTCAATAACGGAGAGGGAAAAAAATAAAAAACATAATATCACCTCTTTAAAGATTTCCTCTTGTGTGCACCAGGAATTAATGTGTCTTTTCACGTTTATGTTAATGGCAGAAATTTTATTGCCACATTGTTTCCTTTCTAATTTTTTTCTCAGCTTCAAAATATCCCAATATCACGTTTCTTTCTACAAAGCCCCTGACATGATAACTTTAAATTGCTTTCTTTAAAACACAACAGATAAGCTTTCATTTTAATTTATACAGCTGTCTGTCTGCACCGGTTTGTGCAGGCTTGTATCTCAACCTAGTTTGAAATGGGTTTATTAATGATTCAAATGAATGTTTTTGTCAATAAATGGCGTAAATGCAAGGTTCATGCACATAAAAAGGCACTGATTAAATATATTTATCTACATTTTGCAACCTTGGCAGAGCAGAGTGTGCAGCTCTCTCTGCTGGTTTGTAATGTAGGTTATAGCAACGTCCCACTTTTCCCAGCATGAAGTGCTGGACTGAGCTCTTTGTTAAACTTGCAGTTTAGTGCATACAGTCTGTTGTAGCTCATCTAGCTTTCCAACATGCTTTTCTAGATAGATAGAGACTTTATTGTCATTGCACATAAAATACAACGAAATGCAGTTTAGAGCAAACCATTGAACTTAGCAGTTTCTAGAACTAAATAAATAAATAAATAAATAAGCCATAAAAGAATTGCATAAAATAATAAAATGAAGCAATAAAACATAAATTAAAAGAATGCAACAGCAATGTTAGCATTAAGGCATAATTAAAGCAATGCTATGTAGTTTTTTCAACCTTCATAATATATTTCCAAGACCCTTGAGATGGTACATCGACTTACAATAGGTTGAATGACACGTCTGTCATAGCCTGTCGGTGTCTGTGTCGCTTTTACTGGCACTATGTAACTTCGGGGTTCGGGTAGTAACCCGGGCACAAAAAGAACTACAAAATTCGCTTTACGGCATACCTCACTTCTGCCACCAATCACCACTTCCTCAAATTCTGACGTGAGAGTCCTCTATGTTGTTGTCATGGCCGAAGCAGCAAGTAAAATGAAGAAGGCAAAAGTTTTGTCGGAGGAGACTAGAAAGCGAAAAGGGGAGAGTGACAAAATAAAAGGCCGGACAAGGATCAATATTGGTCCAGCTTTCGCTCGTAAGTAACGTACATTGCTTGCATACTATCTGTTGCTAGCATTCTGTTTCTTATTTGAACATTGCAATTGGTGACATGCAAATCGCAATTTTTTGAGCAAAAAGGTTTAGTCTACTAAAAATGTAGAAAGTATGAAAGGAGGAAGATTAGTAATATCATCACTGTGTTCATAGATTTTGAGTTGTTGTATGTATTGTTGACTGTGTTGTCGGGATGAAGACATTTTGCACGCAACGCTGGCAGTCTGCCAAAGACGTGAGAACTCGCGAAAAAACTCAAGACGGTATCACTCGTCAACAAATGCACGTGTATCCCCTGGTGTAACAATAGGTGCGTTTGAGATGACTGCGACAGCGGCTGACTTACACCGACTTCATAGTCTAACGTGAGCTGCAGGTGACTGCAGGGGCGGGGAATAAAAACATCAAATTGGACACATTCTACCAAAGTGAGCTTACTGTGAGCTGAAATCAATGACTGATCTTGTGGAATTTACAAAGAAAAATCAAGCAAAAGTGTGATTTCAACTTTGAGCAGCCGAAGAAATGCAAATGCGGCCGCCGGACTCGGCGCCTGCAGACACCTTGCTCCCCCAAGGTTTCAATGTCATGTGACATGGTGATGTTTTGCAGCGCTGGCGAAAGTCGAACACAATTTCTAACCAGCATGCCGTTAAGTCCAGCTTGCATCATGTTAAGTCATGTTAAGCGCCGCATGAAGTCAAACGCACCTTATGACAGATTTTACGACAGTAGTAGAAGACAATACTGTTTCCCAACTGTAGAGGGACCCAGAGAGCAAAAGCTACATAGTGTTGCTTTAACTGGTCCAGCATTTGGATAAAGTGCATTTAGTGTGTGTTACAGATAGTCACCTGATCAATATTCAAGATTGCAGCAGCATGTTCACAGCTCTTGAGAAGAAGCTGTTCTTTAGGCGGTTTGTCCTTGCTCTGTTGACCTTGAGCCTGCCAGAAGGAAGTTTGCAAAACAGATGGTGGCCTGGGTGTGAAGAGTCTCCATTGATTTTCCTGGCACATCTGAGAGGACAGCTATAGAGGATGTCATTTCAGATGGGGAAGAGGGGCACCGACGATCCACTGAGCAGTCTTCACCACCCTTTGTACGTCCTTCCTTTCTTCTGCTGTGCAGCTTGAGTACCACACTGTACAGCAGTATGTCAGGACACTCTCAATTGTACATCTGTAGAAATTTTTCAAGAGGTCATGGGGGAGTTTTAAGCGTCTGAGTGTGCGCAGGAAGAAAAGGCGTTGCTGGGCCTTTTTCATCAGACATGCTGTGTTCACCTTCCAAGTGAGGTTCTCAGATAAGTGTACTCCAAGATATTTAAAGCTGGCCACTCACTCAACCTCCTCCCCGCTTCAATTCAATTCAGTTCAGTTTGCTTTATTGGCATGACTGTAGAACAATATTGCCGCTTATGTATATCCCCGAATCTTACTCTTCCTGAAGTCAATGACCATTTCCATTGTCTTCTTGGTGTTGAGAATCAGGTCATTCACTTTGCACCATTCAACTTTACTCTCCACCTCCTGTCTGTACTTAATCCACAGACAGAGGTATGAGTTTAGCCCCAATGAATGCAGCTTGTTGACTTTGCTGGTATTGAAGGAATTAAAGGCTGAACTAAAGTCAACAAAGAGCATCCTAACATAGGTGTTGGGATTTTCTAAGTGAGTGAGGACAGTGTGCAGTACAAGTGAGATGGCATCGTCCGTGGATCTGTTAGCTTTGTAGGCAAACTGGTGTTGGTCCTGGCTGGGAGGGATGCTGGCCTTGATGTTATATGATATCAGCTTTTCAAAGCATTTCATGATTACTGGTGTGAGTGCGATGGGCCGGTAGTCATTTAGAACAGTGACTGCTGAGATTTTAGGGACAGGGATTATGGTAGCTGTTGGGATTATTGTCAGACAGGTAGGTACCGTGGCTTGTCGTAGCGATTGCTTGAAAATGTCTGTAAAGACTGCAGCTAGCTGGTTGGCGCATGCCTGCAGTACTCTGCCTGGCACATGATCTGGACCAGCTGCTTTTCTGATGTTGATGTTCTGCATGACCTGCTTGACCTAATATTGTTTGAGTGTAAGTGGCTGCTCCTCTCTGTCTGGGGTGAAGGAGAAGATGGTGGGTAGTCTTTTGCTGGTACCATTCCCAAAGCGGGCAAAAATGAGTTGAGTTGATCCGGGAGGGAGGTGTCATTGGAGGAGGGAGGTATGTAATTCGGCTTGTAATCAGTGATTTTCCTAATGCCTTGCCACATAGCACAAGGATTGTTCTCCTTGAAGTAGGGATGTCCCGTTCAGGTTTTTTTGCCCTCGAGTCCGAGCCCGAGTCATTTGATTTTGAGTATCTACCGATACCGAGTCCCGATCCGATACTTCTATAATCCTTAAAAAAAGAATAAAGAAGAGCAAAAAAACAGATCCAGGATGTTCCTTATTTTTTATGGCGTTATTGCATTCTGTGACATCATGTGCATACCCTCTATAGCATCTTTGCAACAAAGTGATGTCATGCCGCACGCGTTGCTGTTTCTGTGTGGGGTCTAACTCTGTGACACCGCATAACTATAGATGTGTTAAAAATAATGAGAATATAATATACATTTAAATCCGAGTCCTGATCGGGAGGTAACGTCCGATTCCGATCGAGTCTGAAACAACGTGATCGGGCCCAATTTCTGATCTCGTGATCGGATCTGGACATCCCTACCTTGAAGTCATTCTCAATGCACTGTTTATATCTTTGTTTGGCGTCTTTGATGCCTCTCCTCAACTCTGCCCTAGATCTCCTACAGTCCTCCCTGTCACCTGAGCGGAGTGCATCATCTCTGTCTTTGAGTAGCATTCTCACCCTATTGTTGAACCAGGGATTCTGGTTTGGAAATATCTTAATGTCCTTTTTGATAATGACAGTGTCAATACAGAAGTTAATATATGCCAGAACTGCTGAGGTGTAGTGCTCAATGTGTGAATCAGTCCAGGTCTGTACAGTCTTCATGTGAGTCTTGGGTCCGCAGATCAGGTGTTTGTATGCAGGAGACAAGAAGAGGGCCAGATTGTAACGGTTTAGCGAACAACTATTTTTTATTATTTATTTTATGGGGTGCCAGTCAGGGATATCCTGACAAATAGTTGTTACGCACACACCCACACACAACCCCACACGAGTGTGCCCGTTACAAGGATATATGTATATCGTCAATCTCTGTCCACATACACCCTTGGAATAAAATCATTAGTAGCAAAAAACATCAACAACCAGTTTTTTTCAATGAATGGAAGTATATTGCTCACCAAAATAGCCATAACCTTCATAATAATGTGCATTCACAGACTTAGACATACACAAAGACAACTCAATCATTAGTCAGAGAAACACAGGGAACAGTCGTCAATCCATCAAAAAATATAAGCCAAAGTCCAGTTCATCAAAAAATACAGTAGGCCCAAAAGTAAATGTTCAGTTCAAAAAAAGAGAGGAAAAAAACCCAGCAACAGTCTTTACAGAGAAAACCTCCGGTACTCACGGTGTGAAGCTTGGGCACCTTGCGCTTAAAACGGCGCACATACACAGACACACACACACACACACACAGCCAGCCAGCCAATCTGTATAGCCTACGGTTGATCACAACGGGAGGTTACGTCCTCGAGACAACCCAGCGATTCCTTGAGATTGTCACAACGCAACTAGCTACGCCGACTTCAGTAATCTACCGCTGTAATGCGGTCTATAGCGACACGGTGCAACTCCGTCCATAGACACTGAGTAGGCTTTACGCCATCCGCCACAGCCGCCGGGGTCCAGACGCCGCCACACACACGCTGATATGGAGAAACGCTTCGTTTTATACGTCATCCCAATGCGTCTCCACCGCCGAGAGAAAAAAAAGAAAAAAAAACCCGACAGTGGCTCAATTAAATTTACATATGTCACTATGACAGATCGTTACATCCCCTTCCCCCTGTGAAAAGCCTGAATAGGCAAAACGTCGTTATGTCTCCACAAGTTTGCTTTCTGTGTTAGGGAAATCCCTGAAAATCTTCATCTTCAGAATCCTCTTCAAATATCTTTAAAAGGCATTCACGTTTTTGTTTCTCCCATTCTTTAGCTGTTGGATAACATGGTTTCAGTTGTGCAATGTTCACCAGTCGAAGATCCTCTCCAGTATCTTCGCGGACAATCTCATAGTTAAGTGGGTTTATCTTCCGCACCACTCTGTAAGGTCCCTTCCAACGTGGAGCAAGTTTTGCAGAGAATGACTTGTCCTTTTTGGAATATGGATGAGCCTTTAACCAGACTCTGTCTTGTTCTGCAAAGGTTTGTTCTCTCCTATAGCGGTCATAATTGCGTTTCTGACGTGTCTTTGCTTTTTGTAGGGAATTTTGTACAAACTGTTGTAGCTTGGATATCTGGTCCATTTTATGGTAGGCAGGTTCATCCGGGGTACAGAACTTTGGTTCCAGTTCACTGTGTAAGGGTCCCTTAAGCATCCGACTAACATTAAGTTCTGCTGGGGTTACTCCTGTGGACTCATGGACAGCAGTGTTTAGAGCGAACCGAAACTCTGGTAGGTACCGATCCCACATCTTGTGTTTATCTTCCACGTAAGAAGCCACCATGGCTTTCAGGTTCCGGTTTACTCTTTCTGTGAGGTTACATTGGGGATGGTATGGTGTAGTTTTCTTTTGTTTCAGGTTCCACTTTTTGCAGACTTCTTCGAATATAGAGGAGATGAATTGGGGACCTTGATCCGAAAGGATGTATTCGGGAACTCCCCAACGGGTGAGTATTTCCTTGTTAAGCACCTGGGAAACTGTTTCAGCGGTAACCGGCCGCAGAGGAAACAGCTCCACCCACCGTGAGTAGTAGTCCACAAACACAAGGAGATAGATGTTCCCAGATGAACTTCTTGGGAAGGGTCCCACAATATCTACACCTAACATCTCCCATGGACGACTGACCGAAGTTTGCATCAGTTTCCCCGGACATCTTCGATTCTCCGGCACCCCATCTGGGGTGCCATTTTTCTGTAACGGTTTAGCGAACAACTATTTTTTATTATTTATTTTATGGGGTGCCAGTCAGGGATATCCTGACAAATAGTTGATACGCACACACCCACACACCACACACAACCCCACGAGGTGTGCCCGTTACAAGGATATATGTATATACGTCAATCTCTGTCCACATACACCCTTGGAATAAAATCATTAGTAGCAAAAAAACATCAACAACCAGTTTTTTTCAATGAATGGAAGTATATTGCTCACCAAAAATAGCCATAACCTTCATAATAATGTGCATTCACAGACTTAGACATACACAAAGACAACTCAATCATTAGTCAGAGAAACACAGGGAACAGTCGTCAATCCATCAAAAAATATAAGCCAAAGTCCAGTTCATCAAAAATACAGTAGGCCCAAAAGTAAATGCTCAGTTCAAAAAAAAGAGAGGAAAAAAAACCCAGCAACAGTCTTTACAGAGAAAACCTCCGGTACTCACGGTGTGAAGCTTGGGCACCTTGCGCTTAAAACGGCGCACATACACAGACACACACACACACACACACACAGCCAGCCAGCCAATCTGTATACGGTTGATCACAACGGGAGGTTACGTCCTCGAGACAACCCAGCGATTCCTTGAGATTGTCACAACGCAACTAGCTACGCCGACTTCAGTAATCTACCGCTGTGTGCGGTCTATAACTACACGGTACAACTCCGTCCATAGACACTGAGTAGGCTTTACGCCATCCGCCACAGCCGCCGGGGTCCAGACGCCGCCACACACACGCTGATATGGAGAAACGCTTGTTTTATACGTCATCCCAATGCGTCTCCACCGCCGAGAGAAAAAAAAGAAAAAAAAACCCGACAGTGGCTCAATTAAATTTACATATGTCACTATGACAGATCGTTACAAGATGATCAGATTGTCCAAGGTGGGGTGATGGAGGCTCCCAGTATGTTTTTATACACCTGGTCTAGTATTTTGCCCTTCCTTGTTTTGATGTTGACATTTTTGTGAAATTTAGGTAACACTGTCTTGAGGTTGCAGTGATTGAAATCCCTAGCCACAGTGAAGACACTGTCCGGTAGTCTATTTTGTTGACTATTCATAACATCATGCAGCTTACTCATAGCCTCCTTAGCATTAGCTCGGGGGTGCTCAGGGGAAATTCCCTCGGCAAGTTTTCTTATTACCGTACGACGTGTGATCAGCAAATAGCCATACCATACGGTTCTCTTTGTTATTTCTCTTTATTATTATGTAGGACCTGAGCAGTGACCCCATGTATTTCTTACATTTAGTATTACCGTTTTATGCACACATTTTTGGGGTGCACACATGTAAGTGTGTGAAAATAGACATCTGATATGGGTCTCACTGAAAAATGTAGAAAAATTGCTTGATAATGCCCACCTTACAATGCATGATCGGCTCAAAGTCATGAGCGAACAAAATATGAAACACAACTGCTTTTATAAACACCAGCATGACAGCTGTGGCTTTTCACAAAGACATACTAACATTCCAATGGCAGATCAAATCTGACCCCGCTTTCCAACTCTGTAATGTTATTTTTCAGACAGCGCAGCGAGCGGGCATTTTGGCTTAATACTCCCAGAAAAAAACAGTGTGAAGTGCCTGTGAGGCTACAGCCTGTTGACAAAAGTAATAAAGGGATTTATATAAAACTAATGTAAAAAAAAACAGGCTATCAATGCACAGAACCATAACAAAGGCCTTAATTTTAAATTACTTGCTTGATTAGGCATATTTGTCTTAACATCCCATATTATGAAGATATTTATCAAAGAAATACCAAGTCTGACTTGTCTCTGCCTTCTAGTACCAAATTTACTGTAGATCATTCATGTACTGAAATATTGTGGAGGTAAGTCTCCTCTCTAAGATCACAGAAATGATTCAGTTCTTTGCCTTAGCTCAGCCACCTAATGTCACTGTTTCGAAGTAGATATTGATGCTCAGCAAAGAAGCTCTCAGAATAAGCTATGTTGGAGGCTTGATGTAAAGCAAATTAATTAATTATTGCCATCACACTGTCTATTTACTTTTTAAGCTCTCCACTTTTGCGCACAACACCGTGTGATGCGCAATGCAGTGTGGACATCATTTGAGGGGCAACGGGGGGACGAATGTGCTGCCAAACCACTCACTCACTGCATGAAAAGTTAATGGCACATTAAATTGCTGTGGAAGTTCTGGTTAAGGGCTGCTCATGTTTTTGGCAAAAATTATTGGAGGAAGAGAGGAAAGGACGGTAGTTTTACAGAGTGCAGAGGATAGTTAGAAAAATGTGATGTGCAGGATGGAGCAAACCAAACAATCATATCAAGACTTAGATTGGACAAACAGCACATAATTTAAAATAGGCAAATATAACTCAGGCTGTTGTGACTAGAAGAAGAAACCATAGAGCATGTTATGTTATACGGTCACGAAATGTGACATGAATGACGTCATGAAATCCTGCATGTTCTTAAATTTACCATATCAAAGATGAAAATTCTCCACTGTGTGTCAACTTTCCCTTCCATGTATGTCTTAACTTCTTAGTATGTCACATATTCTGTGAATGGATTATCTAGACTGTTCCACAGCACAAACCTACATACCAATGCCAGATGTGTACTAAGTAAACAGGCCGTATCAGTCTAAAACCAGACATTGGCTGAGTGTGCTGATGTATCAGGAACCATCATCAACAAGACTGGTGTCATCTGTCTGAATTTTACATTGTGTGCCACAAGGTCAGATATGGTGAAAAACTGTTGGTTGGCAACAGTTGTCAGTTGTCAGACAGAGGTATTCTCAACAGTGTGATATTCACAAATTGTAAATAAGTTGGTTTAATGTTTGTAACAGAATATACAAAATAAATACCAAACAAAGTTGTCTGACTAGTACTTCAAGAGCGGTTCATTTTAAGTACATTATTATTTGTTGATTTTTTTTTACATTTCCACATGGGGAACTGACTGCTCTTCCCTTACAAGAGCCAGGGTAACATGCAGGATTTGTTGACAGAGTGAGATTATGCAATGTTAGATGAAGTTATCCTTGAACACAGAGATGTGTTGATTCAACTCTGCAGTAATTCATGAGGTTGTAATAGCAAGTTCCTATGAAGTAAAATTAAGGTGCAATGCTAAATGACGCATAGTTTAATCCAACCAAACATTTTTCAACAAAAGGTGAACGCAGTTGGTGTGAAATTATAAACAATGTGTACTATAAAACAGTATAACACTATAGTATAACAGATATATATATATATATATATATATATATATATATATATATATATATATATATATATATATATATATATATCTGTTATACTATCTATGTGTGTCTGTGTGTGTGATTACTGCAGGGCAATTATATTGAATAGCAAATCACTGTTTTGTGTTGTGTTGTTGTCCACTGTGTATATATGGAAGATAGTGCTTGAAAGAGGAAGGATCAATAAATGTGACACAGTGTGCCGCCCCCATCACCCCAACCCTCGACTGGGTAAATATGTAACAATGAGTAACTCTGTGCAGTTGGCATAACCTTATATAATGTTACGAAAGAGCTTGGCTAGATTTAAAGAGATCATCCATGCAAAGGTTGCAGTTTGACCTTGGTGATTTTGCTGCTGTTTTTTTACAGCAATGTTATATAAAACTGTGTCACTTGACTGGGGGTACCTTCAGCACACCCAGATAAGTGAAAGCATTGACATTATAGTAAAAAAGCCAAATTATGTAAATGTAGAAATGGTACATTTTTTCTTATGTAAAAAAAATATATATACAGTATATATATATATATATATATATATATATATATATATATATATATATATATATATATACAGTATATATATATATATATATATATATATATATATATATATATATATATATATGCTCTCAGGCATTCTGTATTGCTGTTAGATATGTTTCTCCTATAGGTCAACTCTTCTAAACTTCATTAGCTTCTTTGTTTCAGCAAGTTTTTTGCTCAACATTCTCCACATTCAATATCTCTCCCACATATCTGTGTTCTCTGATTTGTAGAATAATTTGGTAATATTCTGAAAGAAAGTCATAACATTATATGAAAAAAATTACAATCTAATGATAATAAAGTCATAATATTTGAACAAAATATACCTGCCCTATACTCTGCATTATTGCTGTTCATATGGTAGTATCCCCTTTAGATCATCTGACAGACACAGAACCTGTTTGGTACTGTACTGGATGAGATAAGCACACTTCTTTTCATCTGAGGTGGAAAACCGAAACTGAAAACACTTGTGATCATGCATACACAAATCCACACAAATGTGAACTTCAGCTGATAAAGTACAGCTCACAGCTCCTTCAGAGGGAATTACACATCCTGGAGCAGAGAGACAGTCCCAAACAGAGCAAAGTGTCTGTAAGCGAGGGGTCAGACAGCAGAACACAGTGTTATAGGTGCCTGTGTCACAAATTTGTGTCGGACTGTTAACCATTGGTGTAGAAAATACATTGACTAGACACTGACCGACATTTATTAGGGTTCAAACGTACCCTATTGTTTTTGTATGTTCGCTCTTTATTATTATTTATTTCGCCATTTCTTCACCATCTGTCGTCTCCTGCAAGATTTCTCAATAGCACAGATAGCACCTCATACTGACCCCAATACCGAACGGAAGACAATTTTCTGCAAATAAAATGCATCTTGACAGCTTCTTGAAAACTTAGGGTGCTTTCACACCTGTAATTCGCTTTATTTGATCCAGACTGAGTGTTAAAAATTATACACTGTTTTAGTTCTGGTCCAGTTCATGTTCACACTGCAGTTTTACAAATGAGAAGTAACCATGACGTTATACCAACTTACAGGTAACTTGTTGATTGGACAGGTTTGGCGATTGTCTTCCAGCACAGGATAATTAGCTCAAATAGCAGAGTTCTCGCTCAGCATGCGAGCATGCGAAGTGTGCTTATCTCATCCAGGTAGCCCGCTTTCGTCAGGAGAGTTTGGGGTTCTGCTGTTTGTGAATCTATCTGCAGTACAGGTGTTTTGTTCAACGGAATGTGAGAACACTTGAGCTTGTACTCAGTGCAGTGTACCAATGAGAACGTTTCTGTAGACAAACTCAATTCAATTTTATTTATATTCAATTTTATTTATATAGCGCCAAATCACAACAACAGTTATCTCACAGCGCTTTTCATAAAGAGCAGGTCTAGACCATACTCTGAAGTTATTTACAGAAGCCCAACAATTCTCACCAAGAGCAAGCACTAGAGGCAGAGGCAGAAACCTCGAGCAGAACCATGGCTCAGGGAGGGCGGCCATCTGCCTCGACCGGTTGGGGGTGAGGGGAGAGAGAGAGAGAGAGAGAGAGAGAGAGGGCAAGAGAGAGAGAGAGAGAAGGACAGAGAGAGAGAGCAGAAAAATGGTACAGATATTTATAGTAATGTTAATGATAATAATAACAGTAATAATAGCAATAGGACTAGTAACAGCAGTTGCAACTGTAGCAGAGGGCGTCGAGCAGGAACACGGGGGCAGCAGGAGACTCCCAACAACAGATCCAGACTCCACAGCTCCAGAGCCAGCAACACCCGCAGGAAGCGACAGGAGGGGGAAGCACACGACCACGGGAGAGGGAGAAAAAATCGAGTTAGTAACATGCATTAATGGGATGAGGTTGCACTCAGAGAGAAAGCATAATGGGAAATCCCCCGGCAGTCTAGCCTATAGCAGCATAATTAAGGGATGGTTCAGGACTCACCCGAGCCAGCCCTAACTATAAGCTTTATCAAAAAGGAAAGTCTTAAGCCTACTCTTAAATGTAGAGACGGTGTCTGCCTCCCGAACCCAAACTGGAACCTGGTTCCACAGGAGAGGAGCCTGATAGCTGAACGATCTAGCTCCCATTCTACTTTTGGAGACTCTAGGAACCACAAGTAACCCTGCATTCTGGGAGCGCAGTGCTCTGGTGGGGTAGTAAGGTACTATGAGCTCTTTAAGATAAGATGGTGCCTGACCATTAAGAGCTTTGTATGTGAGAAGAAGGATTTTAAAATCAATTCTGGATTTTACAGGAAGCCAATGCAGAGAAGCTAAGACAGGAGAGATATGATCTCTTTTACTGGTTCCTGTCAGAACACGTGCGGCAGCATTCTGGATCAGCTGAAGAGTCTTAATGGACTTTTTCAAAGAGCCTGATAATAAGGAATTGCAGTAATCCAGTCTAGAAGTAACAAATGCATGGACTAGTTTTTCTGCATCATTTTTAGACAGGATGTTCCTGATTTTTGCAATATTACGTAGGTGAAAAAAGGCGGTCCTTGAAATTTGCTTAATGTGAGAGTTGAACGACATGTCCTGGTCAAAGATAACTCCAAGATTTCTCACAGTGGTGCTGGAGGCCAGGGCGATGCCATCCAGGGAAACTATATCTTTAGATAATGCATCACGGAGGTGCTTAGGGCCTAGAACAATAACTTCAGTTTTATCTGAGTTTAACATTAGAAAATTGCAGGTCATCCAGGTTTTAACATCTTGAAGACACATTTGAAGCTTAGCTAACTGATGAGTTTCATCTGGCTTGATCGATAGATATAACTGAGTATCATCAGCATAACAATGAAAGTTTATGGAGTGTTTCCTGATAATATTGCCTAAAGGAAGCATATATAAAGTGAAGAGGATTGGTCCGAGCACAGATCCTTGTGGAACTCCATGACTAACTTTGGTATGCATGGAGGACTCATCATTAACATGTACAAACTGAAATCGATCTGATAAATAGGACTTAAACCAGCTTAGAGCGGTTCCTTTAATGCCAATGAAATGTTCCATTCTCTGTAATAGGATCTGATGGTCAATGGTATCAAATGCAGCACTAAGATCTAGTAAAACCAATACAGAGACAAGTCCTTTGTCTGACGCAGTTAGGAGGTCATTAGTAATTTTCACCAGTGCTGTCTCTGTGCTATGATGAGCTCTAAATCCTGACTGAAAATCCTCAAATAAACTATTGCTATGTAGAAAGTCACACAGCTGTTTGGCGACTGCTTTCTCCAGGACCTTAGAGATAAATGGAAGGTTAGATATAGGTCTATAGTTGGCTAAAACGTCTGGATCCAGGTTGGGCTTTTTCAGAAGAGGTTTAATTACAGCTACTTTAAAGTACTGTGGCACGTAGCCTGTTGATAAAGACAAATTAATCACATCCAGCAGAGAAGTGCCAACCAAGGGCAAAAGTTCTTTAAGCAGCCTAGTCGGGATGGGGTCTAAGAAGCAGGTAGATGGTTTAGATGAAGAAATTATTGAAGTTAGGTGATAAAGGTTGAGGGAAGCAAAGCAGTCTAAACATATAATTGGTTTTACAACTGTTTCTAAAGTTCCTGAGTATTGAGTTAAGTCGGTGCCAGTTGAGGGCAGGTCTTGGTGGATTTTGTTTCTAATAGCTAGAATTTTATCATTAAAGAAGCTCATGAAGTCGTAACTACTGAGAGCTATGGGAATACTTTGCTCAATAGAGCTGATTTGATACCTGATAGTGAATTTAGCGCCGATGGGATCGCATCCTTAAATTTAGCTATAGCACTATCAGACAGACATCTTGTATAGAAATTTTTGCTCAATGGAGGATAGTTCAGCATTACAAGCTCAAAAGTTATCAAACAGTGGTCAGATAAAGAGGGATTCTGTGGGAACACTATTAAATGTTCAATTTCAATACCATATACCAGAACAAGGTCGAGGGTGTGGTTAAAACAGTGAGTCGGTTCATGAACACTCTGAGAGAAGCCAATTGAATCTAATAGAGAGATAAACGCAGTACTAAAGCTGTCATTCTCAATATCCACATGAATATTAAAATCCCCTACAATAATAACTTAGTCCGTTTTAAGGACTAAAGTTGACAAAAACTCTGCAAATTCAGATAAGAATTCAGAGTACGGACCAGGTGCTCGGTACACTACAACAAATAGAATTGGTTGCAGTGACTTCCAGCTTGGGTGTGAAAGACTAAGAACAAGGCTTTCAAATGAGTTATAATTTAGGTTTAGAGCTGATTACTAGGCTAGAGTCAAAGATGGGAGGGGGTGGATTCATTTAGGCTCACATATTCTCCATCACCCAGCCAGGTTTCAGTAAGACAGAATAAATCAATTTCATAATCTGATATTAGTTCATTTACTAGTACACCTTTAGAAGAGAGAGATCTGATGTTTAAGAGTCCACATTTTACTCTCCTATTCGTTTGCACTATTGCTCCTGTGGTTTTAATTTTTATGAGGTTTTTATGCACAGCTCCTCTTCTGTTTACCTTTGATTTAAATAATTTCAATGGTCGGGGGGACAGACACCGTCACTATAGGGTTTTCACTAAGTAACTCCTGGAACTGAGGAGCAGAGAAGTGTGTTAAACTGCGACTCTGCGTAGGGTTTTGGGTGGGTAACTGCTGATTTAGAAGGGCAGAGAAGTGTGTTAGACTGCGACTCTGCCTCCTGGTCTCAACTCTGGGTTGTCATGGATTTGGTCCGCTAATAAAGTTGGCCAGATTTCTAGAAATGAGAGCTGCTCCTTCCCAAGTGGGATGGATGCCGTCTCTCCGAATCAGACCAGGTCTTCCCCAGAAAGTCAGCCAATGATCTACAAAGCCCACATCCCACTGACCTCTTTGCTCCGAGCAGGTATATTTGTGACATGGCAGACTAAAGTAAACTGTCCAGCGACAAGGATGGGATTCAAACCCATGCGTGCAGAGCACAATGGATTAGCAGTCCATCGCCTTAACCACTCAGCCACCTCGTCTTTGGCTGTCTTGCTTTTGCAGTGAAAGTCAAATTCAGGCCACTTACAGTTTGTTTTGTGTAGTTTTGGAACTGCTAACGTCAAGTAACGTTAAAGGTTATGATTAAAGACGTAATGGCGGATGGATTTCGCAGACTAGACCCCCTTGTTTTTGATGGGAACCTCGCCGAGAATTGGCTGATTTTTGAACAAGAGTATGATATCTTCATAGCAGCGGTGCACTCTGACAAGCCTGCCAAAACAAAGGCATATATCCTCCTCAATCTCACAGGAGCCGAGGCCATCGAACAGGAGCGTTCATTTGTTTACGCAGTGGCGGTGAGGGCGCCAGGTGAAGATGGAGCCATTGTCGTTCCATAAGTCTAGAGAAGACCCAGTGTGCCTGAAACACAAGTTTCGGGAGGTATGTAACCCTCAACATAACAAAACCATGGAGAGACACAAGTTTAATTCACAAATTCAAAAGCAATGGGAGACTATCGAATCCTACATCAGTGACTTGAGGATCAAAGCTAACAGTTGTCACTTTGGAAACCTGACAGATGAACTGATTTGTGACAGAATAGTATGTGGCATCAGAAATGACAGTAAGTAAGGCTTTGCTACGTGACAGCGAATTAACTCTAACTAAAGCCATTACGATCTGCCGCATATATGAGATGACTGAGGAAAGTAGCAGGACGCTAGCCAAGCCCCAAACAGCCACTGGTGTTGACGCAATTCAGCCAAATTCCAGTAGGTGGCACCAGAGGTCAAGATATAAACCTCAAGCAGGCAAATACGAGACAAAATCCATTACTAACTGTAGCAATTGCGGAAGCAGCCATGCTGCACAGGGAGACAAGTGCCCTGCCTTTGGCCAGCAATGCCATAACTGTAAAAAATCATTACAAAAAATGCTGCAAGTCCATGTCACGACGCCAAGACTATGAAAAGAAAAGCTATGCAAAGCACAAAGACTACAGAAAACCTGTTCACCAGTTAAGAGCTAGAAAAGCCAGACAACAGTGCCAGTGATGACACTTTTTATGTGGATGGTGTCGAACTTGACAACAAGTGTGTGGACACCATTACTCATCAGACAGAAGGACAGGATGAAGGATTTGTTACGCTGCACATACATAACAAGCCCTATGAGATGAAAGTTGATACCGGTGCTAAGTGGTACGTAATGTCAAAAGCTGGCTGATGGCGAGCGACCAGTGAAATGCAGCAAAGACACCAACTTAGTGGCTTATGGAGGCAGCAAAATAGACTACGGGAATGGCCACACTGCCTTGTTGTTTAGATGGACAACAACACACACTACCTTTTTTCCTAGTGGACCTAGATGTAGTACCACTGCTGGGATTTCGTGCATGCGTGCGCTTAGGAATTGTCACAATGAGCCCACACGTTCATCAGGTCAGCACCTAGAGCAATGCCGATTTTACCAAAGATATTCTCGCACAGTACAAAGATGTGTTCAGTGACAAACTCGGAGAAGTCCCTATCACATACTCCATGACACTGGATCCGACTATATAACCAGTGGTCCGTACAGCACACCGCATCCCAGTGGCAATGCAGACACGAGTCAAAGCCGAGCTTGATAGCATGCAGAATAATGCTGTCATAACCACAGTTTCTGAACCAACAGACTGGGTTTCGTCCATGGTAGCAACACACAAAAAGGACAAACAGGAAATCAGGCTGTGTATCAATCCAAAAGACCTCAACACTGCCCTGAGGAGACCACACTATTCAATGCATAGTGTCGAGGAAGTTGCCACCCAGATGTCAGGTGCTAAAGTGGTCTCTGTGTTAGACGCAAAGAGGTCATTCTGGCAAATACGTCTCGATCACAAGTCATAAATGCTGACCACATTCTGCACACCTTTCGGGCGCTACAGATTCCTTCGAATGCCATTTGACATAAGCTCAGCAAGTGAAGTTTTCCAGCGCTCAATGGAACAGCTGTTTGCAGGATATCCGTGTGCTATTATAGTGGACGACATCATCATAGGAGGTCGTGATGCTACAGAACACGATGCCAACCTGAAAAAAGTGCTGGACCGGGCCTGAGAGATAAACCTCAGGCTGAACCGTCTCAAATGCAAGTTCCGCCTGGACCAGGTCTGCTAAGTGGGTCACATATTTACAAAGGAGGGCCTTAAAGCGACCCCACCAAGACAGTGGCGATCACAGACATGCCAGTCCCTCAGGACGTCCTAGCTGTGCAGCAATTCCTTGGCATGGTGAACTATCTTGGGAAGTTCATCCTGAACCTCAGCGAGATTGCAGCGCCTCTGAGACAGCTCACCCACAAAGACAGAGACGTCTAAAGTAATGCTTATCCAGCGCACCAGTCTTATCATACTACGATGTGAGAAAACCACTCACCCTGATCTGTGATGCGTCATGCTACAGACTTGGTGCTGCATGTCTAGAGGAAGAGAAACCAGTTGCCTATGCATCTGGCACGCTCACAGACACAGAAACATGATACGCTCAAATCGAAAAGGAGCTGTTGGCAGTGGTGTTTGCATGCACCAAATTCAAGGATTACGTGTATGGAAAGCCTACGGTCATTGAAACCGACCGCCAACCTCTCGTCACAATCCTAAAGAAACCCATCCACACTGCTCCTGCCCGACTGGAAAAAAAAAAGAGAACAAAAAAGGGGCAATTCTGAAGTAGACTCCATGGGACTCTATATTTCCAGTTGTAGTACTTAGCATATAGCTTTGCTATGTTAAAATAAGAAATAGAAAAGATTTGCACTCCATTTTCTTCTGTTCCAGTGAATATGTTTTCAGCTACCACTAAATATACTGAATTCACATATGAATGTTAAAAGTAAAATTTCATAATATGATAGAATAATTTGTTTGGTTACCGTTGAGTATACATAAATAAATAAATAAAATAATAATAATAATTGGGTATACTACACTTTCATACTCCACAGCAATGTTATCAGATCAAAAAGTTAATGCCTAGCATTCTGTTCACCACAGAGGGCACAAACTAAATAAAGGGGATATAGATCATTCTGGTGAATGCGTTCTGTATGGACACTACAAGACACCATACCTGAGAAAGTGTGCATGCACATTGGTCTTGCCTCTGCTGTGTGTACATCTCCCGCCTGTTCTGCTAATGTAGCTTGTTGCCTGAGGCTGTGTATTCAAGAGGTTTATGTAATAAACCATCGGGCTTGAATTCAAAGTACAGACTTATCACTCATTTCCACAGGGAGGGGAAGGGGGAGGGCAGATTGTCAGAGAAATGAATGAGGTGTGTAAAGAATACATTGTTGTCAGCAGGATTCAAACCTGCGCAGGGACAACCCAATGGATTTTTAGTCCATTGCCTTACCCACTCAGTCACAACAACTCATGTAGTACTCCAGCTGTGTGGAAGACCAAATACATGTGACCATTGAAACATTTCATGTTATTTTATTGAACTTAATATGTTGTAACACCAGTAATGACTCAGGAGATCACTTCTGATGGGCTGAGAGATTACGTTGCTGCATTTTATCCATCATCTCCTGAAACATGTCAACCATTCGAGTGAGAGGTCTCTCCTCTGACTGTTGGAGGTTTTGAGCCACAACTGGGACAGAGGCATGGCTTGGAGTTTGTTGAGACTCACCTTGAAGTGGGACAGGTGCTGGAGAAGAACAAGGAGGATGACGACACCCATGGCGCTGAGCTTGGAGAGAGGAAAGTGAGGGGCTCGAAGCATGGCTTTGCTCTGACAACGCTAGACTTGAAGGTGGTAAAGAGGCCTGCTCAGAAGTGATGGTGGTGATGTGACTTTTCAGCTGAGCAATGCCAGTTGATCTGCAATTAGCCCTCAGCTCTCTCTGATAATCATCAATCCTCAGCTGAACATCACGTGAGGTCCACTCATGAATTGGCTTACACTTTAAGGTGCAGGACAGCTCTGTATCAGGGCAGTGTTTGACAAACATGAGAGCCACTTCATCATTCATGTTCTCTGACTGCTTCCCTTGTCTGTGTAGCACATCAAGAGCCAGGTCTGCTGCCTTGTTCAGTCTTATCCAGTAGTCGACTGGATTCTCCTTGTGTTTAGGTAGAGTAGCATAAAAGTCTGCAAGGGGGAGACATGAGGGGGCCTAACTGAAATAGTGGAGAAGCACATTGTATATAAGTTCAGGTTTACGTTTAACATCCAGTGCAGGATCACTACGCCGGGCAATCTTTACAACATCTCTGGCCTTTCCCATTAAGTGGCTCATAATCTCTTCTGCTTGGTCATGCAGAGGAATCTCTTGTTTTCTGAGATGGGTTTTAGTCATGTCGATCCAGTCCTGGACTGAGTTTTTATCAGTGTCGTCACCTCTGAATATCTGGAGTCCTTTATCAGATTTAAGATGGACAGTCACATGTGAGAGGTCATGTCTGTTAACATCACAGTGTGTGTTCTGGTTGGGAGAAGTAGTCTAGTGGTCACCTGTCATGTTTACAACACCAGCTGACATCAGCTTTGCAACAATGGATTCACCTATTTGAGCACCTAACTGTCCTACCATGTCTGTGAGATGGTGAATGACATCAGCATCACTGCCAGGTGTGGAAGTGTGGGGACCATCCCTCGAAATACCCACTAACAGGAGTACATCCTGGGCTCTGACCTACCCCTGTATCCGTAAACCCACATTCAAACACTTTGAATGTCCCACATCCATACTTTTAGCAATGTCTTGGAGCCAAGCACCCCTACCTCTTGACAAACTGGGACTAGCAAATGTGTCCATTATTACTTTAGCATCTGCTTTCGATTTATCAAATGTACTTGCATTGTGTATATTCATACAGAGACTAAAAATGAGTAAAAGCAGAGTAATCTGAAGAACAAAAATGATATATACATTAACAAAAGTTACCAATAAACTTATTTGGACCCAAACCCACAGTTTTGTTTTGTTTTTTTTGTTTTTGTTTTTTTTTGTTTTAACCTGACCACACAGTAATCTTGATTGCAGAACAGGACGACAGCGCAGCATCCACAGCGATCAGCATCAAGCTGATCTGTAGATCCGACAGGTCATGGCACCAGTGTAACTGGTGTGGTCGGGTGTGTGAAGGATGATCACTTCTTTTCCACAATTTATTGGCTTGCACATCTGCAGAACACAACGCACACATCAATTGACCCCTGGTCTCCTTTTACATTACCTCTGCTTCCCCTCAGCGGTGCAAAACGCGACTGAGCACTTCATGTATTCAAAATACATTACAAACACATTACTTCAACATCACAAGTTACTTTGCTCATAGTGTGCATAGGAAGCCATTAACACTGTTCAGAAAATAATAAATATTAAATGCAACAATTACATAAAAACAGTACATAGGTTTCCTTAAAACAACATAGCCTAACAGCGACACCTGGTGGTCTGAATAAAAAGTGTGTGTGGGAGGTGACAGAGACAACAAAAACCACATTAACAAACAGAAGAAAACACATACCTGCAGAACACAACGCACACATCAATTGACCCCTGGCCTCCTTTTACATTACCTCTGCTTCCCTAAACATACAAAAATACAGCGTTTACTCAAGTGACAAGACACTAAAAACTCTAAAAAGCTACATAGGTAACATGACACGGCCCGCCTGCCGTGGTAAAATTGGCGGCTAGAAAGTTAAAATGAAAACACTGATAAAACATATTTTAACGGTCAAACTGATACAAAACTGCTACGTGACATAACCATATTGACATTGCACAATTTGTGTTTGAAGTTATAACGTAAATGGTTCAATTTCCAGAGAAAACAATACATAAACCCAGTAGCACTTTTCCACACAACTTACCCTCAGCGGTGCAAAACGCGACTGAGGGAAACGAGCACTACGGAAGCTTAGGAGGTACAAAAAGAGTAGTGTGCAGCTAAGGACATTTCCACAGGAAAATATAGCAAAAATAAAGATGTAATAAAAATAACTAAGAAAATAAAAAAAAAGAATAAAAATAACTCAATGAGATTAAATTCACAAATATTCAATAAAATCATTAAATGATAAATAAAATCCACAAATGCAAATTTGGAAATAAGAATTATTAAAGTGCATTTTTAACTCCGTTACACAAGGACCAGGCAAGTGATGATTGTATAATTTGGAATTGGTAAGCCTACAGCCTAATTTTTTACTTTACTTTAAACTAGATGTAAAACTAGTTGTCACATTACACTACAAATAAAATACGCAAAAAGTATTGGTATTGGCATTGGTATCCGCAATACCAGCACGGGTATTACTTGGTATCGCATTGTAAAGGAAGTGGTATCGCACATCCAGTGTTGGGCAGTAGCGTCGCTACAAGTAGCGCCATTACTAGTTTAACTACATTTCTCAGTAGCTTGGTGGTAGCGTCGCTATTTTCTGAATCAAATAGCTTTTCAGTAACGAAGCTCTTTTATTGACTGAGTAGCGCGGTAGCTTCCACACACGCTACAGTTTCCCAAGCATTTCTGAAGGATCAGTAAGCGACACCACCGCCACACACAGACCTGTATGTGCAGCCGGCAGAAGCGCTTCCTGTGATGGTGACATCACGCACCGATCCTTGGGTTGATGTTTGTGACTTTGCTGCAGGGGAATAAAGACACGTGCGACAGAGGGTCTCTCTCTCTCTCTGTCGCTCTCTCTCTCGCTCTCTCTCGCTCTCTGTCATGAATGTTTAGGTTGTTTAGGTTGCAATGTTGCCAGAGCACAAAGTCACATATAAACTATAAAAAATATAGAAGTAATTATTAATTAATTAATTAATATGATAATTAAGTTGAGGAAGTACATTTAGCAGCAATGATATGGCAGTAAGTAGGAGAGTTTCTGTGTCTGATTTAGCTCTCTCACACATTGGAGCAGGTTTTTAGTCTTTCTTCTATTGCTACTGTGGAATGAAGTTGGTTCAATATAAACTAGGCCTATGTTGTGTGTGAGTGTGTGTATATAAATATTTATATATAAATGACCTAACTATAAACTATTAAAAAATTAAAAGTAGCTTAGATGTAACTAAGCTACTTTTGCCACGTTGCTGTAGCTTAGCTTGCTATATTTCATTGGGGGGTAGCTTCTGTGTAGTGAAGCTTCATTTAATGTAGAGTAGCTAGTAGCTTAGCTCACTACATTTTCCAAGTAGCTTGCCCAACACTGCGCACATCACTGGTAGCGGCTGACAACTGACAGCTCTCACACACATTTACTTTAGTAAATGCCCATTCTAGTTAGTGTGAGCTGTGTTCTCCCCCTGTAACTCATTCTTCCTAAATCATCCTTACTGTTTGTGTGGACACACGATGCATATTCTTATGCTCAGCTACTCAAGCACTAACTAAATATATTATAAAAATACCAAAATGAGAGCTGAAAAGCTTTTTTTATGGCAAATGCACTTTTGTATCAACAAAGCATCAAATTGTCAACAAGCAAGCTGGCTAGATAGTTGAATTAGTTAGGCATCAGTCTCAAGGGCAGCACATCTTATTCCGGTCTAGGGTTGGAATCTTGCCACCACCAGCAATAATAATTAGGGATGTCCCGATCAGGTTTTTTTGCCCTCGAGTCAGAGTCATTTGATTTTGAGTATCTACCGATACCGAGTCCCGATCCAATCCTTCGATAATACTTCCATCCAGGATGTTTCTTTTTTTTTTTTTATTTAATTCACCTTATTTTAACATTCAACAACTCTGACACCAAACAGAGCACTTCTGTGAGGTAGCTTGAACAATCAAGTAATAAATAGCAAATTCTTCACTTTTGGACTTTAGTGCAACAGTAAATATAAAAAAAGTCTAAGATAAAAAACAAATAGCACCTCAACTTAAAATACCCAGCAGGCATGTAAACAAATACAAAAATAAAAGTGCCACAGTGTTTGCAAAGCACATCAGTATATACGTATATATACATTTATATCCGAGTCCTGATCGGGAAGCAACGTCCGATTCCGTTCGAGTCTGAAACAACGTGATCGGGCCAGATTTCGGATCTCGTGATCGGATCTGGACATCCCTAGTAATAATTGCTTTCAACTTTACACACCTGTATGGTGTTTGAACATAATGATACCAACAAACTAAAGATATTTCCGCACAATACCAAATTGACGGTTTAAAAGCTTTTTTTAGGGCAAATGCACGTTTCTATCAACAAACACAATAAGCACTATTAGGACATAGTGCTTAATGTATGTTATAAACCTTTTCCTTTCATCTTGTTTAGTCACATAACACTCAATGCCCCCAAAGCACCAATAGAGGGCAATCTATGACCACAAATGCCTGCTACAGTACTGTGTTGCTTTTAAATATATTTTCTGTGACATCTAGTGCACTGTTCCAAAATAACATGAAGACACAGAAAGCGACTAATCTTATGAAAAATTTATTCCATTTAAACAATGTTTTCATTTGGAAAAACCAACAATATCCAAATTTAAAAACAACTACAGCAAGTCAGTGATAATTAAACATTATGTTGGCAGGATTGAGTTCAGACATCATGCAGCCGTGATAAATTAACAGTGGGCCGAGAGGGAAATCAAACCTGGATCTGCAAAGATAACCATTCTGAAGACCTACACAGTATTGTACTAAGCTATCACATGAGAGGTGTTACACAACTCATAATTTGATGCTTTGATGACAGAGATGTGCATTTGCCTTAAAAAGGGTTTAGGTATTTTAGTAAAGAATCATTTTTGGTTTCAGAGGTTCAAACACCACACAGGTGTTTAAAGTTGAATGCAAGTATCACTGATGCCAGAGATGGGATTCAAACCTGCGTCTGATTCATAAGAGCTGCTTGGGAAACCAATGCTCTAACTAAGTGAGCTTTAGAGGCAACAATAATGCCTGTTGATAGAAAAGTGCATTTGTATAAAAAAAAGTTTTCAGCTATCTTTTGGTGTTTTTAGTTAAAGCTTGAAGAATTGGTGACAGGGGGAGAACTCAGCCTGCAGTTAGAACAGGGAGTCAGTTAGACCATGACCAGAGTTACCCATCAATTAAGGTTCAGATCTAAAAAACTAAACCTCCACTGAGAAGGATTTTGCCTATTTGAGTGAGAAAAGGCATGTGGCTACATTTTGATGCCTTTTTTGTGCTTATGGAGATACGTGACTGGCAGCCAGGAGCGCCCCCACTGAAAATCCTGGGGTGGCACACTAAACCAAAAGCCATAACTGAATTTCAGGAATTGTTTTCTGCAGTATAGACTAGTAGAATACTACATAAATTATGAGTTAAGGAATGAGAGACTGAATTATTTTGGTTTCTTATTTTACAGTTAAAATTGTCTAATGTCCGTAGACTAAAACCAGTTCAGTTAACATTCCATAAAAATCCTGTTTGATGTGTTATCTGTATGTGTTAGGCAATTAATTGTTCTTTAAATTGGCAAGTTAACCTTTTCCTTAAAAAGAAAGAAAAATACAGCTTTTATTTGTAGGAGTGTATTGATGGGGAAAAACAAAACATTTACTGGGAACAAGCCTACTCAAGATTACAGACATCATGGAGCATAAATATTTTTCTTTAAATTCAACTTGAAATATATGATATGTGTCTGTATAGAGTTGTGTAATTATTTGTTAAAATACTGATGGTATTATTATTGGTCTTATTCTTGTTACAAACAACTAGGATAGTTATTCTTGAAATATCCCACTTTTTAACACGCAATTTGACCAGTGTCATAAAAAAATAGTGGGGCACCAACCATTTCAAAATATAAATACCAGTAAAACTACAATACTCTCTCTTGCTTCTGTGGTTTTTAACATGTCAACAAACAGCATGGCTCCACAAAACACTTAATTAGGAGAGAGAGAGAGAGAGAGAGAGAGAGAGAGAGGAGTGAATTGACACAAGTTACAGTAACACTGTCACAACCCTAGATTAAGAATGGAATATTTAATAATTAATAATATAATACACAAACAAGCTCAGAACAAGTGAGACTACAGGGCCATAAGCAAACAGCAGTGAGCTCAACACCACTGAAGTCAACGACGCACACAGACAAGGTTTTAGGGATCCAGAGATCCTGCGATCATAACGGAAAGAATGTCCACCAATATATATCCCATTCCCAGCTCCGTACCATTCATACAGCGCAGTGAGCCAGCAAACTGGACTAATAATTCCAAATAATATGGCAGTATGAAAATGGCTATATGACAACAACATCATGACAACCACCCTAATCTGTACCCTAGTCTCAACCGATGCAGCACAACAATTTACCCATGGGACTAACAGCAGACTCAGGATGATAAAAGAAGCTTTCACTCACCAGAGCTAAGGCCTCACAAAAGGAGAAAGGCGGTTTTTCCTCTGGGCAAACTTCTGGGTGACTGAAGTTTTTCAGACAGTCCACTGACTCGTTGTGCCTCTGCAGTGTTTGTTGTGCTGCTCAGTGGAGCGCCTGTTGCAATGTTTACCCTTCTAAGTATTCTTACAGTATTTTTGCCTAAGCACTCACAGTTCTTTCCACCTTTTAGTGACTGCTGTTCAATCTCATAGTTTTTTTCAAAAGTTTTGGTAGCCAACACTACCGTACCTTAGCTTAGCCGTTAGCGACTTTAGCTTAGCAGCTAACGATGGCTTCTCCTCCTCCCTCTCGCTCTCCTGCTCGGTGTGTCAGATTTTCAGTTACTCCTCTGCCTCCTTTAGCGGTAATGTTACGTGTAACAAGTGTAGTTTATTTGTAGACATGGAGGCGAGGCTCAGTGAGTCCAGCTACGCATCTTGGTAGATCAGTCTTTAGCTACTGTAGCTAGCCAGTCCCCGGTAGTGTGGACCGGATTGAGTTAGCCTCTGGTAGCTGTTCCCCGGCATTTCCTGAGCAGCCAGGAAAGGGTGGCTGGATGACTGTCCAAAGGAGAAATAGTCGTAAGCATTCAAAGCTCACGGGGCACCATCAATCTGTTCACGTTTCTAACAGATTTTCCCCACTCAGCGACACACCCGCTGAGAGACCAATTCTGATCATTGGCAGCTCCATTTTCAGAAACGTGAAACTAGCAAAGCCAGCGACCATAGTTAAGTGCATCCCTGGGGCCAGTGCGGGCGACATCAAGTCTTATTTGAAACTGCTGTCTAAGGATAAATGTAAATACAGTAAGATTGTTATTCATGTCGGCGGTAATGACTCCTGGTTACGCCAATCGGAGGTCACTAAGATTAATGTTGAGTCGGTGTGTTCATACGCAAAAACAATGTTGGACACCGTAGTTTTCTCTGGACCCCTGCCCAATCTGACCAGTGAGGACATGTATAGCTGCATGTCGTCATTCTGCCGCTGGTTATTGAGGTGGTGTCCAGCATACGATGTGGGCTTTGTAGATCATTGGCAGACTTTCTGGGGAAGACCTGGTCTGATTCGGAGAGACGGCATCCATCCCACTTGGGAAGGAGCAGCTCTCATTTCTAGAAATCTGGCAAACTTTATTAGCGGACCAAATCCATGACAATACAGAGTTGAGACCAGGAGGCTAACACACTTCTCTGCCTTTCTAATTCAGCAGTTACCCACCCAAAACCATACGCAGAGTTGCAGTCTAACACACTTCTCTGCTCCTCCATTCCAGGAGTTACTTAGTGAAAGTTATTATCGTAGGGGATTTTAATACTCATGTGGATGTTGAGAATGACAGCTTTAGTACTGCGTTTATCTCTCTATTAGATTCAATTGGCTTCTCTCAGAGTGTTCATGAACCAACTCACTGTTTTATCCACACCCTTGACCTTGTTCTGGTATATGGTATTGAAATTGAACATTTAATAGTGTTCTCACAGAATCCCTCTTTATCTGACCACTGTTTGATAACTTTTGAGCTTGTATTGCTGAACTACCCTCCATTGGGCAAAAATTTCTATACAAGATGTCTGTCTGATAGTGCTATAGCTAAATTTAAGGATGCGATTCCATCAGCTCTAAATTCATTATCAGGTCACAAAGTAACAGAGGACTCTTATGCTAATTTCAGTCCCTCCCAAGTCGATCATCTGGTTGATAGTACTGCAGGCTTGCTGCGAACAACACTTGACTCTGTAGCCCCTCTAAAAAAGAAAATACTAAAACAAAGATGGTTAGCTCCATGGTATAATACTGAAACTCACAAATTAAAGCAAATATCGCAGAAACTTGAGAGGAATTGGCGTTCCACCAAACTGGAAAATTCTGGTTTAATTTGGCAAGATAGTTTTAAAACTTATAGGAAGGCCCTCTGTAATGCCAAAGCAGCGTACTACTCGGCATTATTAGAGGAAAATAGGAACAACCCCAGGTTTCTTTTTAGCACTGTAGCCAGGCTGACAGAGAGTCACAGCTCTATTGAGTTAAGTATTCCCATAGCTCTCAGTAGTTACGACTTCATGAGCTTCTTTAATGATAAAATTCTAGCTATTAGAAACAAAATCCACCAAGACCTGCCCTCAACTGGCACCGACTTAACTCAATACTCAGGAACTTTAGAAACAGTTGTAAAACCAATTATATGTTTAGACTGCTTTGCTTCCCTCAACCTTTATCACCTAACTTCAATAATTTCTTCATCTAAACCATCTACCTGCTTCTTAGACCCCATCCCGACTAGGCTGCTTAAAGAACTTTTGCCCTTGGTTGGCACTTCTCTGCTGGATGTGATTAATTTGTCTTTATCAACAGGCTACGTGCCACAGTACTTTAAAGTAGCTGTAATTAAACCTCTTCTGAAAAAGCCCAACCTGGATCCAGACGTTTTAGCCAACTATAGACCTATATCTAACCTTCCATTTATCTCTAAGGTCCTGGAGAAAGCAGTCGCCAAACAGCTGTGTGACTTTCTACATAGCAATAGTTTATTTGAGGATTTTCAGTCAGGATTTAGAGCTCATCATAGCACAGAGACAGCACTGGTAAAAATTACTAATGACCTCCTAACTGCATCAGACAAAGGACTTGTCTCTGTATTGGTTTTACTAGATCTTAGTGCTGCATTTGATACCATTGATCATCAGATCCGATTACAGACTGGAACATTTCATTGGTATTAAAGGAACCGCTCTAAGATGGTTTAAGTCCTATTTATCAGATCGATTTTAGTTTGTACATGTTAACGATGAGTCCTCCATGTATGCCAAAGTTAGTCATGGAGTTCCACAAGGATCTGTGCTCGTACCAATCCTCTTCACTTTATATATGCTTCCTTTAGGCAATATTATCTGGAAACACTCCATAAACTACTGATCAAGCCAGATGAATCTCATCAGTTAGCTAAGCTTCAAATGTGTCTTCAGGATGTTAAAACCTGGATGACCTGTAATTTTCTAATGTTAAACTCAGATAAAACTGAAGTTATTGTTATAGGGCCTAAGCACTTCCGTGACACATTATCTAAAGATATGGTTTCCCTGGATGGCATCGCCCTGGCCTCCAGCACCACTGTGAGAAATCTTGGAGTTAACTCTCACATTAAGCAAATTTCAAGGACCGCCTAGTCCGTGCATTTGTTACTTCTAGACTGGATTACTGCAATTCCTTATTATCAGGCTCCTCGAAAAAGTCCATTAAGACTCTTCAGCTGATCCAGAATGCCGCAGCACGTGTTCTGACAGGAACCAGTAAAAGAGATCATATTTCTCCTTAGATCATATTTCTCGTCTTAGCTTCTCTGCACTGGCTTCCTGTAAAATCCAGAATAGAATTTAAAATCCTTCTTCTCACCTACAAAGCTCTTAATGGTCAGGCACCATCTTATCTTAAAGAGCTCATAGTACCTTACTACCCCACCAGAGCACTCCGCTCCCAGAATGCAGGGTTACATGTGTTTCCTAGAGTCTTCAAAAGGAGAATGGGAGCCAGAGCGTTCAGCTATCAAGCTCCTCTCCTGTTGAACCAGGTTCCAGTTTGGGTTCAGGAGTCAGACACCGTCTCTACATTTAAGAGTAGGCTTAAGACTTTCCTTTTTGATAAAGCTTATAGTTAGGGCTGGCTCAGGTGAGTCCTGAACCATCCCTTAGTTATGCTGCTATAGGCCTAGACTGCCGGGGGATTTCCCATGATGCACTGAGCTCCTCTCTCCTCTTCTCTCTCTCCCTCTGTGTGCAACCTCATCCCATTAATGCATGTTACTAACTCGACTTCTTCCCTTTCCCGTAGTCGCGTGCTTTCTCGTCCCTCTCCTCTCTCTTCCTATCACATCCTGCAGGTGTTCCAGGCTGTGGACCTGTGGAGTCTGGATCTGTGGTTGAGAGTCTCCTGCTGCCCCCATGTTCCTACTCAACACCCTCTGCTACAATTACAACTATACTGTTACTAGTCCTTTTGCTATTATTACAGTTATTATTATCATTAACACAACTATAACTATCTGTACCATTTTTCATTCAGTCTATAGCAACATTACCTTTACTGTCTGTACCTCTATGTGTATACTGTGTAGGCTGCCTCCCTCTGCTCTCTCTGTCCTTCTCTCTCTCTCTCTCTCTTTCTCTTGCTCTCTCTCTCTCTCTCTCCCCCTCACCCCCAACCGGTCGAGGCAGATGGCCGCCCACCCTGAGCCATGGTTCTGCTCGAGGTTTCTGCCTTTTAAAAGGAAGTTTTTCCTTGCCTGTGTCGCCTAGTGCTTGCTCTTGGTGGGAATTGTTGGGCTTCTGTAAATAACTTCAGAGTATGGTCTAGACCTGCTCTTTATGAAAAGCGCTGTGAGATGACTGTTGTTGTGATTTGGCGCTATATAAATAAAATTGAATAGAATTGAATTAAAAATACACGGTAACAAATGTATTTTATTTTTCCCACGAATACACCGTACACAGTGTACATCCCAAATAACACAAAGCTGCACATACAGTGGTCTACATACAAAACAACAGAATATATATATATATATATATATATATATATATATATATATATATATATATATATATATATATATCTATGTGTATGAATATGTATATAGTTACAGCAAAAAAAAAATAAAAAATTATGCTGCATCCTCTCTTCTGTTTTGGTCTGGCCACATCACCTCATCGATATCACAAACAATGTTTTCCCTGGCCAAGCAGCGGGGAAAAGGTGGGTAATCGCTGCACACGTTGTAATATTCCCTCCACGCTGGCTCCAAGCATTGTTGTGAATTGTCTGTTTGCTTTGAATTTATATGATCAGTGCTTGATTGTTCGAGTCTGTGTTGTCATGAAATAATCTAGACCAGAGTTTGTTTCATAAAACAGATCTCTAAAGTCTAACCAGTGGATTCTCAGTATGTAACACAGTTGTTATTATTATGACCTTAGTTGCATTTCAGTTTAGCTGGAGATTTTTTTCTCTAGCCCTTTTTTTATCATGTGCAACAAAAGCTTAATTTGAAATGACAACTTTCCCGGTAAAGCAGGGTAAGTCAGAGACTTCATCTGGGTGTCCTGATCCTAATACACAAAATGAATTTCAAAAAGACAACAAGTGTGTGTTGTAATTGCAGATTACAGATGAAGTGGTATAAAACCTTTTTACATGACTGTGCACGTGTAGATGGAGGGTTAAATGTATTATTATAGATGTATCAACTACTCCATTCTCTCTCTCTCTCTCTCTCTAAGCTGTAATGCAATACAACAGCTGGCATCCTCTCAGCACATCTTCCCATCTGAGTAGCCAGCCTGCTGTTGTTGTTGTTGCAGTAGCATCATCCTCTTACAAGCCACATACATAGCTACAACCCTTTGAAAGGCCTGTTTGGATTTTGCATAGATGCTCCTTTTTGCTACAACAGAAAGTAACAGAAGTCTGCAGGCTCTACGGACGATAAGGTAAAACAATCCACTTCTTGTCTACATGAACCAGTAATCATGTGAAAGAAAAGTCCAGCAGCAAATGAATAGCTTCTATTTTGAGTCCTACTTATCAGATGCTTACATTTGTTAGCAGCATATTTGTTAGACAAGCCTTTAATTATTTGAACATTTGTTGCTTCCTCTAGGTTTCTATTACGGCAATTCAAACTTTATGGAAGGTTTTTCAGAAAAAGTGCTACTTTTATTACCTGCTGTTTCAATCAGCAAATGAGGAATAACTGAAAACCTGGATTTATTTTACCAATTACATGGGGTCTTAAAAAGTCTAGAAAAAGTCTTAAATTTCAAAATCAAAATGTAATGCCTTAAAAAGTCTTAAATATGCTGAAGTATTGTGTTCTGGGTCGTAAATAATTTTAAACAGGTCTTAATTTTCCTGCGTCCATGTAATGCTACCTCTAATGCTAGTTTAAATATAATTTGCTATTAACAAATACAAAGACCAACATGCCGCTTGGGGCAAGTCTCTTTGAATCAGAATATGTCATTCATTTGAATCATGTAGCTCCAAAGATTATTCTTTGGGTGGGGGTCCCTTCCAAAATTTCACACGATCGTTAATGATTTTCAGCACGTTAACACTTAACGCATGGCTAGCTTCCTCTTCTCATTCTTCTGAGGACATCTACATGACAGGTGCAGTTACTGTGCGTAGTGTGTGGGCGCATTATACCAGATGTGACCTTCTCTAGCCTTCTTAGTAGGGCTTTGAAGATTATTTTAAGATCTGCATTAATAAGTGATAGTGGGCGATGACTGAGAGTTCATTGTTGGAGGCTACATGCAACTTCCACTAATTTGCACCACCGTCCTATCGTATGGGGGCGCAAGTATTTCCCAGAATTCCTTGTAGAAATCAGTAGGAAAACCATCTGACCCAGGAGCTTTATTATTTGGCATATGGAAAAGGCCTTCATGGAGTTCAGCCACTGAAACAGGTGAATCCAGAGGTCTGATCTGTTCATCTAACCTTGGCAAATCTATATTGTTTAGAAATACATCAATGTTAGAGTTAGACAACTCTGAGTCCTTCAAGAGTTGGTTGGCCAAGAATCTGCTGGGTTTATTGCTATGTTCAACGATCTCCAAGCATAGTCTTTGCAACAGGAATTGGGTCATTTTATCGATAATTTCATTACATTTAAGTTTTAATTTTCTCAGATCGTTCAGCATGTTTTCCTGTGGGGAGGCAGCATGGACAGCTTCTAATGTTTTCATTTTTTGTTCTAGCTCTAATTCACAAGATCTCTCTTTCTTTTTTTTGTATGAGGAATAGAAGATTATTTTACCTCTCATGACTGCTTTGCTGCCTCCCAAAGAAGACATGGCAAAATTCCTGCCAGGTAATTAGTTCCCATATATATTGCCCACTCCTTTTTGAAATAACTTATAAAATCTAGGTCTTTAAGCAATGATGCATTAAGTCTCCAACTTCTAGTGTGCTGTGTGACTCTTTTTTAGTAAGAGTGATAGAAACTGGTGCATGATCACTAATAGTGTTTGGGTGAATCTGAGTGTCTGAAATTTCTGTCATAATTGAGCTGCTAACCAAAAAATATTCTAGGTGAGAATATGAGTGGCAGACTGGTGAAAAGAAACGCCAAACATTGCAAAGACCAAAATCGCTCATGTATTGTTTAAGGGAGTCTGTTGATTTCCAGATACGGTGACTGCCTGCCATACTGAGCCTGTCAACTGCTGGATACACACCAGGTTGAAGTCCCCTCCTATTATAAGAGCTGTGTCTGAGTGAGCAGAGAGTGAGGTGAAGAAAGCATGATAAAAGGGGGGGTCGTCAACATTCGGGCCATAGATATTAACGATGTATAACTGGGTATTTTGAATTGAAATGTTTACTATAATAAAATGACCCTCTTGATCTACAGAAGTGGTATTATTACTGAAGCAAATGTAAATTCTCTGTATTTGTATAGCGCCTTTCTAGTCATTTTGACCACTCAAGTGCTTGTTACACTACATCTGCATTCACCATTCACTCACTGAGCCTAAGTGCTCAAACAGAAACTGACATTCACACACATTCATACACAGGTGGAACAGCCACCAGAGGCAATTCGGGGTTCAGTATCTTGCCCAAGGACACTTCGACATGTAGCCGGGGATTAAACCACTGACCTGCCAATTAATGGGCAACCCGCTCTACCTCCTGAGCCACAGTGTGTCAGGACAAAATCTGTTTGCAGATTATTTAGATGGTTAAAACTTTTTAATCTCTTTCCCTTGAACCAACTCAGCGTACATTCCTGAGCTTAAGTGTGGTCATCATTCAACTAAAGGGTGTAGTGTAGGTTAGTGTGTGCGGTGTGTGTTTATCCTTGTGTGTGGTGTGTGTATCTATATTTGTTTGTTGTATGCGCCTCTGTGTGTGTCTATGTGTACATGTTGTATGGGCCTGCATGTGTGTGCTAGCAGGGTGCCCAACAGTTGGTGAATGCACTATATAGAAGCTTTATCATGTAACTTAAAACCTTAAGATTGTAAATATTACACAACAGTATTTACCCCATTGATGCTGTGCACGCCAATAGCTCTTACTATTTACTGTTGCTCTTACAAGTATTAACTGTCACTTAGCTCTGAACTTTATTCATAGCGCTGTTGCTCTCTTACTTTATTCATGCTTTGGATAAAAGCATCTGCCAAATGAGCAAATGTAAACGTAAAAAATAAATCAAACCAATCAGTCTCATGCTCCACAAGAACAGTAATAATAAAAACAAATCATACATAGATTCATACAGTGTACAGTACACAGTGTAATTATGTAGAGATCTAGGCTTCATTGCATGGATGTCTTTTTACAGTAAAATGTTTGTATGTAATACAGGTGGGAATAGTGAAGACAACAGCATGAAGAGTGTTTCAGTGTTGTACACATGCTTTGAGCTCAAGGCTGTTAATCACCAACAAAGATTAAAGGTTGACCCTTGACATAGAGCATAATCTGACTATCAGATTAAATACTGCTGGACTGACATAAAATCCTTCATTTGGGTCAGATGCTTGAATGAATATACCTACACAGGGCTTTTCACATTATTGTTATTATTTACATTGGCTGCATTTAATTCTGCTACACATATGCTCTTGTCACAGCAAAATCAAACAATCACCACGGTTATTTTAGTTTCGGGTTTTTCATAAGATTTTATTTTGTTTTGACTGTATTTTTAATTTCAGTTTAGTTTTATTTAGTTTTTAATGTGAGTTTACTACTTTAGTTTACTTTTTTATGAAAATGCTTAGTTTTAGTATAGTTTTTATTAGTTTCAGTGTTAGTTTTAGTCTTTTTTGCTGCATGAAACAAGAGGCTTGGACTAAAACTGTCACAGCTAAGAACTTGGAAGATAGTGTAGGAGCTCTATGGAGTCACAGACAACAGGCCCCCAGCTCCCTAAAGGCAAGTATGAGTGGAAAGCAGTTATATTAAAATCTAAATTATATTCATCAAAAAACAAGGACTCTGATTACAACTTTGTGAAGCACAAAGAGACAGGTTGGCAGAAATACAATGACCCCATAATACACACACTAGCTGACATCAGGCCCGCCAAACACGGGCAATTTCGAAGAAGCTCTTGGCCGTTAGCCTTATAGTAAAACATATGGAGTCCCTAACAACCTTTTCCATATTCAGTGTTATAGACTCATCCAGGCCACACTTACATATTCAGTTACTTAGTATGATTATAAAGCACAAAGGTCATCACAGTTTTTTGAACAAATACACATACTTCTACTCACCACTACATTAATCAAAGTATTGGTCAAATTATGTAAAAAACTGAAATACTGTATGAGTATATGGCTGTGTCAGCTGAATTGATGATCATAATATAAACAGAGGTTTACCACATGTATAGCTTATTATACTGTAACCATATTTGCAGCTGTATCCTCTGACCTGTGATGTGCTGCTGACTATTGTTTACTGTAGGTCAGTTTTCTTGAGGCTGTTACAAGGGAAATTTTGGGTGTTACTAATCTTTTATTCATATAAAGGGAAACACAAAATTCAGGTGGCAGGTGACGATTCCAAATATAGTAGAATATAATGCAGTAAAGCTCTCAGGCACTCTGTGTTGCTTTTAGATAGGTTATATTTTCTCCTGTAGTTTAACTTTTACAAGGTTGTTTATTTGTCATTATACAACACAAGGTTGCTGTATAATGAAACAAAAGTTGTCCGTTCATGCTGCACACACAGAACTTAACAAATTAAAATATTAATATTTGAATTGAATTTTTTGGGGAAGTAACCTCTTTAAATATGACTGTGGCACCTTTACTCACCTCAGTGATATTAAGTAATTTTAATTCAGACAGAATCTCCTGCACTTTAACTTGTGTGTTTCAGCAGGTTTCTGCTCATGTTCAAAACTTTCTGCACATTCAGAATCTCTCCCACATATCTGTGTTCTCTGACAGGTCCAAAAAAAAAGTGATAACATTACAAGAATAACGTCATCATTTATGAACAGTCTATCTGCCCTATACTGTGCTGTGTATAAGCCTGCGATGTTGCTCTGCTGACTTAGCCCCTGCAGACCACCTGCAGACACAGAACCGTTTGGGACTGTACTACTGGATGAGAGGAGGTGGTGGATAAACTAAACTTACTAAACTACACTTTTGATCAGAAATATAACCACAAATCAACACAAATGTTCACTTCAGCACCTCAGATAAAGTGGCACTCACAGTCCCAAACAGAGCAGGTCTGTGCCTCAGATTTTAGATGTTATTTTGCAAAACTCTTTCAGTTATTTACCGTGACTAACAGCGCAAGATCGCATCGCATCAGCTGGGAGGAGTTCACTCGCCCTGACTTGTTATTATCAGTTATACATTTGTTTTTCACTACGTGAGAAAATCGATGTGTAGTGTTACAACGTGTGAAAATTGTCAACTGCGTGTGTGCCCCGCTCAACGCCTGAGTTGCAGCTCTGGTGTCACATTATTTAAAGGTTCAGCAAGCAATCGACCTTACCATTTTCACAATACTAGCGGGAACGGGTTATCAGATGACAAGTTTGAAATATGTTTTAATGATAATAATACATTTATTTATCATGTAAATACATCTAAAGGTTTTGTTATTTATAAAAGACAGTAAGTAAAGTGTCTAAGTTGATCCCATTTAAGGGTTACCTATAGATCTTTGCTTGGGACGGGGTCATCTGTACCCATTGACCCCCCCTGACGGCAGGCCTGGCCTGGCTGACATGCAGTGAATATAATGACCAGCAGACACGTTAAGGGGAGCTCACAATCACTATACAGGGGGACAAATTCATCACACAGGCAGCATGGGCACTAAACCAGAACAGAAGAACAGAACAAGGAAAAGAAAACCAAGACTCACTACCTTCATCCCAAACAAAACAAAACACAACTCTATACAGTTGTTGCATTTATATTATTTTGTACAATTGCATTAGAAAACATAATAGAAAACATGTTAAAAATCCACCTGCTACGCAGCTGATCCTACTTGGATTTCCCAGACTAAATTACCCCTAACGTTACATGAGCATGGTCCCAAAAAGATCTCCTACCAGCAGTCCACACACTGCTAAGCTCTCGTCTTAACAGCGGTCTGCAACCTGCTATGCTTATATAAGGTCTTATAAAATAAATTGACAAAGAGAAACCTACAATACAGTTTCAGTTAGTTCAGTTAGCATTTTTTGTAAATGCTCGTTCATTTTCATTAACGATAATAACCTTGATACTTACACAGACAAAGTCAGCAGTATACAGTATTCAGGGCGCACATATACAGGTCCGTAGGCCTACTGAATGTTTATAAATGTGTTTGTGTCAGCAGTGATGACTGAGCAGGCACTGTTCCATGTGTATTCATCATCATGCCGTGGGCCGTGTCATAAGCCAGGCCTGCACCGAGCTGCCATGGTCGGGAACAGTGATGCCATGGCTGCTCTGATTCAGGGAGGCTGTGCTGTGGACCTTCAGGACAGAGTGAGTGGTGGACATACACATATCAAAACCCTTTTACACACCTACAGGAAAATGTGTTGATGTATTCTCAATTTGTGTGGTTGATAAAATGAAAATACTTTGTGATGATAATACTATATCCAATATTTGTTTGAGGACGGCAACACTGCACTGCATGAGGTGTCTTGGCATGGTTTCTCTCACTGTGTCAAACTGCTGGTCAACGCAGGAGCATCTGTACACATCAGGAACAAGGTAGATTTAAAAAATGTATTAATTAATAATAATAATAATAATAATAATAATAATAATAATAATAATAATAAGGCTATTTACAGATGTGAATACAGCATTATCTTAGCCCAGGTTCTCTATCAGTAAAACAATACAACATAATATTCAGCAAAAGTACATTATTTGTAATTCTTTTGTTAGATGCATGGAAGGCACTAAGAGGAATTAGCAATGTGCACATTTATGAAACCAAACCTGTGTCCTTGCTCACACAATATCAAAACCTCATGCCATTCCAATCCAACATGTAACATCCAAACTTAAAGTGTATGCTTTAAAGTTACCACATTCTACAATAACAATATCTTATATAACATCACCAAATGAGTTGTGTTGTTAAAATCTTGTGTTACAGACAATGGTATCCAACATGAAAGCACACTGATCAGTAGTATTAACTCTGTAGTAATTGTATTATGTTGATTCAGGCAGGAAACACAGCACTTCACCTGGCCTGTCAGAACGCACATGCTCAGACTGCTCGCCTATTGCTGCTAGGAGGATCCACACCAGACACCAAGAACACTGTGAGTTTTCCAGCATCCCACAATGCACTTACCTCTCCTCAGAGAATAACAAGTAATTTTAAAATGATTTCACTATGACACCATTGAGCTAAAGTACCATGGACTGGAATAGTAAGGAATAGTTTCACAATGCAACTGATGATCATGGTTGATAAAACATTAAAGTAACAAGTCTGTTTTGCTTCCAGATGGGTGACACCTGTTTGCATGTGGCTGCTCGCTACAACAACGTGACCCTAGTGAAAATCCTGCTGAGTTCTATGTGCTCTGTGACAGAGAGAAACCAGGTATAGTATGTCAGTGTTAACAGTATAATTTTGCAAACAGCCCTTTTCATACTATTACACAGTTCTTTCTAGGACTTCTCCCACAAAGTTTTTAGGAAATTATGGACTGATGAAAAAGGTGTTACCAATAGAGAAACTGCAGAAAAGCGATCAAATATACATACATATACACATACATACATACATAATGTGCTGTATATCTGTCTGCTTTGCCTGCAGGGAGGTGACACAGCTCTCCATTTGGCTGCTGCTCTGAACCATAAGAGGACAGTTCAGCTCTTACTGGAGGCAAATGCTGATGGGAAAATCAGAAACAATGTTAGTCTACAAGCTGAATGCTTAGTCCCCATAGGTTCACAATTTAATTATTTTGATATCACAAAATTTGCAATTTAAATCATTACCTTATTTCTATAAGTAACAAGTTCAGTAACAAGTGGTGCACATAACAATACTGTTATGTGTAGTCTTGTGTCAAACCTCTGTTATCACTCTCTGAGATAATGGCACGTTTATTCACAAGAATGAAATATGAAAACCATCACCACTAGCGAATCATTAGAACCATGAGTGATCATAGCTTTTACAGTCACTGCGTCGGTGACAACACTACTCCAATCCTATTGGCGTTGCTAGAACGGTAGCGTGTGACGGCGTAACTGGAGGAGTATAAACGCACGCCGGCACACCTGACACATCAGCTCTTTGCTATGAAGCAAGGCACTCCAGGTGGGGTGAGGTGTGGTGGACTGACGCAGTGTCTCGTTCCCCTTCTCGGGGAACAAGGGTTACATACATAACCCGAGACGTTCCCCTTCGAGGGAACTCGAACTGCGTCAGTGACGACACTATGGGAACGAGATACCCACTATGCCGTGCCAAAACCCCCGCCTGCCCCCAGCGTGCAGTAACCGTAGGCACGACTAAGAGGAGAGCGCACGGGTGCCCGGTGCAGAAGGAAGGTCCAGACTGTAAAATCGGATGAAAGTGTGAGGAGTGGCCCAGTCCGCTGCATCACACAAATCCTGGAGCGATGCCCCTGTGAGGAGAGCCCTGGAGGCCGCCATGCCTCGAGTAGAGTGCGCCCTGACGGCCATAGGTGAAGGTAACCCGCGCACCTGATAGGCCGGGGAAATAGTCTGAACGATCCAGTTGCTGATGGTGTGTCTAGAAGCGGGGAACCCAGCTTTCCTCCACCGGGAAGACATCAGAGTGTAAATACTCTGTAAGTGCTCTGACAGGGCAGGGCAGATCTCCCGTCCTCCGCCGTCAGATGAGGTAGGGGATGAAACGCCTGCAGCACCGTGGATCCTGCCAAACTGGTTGGAACCTTAGGGACATAACCTGGACAAGGGTGCAGGATGGCCCTGACCCTCCTCGGGGCACACTCCAGGCATCAGGGAGAAACTGAAAGTGCCTGGAGATTCCCCACCCTCCTCAGGAGGTGATAGCGAGGAGAAAGGTCATCTTAAGGATCAGGTGCTTGGCCTCAGCCGACTTCAGGGGTTCGAAGGGGGCCTCAGCCAGCGCTTCGAAAACCACTGCCAGGTCCCAGGTGGGAACGGGTCACGGGTCTCATCCTCCTGGCTCCACAGAGGAAGAGCATGACCAGTGGAAGCCTCCCCAAAGGCCCATCACTCAGAGGGGCGTGGAATGCTGCAATGGCAGCCACATATGCCTCGAGTGTGGACGGGGAGAGGCCCGCAGAGAAACGGTGCTGGAGAAACTCCAGTATCATAAATACCGAGCAGGTAACTGGGTCCACCACCCGTTCTCTACACCAGGTGGCGAACACACTCCACTTCAGGGCATACATCCTTCTCGTGGATGGGGCTCTGGAGCCCTCGGGGTGGAGTCATCGGGGGGGGGTCCCTGATGATTCAAACAGGCCACCCCTGCCATATTGTCGGTTCTGACAAGGACGTGGTGACCGAGTAGGGCGGGCAGAAAACTCCTCAGAGCTCTGAATACCGCCAACATGTCCAGGCAATTTATGTGCCAAGAGAAATGATGCTCGTGCCAGGAGCCTCTCGCAAAGCGGCCATCCATGACCGCGTCCCACCCCGCTCCCAACACCGGACCCCGGGACAGGGACCAAGGTTTCCTCCAAACAGACAGGGAATGAAGGCACCTGCTCGGACGGAGTTCCCCTCGGGGAGAATCCCTTGGATTTTAACCAACACTGCAGGGCTCTCATGTGCAGCAGGCCAGAAGGTATTATACTGGAAGCTGCTGCCATGAGACCCACCACCCTCTGAAAGAGTTTCGCAGTGATGGTGCAGCCTAGCTGCACTCTGGTTACTGTGGGCAAAATGGACCGCAACGTCGTTGAGTCCCACAACACCCTTAGGAACGTAGTCCGTTGGGTGGCCGTCAGCACGCTCTTCTTCATGTTGAGCCGCAGCCTAAAACGCTGAAGGTCGGCGAGGACAACATCTCGATGCCAAACCTCTAACTCCCGAGACTGGGCCAGAATGAGCCAGTCATCAATGTAGTTCAGTATGCGGACACCCTGGCGCCTTGCAGGGCCAATGCTGCATCCATGCACTGAGTTAACGTGCGAGGGGAGAGTGCTAGGCCGAACAGAAGAACCCGATACTGGTAAGCCCCACCCCCGAAGGCGAACCTCAGGAACTTCCTGTGAGAGGGACGGATGGAGATGTGGAAACATGCGTCTTGCAGGTCTATCGTGACACACCAATCCTCAGATTGGATGTGACTGATGATGGCGGGGATGGTGAGCTCAGTCAGGTCCTCCTCAGAGGAACCTCCCCCTATGCCTTCTTTCTCTTTCTCTTTTTTTTTTCTTGTTCTTACAGTCTTTGAGAAGATCGGCCTGGTATGCCTGCAAGATGGTGATAGTGTGCAGGCTTGAACCAGCTCGACCTGCTGCCATGTAGGCATTGCCCACCAAAGCGGATGTCGTCCGCTACACGGCTTGGTGGGGAGCGCCGGCGTCTGGAGGGATGAAGCGATGGAGGGAGAAAGACAGCTTGCGAGCGCTTCCTCCACTTCCTCCGCTTTTCTTTTTTTTTTGTCTGTTCCATGATTTACACAACTGATTGTGTAAATCAGGTAAGAATGGCAATGATCGGCGCGGCGGTGCTGCAGAAAACACTCATTGAGGTTACTGCTGGCCCGCAGCTCCTGCCCCGCCTCTCATAGCTGGCCGTGGACTGATGACGTTGGCCCGGCTCGCAGAAGTCTCCATGATGCTAAGCACGTCTAGCTCCTCGAAATCAGACTGTGCAAGCTTCTTCGGACTCATGCCTCGGGCGGGAGAAACCGAGAACGGACTCCCGGCCGGGGAAGAAGGGAGGGGGAGTCAGCAGACAAGGACCGGGAACGGCCTCAGCTGTCCCAACGCCCTCTGAGATATAGCGCTGTGATCCCCAGGACCATAGTCGCTGCGACGCCTCAACGACCGCGGGGCCTCAGCCACAGGGAGAGCGAATCCGACTGTCCTCCAAAGGAGAGCCGCTCGAGACCTCAGCCCCTCAGGGACAGGACCTCGCATGGCCGCAGGCTGCCCCCTCGAAAGCTGCCTGGGCATGCGACATCCCCAGACAGGATACACACAGGTCATGAGTGTCCCTAGCCATGATGTAGCGCAGGCATGGGAAGACACACTGCCTGAAATGCTCGCCAGCCATCTCCTCTGCTGCAATGACTTCCTTCCAGATAAGAAAACTTCTCTCGTTTGGTTGTACTTTCTTCGTAGAATCAAACATGCCAAAGTGCCTGCTGAATAGAAAAAAGCTGATGTGTCAGGTGTGCCGGCATGCTTATATACTCCTCCAGTTACACCATCACACGCTACCGTTTTAGCAATGCCAATATGATTGGAGTAGTTTAATTCATGATTCAGCCCTGCCACACCCAGAGGCGTTCCCATAGTGTCATGACTGACGCAGTTCGAGTTCCCTCGAAGGGGAACACAAGACTAAACAGAGAACACATCAGGAACCAACCACAAACAAGAAACATAGACCAACTGCTAAACTTTAAACTAAACTGGCCGCTGCTCCTTTGTGTTGAAAGGAGCCAGTTGAGGTGGTTTGGGCATCTGGTAAGGATGCCTCCTGGACGCCTCCCTAGGGAGGTGTTCCAGGCACGTCCAGCTGGGAAGAGGCCTCGGGGAAGACCCAGGACAAGGTGGAGAGATTATATCTCCATGCTGGCCTGGGAACGCCTCGGGATCTCCCAGTCAGAGCTGGTTAATGTGGCTCGGGAAAGGGAAGTTTGGGGTCCCCTGCTGGAGCTGCTGCCCCCGCGACCCGACCCTGGATAAGCGGATGAAGATGGATGGATGGACCGCAACAGGGAGTTTAACGCAAAGTTTGGCAACAACACAAACAGGGACCAAACTAATGACAGAGTGGCAAAGGACAACATGGTAAAAGGAGAACACTGAAAAACTCAACCACAGACTAAGACAGTGAGACAGAGACTAAACTGAACAGATAAACAGAGATAATAACCAAACGGATAACAAATCAGGCAGAGCTCACAATGACATTAACGGACTGGACACAGGACAACAGACCGGAATAACAATAACCCTATCCCTAACCCTAACCCTATAACAAAAACTCACAGAGGGCTAATCTTAAACATGGCCGACAGGCAAAACGTGACACGAGGTTCTTAAAGTTTGTTTAGTGTAGGAGTTAAAGGCCAAGTCCTGATCAAAGATTAAAGATTCCTCACAGTGGTGCTGGCAGCCAGGGCGATGCCATCTAGAGTGACTGTATCTTTAGATAATGCGTCACGGAGGTGCTTGGACCTCAGAACAATAACTTCAGTTTTATCTGAGTATAACATCAGAAAATTACAGGTCATCCTGATTTTTACATGCTGAAATCACATTTGAAGTTAAGCTGATTAGTTTCATCAGGCTTGATCGATAGATAAACAAGTGCATTTCATAAAATTAGAATATTGTGGAGAAGTTTCTATAATTTTATATTTTCACATATTCTAGATTCATTACACATAAAGTGAATAATATGTATAGAATATTAGAATAATGTAGTGATGAGCCAGTGTGGATTTGTTCATTTTATATCAAATAAAAACCCCAAATTCTTTTTTCTCTCCCTGAGAGAAAGAGGAAGGGGGACAGACGTGCAGGACAGACTCCTGAGCAGACACACACACATGGCTTTAGGGCCGTAACAAACGTATCCCTCTGTACTTATTTGTTCATAATCTGATGCCATGTTCGTGTAACTTGCTTATATATATATTTGTAACAAATATTATCCAGGAAATATTGAGTTAAGTCTCTTTCATTCTGAAATCCTGAAAATGTATTTAACTGGTAACCATTCCAGTCATTACAATGATTAAGTAATTATTTCCTTTCATTTTTATCAAATGCTTAAAACTTAGAATGGTATAACTGTTTGACATTAAAGGTTTGATTGTGGGAAGATATTTGATTAAAATACGCACAAATAGATTTTTAAAAATAGACATTAAACTTAAAGGACCGGAAGCCCTCCTTCTCAAAGGAACCAACACACGCTTGCTCCGCCTTTCTTCTGCTCTTCTGTTGTACTTCGGCTCTTCAGCAGCTCTTGGAATGTGCTCGGAGTGTGCCTCGTCTCCCAGCAACTTAAGGGTCCAGTCTGGCGTGGCACCGTGATTTCTAAAGCTCTCTTTGTCTTCCAGCAAACTTTTGTTGATTTTATCTTTTTCTTTTATTTATATAAGTAATCTTATTTTGTTTTTGCTTGAAGTTATCAGATTGTTAAGTCACGCGACTTTAAAGAACGTAAGTTCTTTTAAGCTTTATTGTAGTCGAGTGAACTTAGACTGCTGCCACCGAGGTTCGGACCCAGCCACGTGGGCCGTTACGCTAGCAGTAACAGAGGACAACATGAAACAAACCAAGCTAACGGCCTAATTTACCACTGCAAGTTTTCTTCAACCTGAGCTGACAGAGGCCGGACCTCCAGGAAAACCTGTTAGTAAAAAGCTGGTCCTGGCATGCCAAACCGCGAAACCGTGGATGCCAAGACCAATAACTAGTCATGAGGCCGGTCCAACACCAACCGGCTAGAGAAACAACAAGCAGTAAGGCTACACACGCTACATTCTGTGGTTGAGCTGATGTCCCTTAGTCTTTTAATCCGTTAGTTTAATCCTAGCCAAATTTAACCTAGTTATTATCATAACTTGCGTTTGCGTTAACTGATCACTAGGAATACTTGTGTAATTATTACACTATAACATTACCCAGGGGTCCGGAGGCCCTGGGCGAACTGAATTTCCGGTGGTGCCCTAATCAAGGTTTGAGTTAATATTTTCTAAATATTAATACTCATAATTTATATTATTACAAAAGCAGGTATGCTACAATAAAGAATGTATAATACAAAAATGTTGATTTGAGAAGAACTTTTAATCTCTCAGTCTGTTTCAGTACACACAACCACAATCATGTTGAAGACTTCTGACTAGACAGAAGACACTCATTGACACCATCCACAAGGAGGGTAAGCCACACGGAAAGTTGGCTAGAAGTTTCAAGTGTGGTAGGAAAAGGTGCACAAGCAACAGGGATGACTGCAGTTTTGAGAACATTGTCAAGAAAAGAAGATTCAAGAACTTGGGGGAGCTTCACAAGGGGCTGGAGGCCGGAGTCAGTGCATCAAGAACCCGTACAGACGTGTCCAGGAACTGAGCGTGTCAAATTCCTAGTATCAAGCTACTCCTGAACCAGAGACAATGTCAGAAGTATTTTACCTGGCTAAGGAGAAAAAGAACTGGACCATTGTTCAGTGGACCAAAGTCGTCATTTCAAAAGAAAGTATATTTTGCTTAATTTGGAAATCCTGGTCCCACAGACTGAAGGATGAGTAGAGAGGCACAGAATAAAAGTTGAAGTCCAGTGTGAGGTATCTATAGTCAGTGATGATTCGGGGTGCCATGTCATCTGCTGGTGTTAGTTCACTGCTTTATCAGGTCCAGAGTCAATGCAGCGTCTACCAGGAGATTTTAGAGCACTTCCATTTGCTGACAAGCTTTATGGAGATGCTGATTTCCTTTTCCGGGAAGACCTGGCACCTGCCCACAGGGCCAAAACCACTAGTTACTGGTTTGCTGACCATGGTACTACTGTGATTGGATGAGCAGCCATCTTGCCTGACCTGAACCCCATAGACAATCTATGGGCTATTGTCAAGAGGAAAGTAAGAGACACCAGACCAACAATACAGAAGCGGTGGTTGTGACTCTGCCTCCTGGTCTCAACTCTGGATTGTCAAAGATCTGGTCCAGTAGTAAACTCAGACAGATTTCTAGAAATGAGAGCTGCTCCGTCCAAAGTGGGATGAATGCCGGGAATAATTTCCCAGGAAGTCTTCCAGTGATCTACAAAGCCCACATTATTTGCTGGACCACCTTGACAACCAGCTGCAGCATAACATGTGGCTACACATGTCATCACTGGTCAGATTTGGAAGGGGTCCAGATAAAACTAGGAAGTCCTACATTGTTTTTGCATATATACACACAGGCTCAACATTAATTTTAGTGACCTCCGATTAGTGTAAATGGATGTTGTTACCTCCGACTTGAACCACAATCTTACTGTATTTATGTTTATTCTTAGCCAGCCGTTTTAAATAAGATTCAATGCACCTGCTCTGGCCCCAGGGATCCGCTTAACTATGGCTGAAGGTTTCGCTACCTTTACGTTTGGATTTCATGATAATCAGAGTTGGTTAATGATCCTGTTACAAAGGTGAACAGGTTGATGTTGGACCATAGGCTTGTGCTTAGGGTTATTCCTCTTTTGCACCTCTTTCAAATCTCTCTTAGTGACAAAGGTTTGGTAGATGCAAAAAAACTCAAAACAATTGAAATTGTATATTTCATCACATCCCTCTGCCAACTTCTTTCAAATTCCATCTATCAGCTTTTTAATACAGACTTTCTATTAAACAATTTAAGTCTCAGCCCAAGCAGGGATAACTCTAATGACATTATCAGTTATTTTTCAAATTTTAAAAAAGTTCTTTCAGAGCCACAAAAGAAATTACACAACTGTTTTCACACACTGAGTAGTATTCTTCATAAAGAGTAAATTCCCTTTCTTTTAAATGTGTAAAATTGGCCCTTTAAAGCACCTTTATTTTGATCTGGAATACAGGGTGAACATTATTGCTATGGGTCATGTGAAATATCATAGTGGTTCTGGTGTTTAAGATTTACTGTTCACTTCCAGGCAGGTAAAACAGCCCTTGACAAGGCCAGAGATAACAACCACAAAGATGCGGCACTTCTCCTGGCTAGAGCTCCTCAGGTTGGTATATAAAGAATCTAGATTTTTTTTAAGTTCATATTCTTGTAGTAAATGCTTTAAATCAAAACATGAGGGTGTAGCTTGCCTTGCCGTCTCTATCAGACTACACAGCAAAAATCAGAGTGTTCAATGTACTCTATAGGAGTACACTGAACACTGGTTTCAGTGTATATATAGGTCCAAGAGTTCGGTGTTCAGTGAACACTGTAAAAAGTGTAAAATATATACTCTCAAAATAGAGTTACATTTGAACACCTGGTGAGTTCAAATGAACTCTTATAACTAGCACTTTTGACACCGTTTCAGTGCTTTTGAACACCTGCAGTGTAAACCTAGAACCTTTGCAAGCTCATAATTTAACACTTGAGAGTACAAATGTACTCTAAAGCTGGTACTTTTTATTTACGTTTCAATAGTTTCCAACACCTGCAGTGTAAACCTAGAACTATCAATGAATGAAAAATACTCCAAGTCAGTGCTTTTATGTCTGTTTTATTTAACAGTTCATGGACTTTCAAAACCACAAACTCATACAAACACATGTACAGGAACCACATATTGATAATCTCTATCAAAACCATAAGTAGTTTGCAGATCAAACGGCTTAAAGAAGTGCAATTTATCAACTTTAAGCATGGAAACATTCTGATCATTTCCCTGTGTCACATGAAAGGAATGAAAATGCTCTGCAAAACAAAGTGTCTGAAAGTCCTCTGTAACAAGAAAATATTCTCGATTAAATGCAATGATGTCTTTTATCTGACTAAATACAGGCAAATCGTCCTCTTTGTCTGTGCAAACTAAAAGGCCTGGACGATACTCAGTTCCAAAACATGTGATCCAAGAAGTCAGATCAACTTCACAGTCTAAATCAACCTGCAGTTCTTCTGCAATCATCTCACCATGTGGCAAGTCAATGAGCTGAACAGTTTTTACTGGCCCACAGTCAATACTTTTAAATGGCATTGATTCCCAATGGTATGCTATCGCCATCTGATGTTTTTGGGCCAATGACTTTGTTATATTTTTGAAATTTTTGATTGTGTTCTTGAAAAACCTATGTTTGGCTTCAAATCTCATTGACCAAACATGTAGAATTGGACCTATTTTTCGAATGACTCTGGGGTAATGAATCATGAAGTGATGTTTAGGGATCATTCTGCGATGTGGGTAAAGCTCTCTGAAAAGTTGGTGATGGTCAACAATGAGATGCTTCAGACATACTGTCATTCCATCAGTAACAACTGGAGAAAATATAATGTTCATAATTTGCAACAGGAGCAACAAGAGTCTATAGTGGGCATTTCCTTCTCGTAAAACATCTCCAAATATCAAGGGCATATTCCGGATTAAGCAAAAGTTTGAATGGCATTGAGACCAATTCCGTTTCCAGTCTGCTCCAAGTTTATTCTGGTTGGACGATTTTTTCGTTCAACAAAGCCATAATTGTATGAGTATATTCGGTTACAAACATCTGTCTTGGATATGATTTTGTTGTCTGAGAGGTAAGCAAACAGCAACTTCAGCTCAAATTGCCCCACTCCTTCCAATATGTCATGCATAATGTCTACAGCATAATTTTCAGAAACATGAAAGTACTGTAGATCATTGAATAAACATTGTCGCTTAACTCCAAATGTGGATGGCAGTGTAGGATCTACCATGAGGTCATTGCAATGCTGATCATGCAGTGCTTTATTACGCAATGTTATTCTTGGATCATCATCCCTGAAAACCGTTTGTGAGGTCTGTTTGTCTACTAGACAAAAACGACAAAAATTGTTTGCACTGAATGATTCAACATACCCGAGTAATGTGTGCAATCCCAAATTGTCTCCAGTTACTTGTGCAATTGTTCCGTAAACTGGTTCATCAGAGAAAGGAACTTCAATTCCTGTGCACTCAAGGACTTTCAGATCACGCATGAGGGGCTGTAAGATTAAATCAAATCCATACTTCTTCACATCCTCGGTATGAAAAAGTGCTAAAAGATGAATATTCATAAGAGCGGAGTTTATCTTTGGAGATAGGTTTCAGTAAAACAAAGTATATACTTCCAACCTTATGGATACCATGCTTGGATCCGAAGTGGATTTGCCATTTCAAAATCATCATAGAATATCTGTATTTGGAGAGAGTTTGGTTTTTCAGAGAAGAGGGGTGATCTCTAAAATAGTTACCATCACAGAAGTCTTTGTAAAACCCAGTTTTCTCACAAGGCTGCACAAAATGATCACAGATCTCTTGGTTGGTGAATATAAACTTCAAAGTTTGTAATAGAGGAATATAAACAAATTTGTCTGTTATGGGAACTTGATCATATGTGCCAGTAGTTCGATTCCTTCTAGTGTCATACCTCACTCCTAGGGCTACCTCAACAGGTTCTACAATACCCCATTTCTCACTGAAATGTTTTTTCCTTTTTGCCTCAGTGTTCAGTTTGCTAAATGGATTTTCAAGGTTGTCAAAATAATCGTCAAACTTTGTTCTGATCTCCTCATCGTTAGAGAGTAATTTTACAACATCATCTTTAACATTTGAATGCAATTCCTCTACAAGTTCCTCCATATTTTCAACAACAGTCGTTATGACATTAGTAGCCAGACCACAGCTTTGGAGATTTGCAATAAGGGATGCACACATTTCTTGGGTATGTTGCCTGGTCTCATTACAGCTTTGAGAATTCTCTGGTTGCTCTGGAATTAAATTAACCATGGATTCGTCAAATACGTCAACTATGATGGGCTCGTTCTCAACTATGACGGGTTCGTTCTCAAATTGATCTAGACTTTTAGCGCTATGTTTATTATAGAGATGTTTTCTAAAGCCTGAAAAAGTCCAAAATCTCTGGTGGCATCCAGTCTGGTCACACATCAATTGAAACTTCTTACCAGGATAAAAGGCATGGAAAACTTTGAGATGACGGATCAACATTTGAACGGTAACAAAACTAGTCTTGCAAACAAAGCATCTGAACATCATAACTGTTTAGTTAAGGAGCTTAGCTCTTAGATCCTTGACTCTGGGAGTTTCGTGAGAATGACCTACATCAATGTTGTAGATGGTGGTCTGCACAAATGTGTACATGCCATTTAAGGCCTGGTCATAGGAGATGCCGAAAACATAATGTGCTTTGAAAAGTTCATCAAAGGCTGACAGGGAAGACTTGCCCTTGCAGGGAAGGAGATCACCATCCAATGCAATGTAGAACTCGTGGATGTGCTTTCTTGTCGTCCCAACTGCCAGGATGTAGGGCTGCCTCCGCTGGTTTGGACCAGAGTGCTCCTGAAGGCTGCGACATGACTGTAAGATAACAATAAACTGAAATTCATCTACACTGAACAATACATTTTGATGGATAAGACACACTCTGATAGAAACCTTTGATGGCACAGTTAGCTTTCCCATGCAGAATATATTCAGCATGTGATAAGGCAACTAAGGTTTTTGTACAACGGTCACACAAAGAGAAAGAATTAAACAGAGAGGTCATCAATGTTGGTTACCTTATCACATGTCCCTGCAAACTCCAATACGTTGGCAAGACAAACAGACAACTAAAAATAAGAATGAACGAGCACAAGACTGCAGTCAAAAGAGGTGAACCCCACTCTCTATTCGCTATGCACTTCAAGGAGGCAAAACATAAATTATCAGACTTAAAATTCTGTGGAGGTGACATTGAAAAGAAACCGATCAATAATCTGGGGGGTTACACAATTGCCTTTTGACAATGGCTATTGCCATGGGAGATCAGGACACACTGACCTTATGAAATTTGACTACATGGTCCACAGCTTCCCGGGTACTGATCTTTACAGCTCCCTTCTTTCCACTTGGAGGTGGTGGCAGTAGGTAGACCAACAGTAGCAGTGAGGCCATGTCACTATCCCAACCTGAGGAGGCAGAAGCACCTGCTTTAAGCATTATATACACCTGAACAAAACCTTTGAAACTACATCAATATTAAAACTCAAAACTCTTTTCAATAACAATACTAGTTCTGCAACTAACAATTTTTTTGATAATCGATTAACCTGTCAATTATTAATCAATTGGTTGGATTAAAAGGCCTGTATTTTATCAGGGAAATTTTATTCTGCACAATGCTCTCCTTCAAACATTGTGCAAGCTGAAGCCAATGAAAACGCTAGTAAATGAATCTATGTGGACTATACATTGTGAAAAATATTCTTCGTGGACTATACATTGTGAAAAATATTCTTCGTGGACTATACATTGTGAAAAATATATTTTTTTATGATAACGTTATAAACCACTATATTAAAAATGCTAAATGTAAAAAAAAAACAAAAGCACAAACTAAGTGTAAACTGGTTAGAGGTTGAATGTTCTACAGTAACACACATTACATTTTCTGTATTACAGTAAATTAGAGTATTATTCAGTAAATGTATGAGATTTTAACATTTATATACAATTACATAATCTCATTACAGTTACTGCTCTCATAAAAAAAACAATTAGTTTTGTTTCATGTAGAGTTTAAAGATAAATATAAAATCAAACAACATATTTGATCAAAATTAGTATTTTAGTCAAGGGTCATTGCGCTTCCATTCCGACCACCGTTTGATTGATGCACAGACTTGCGCTCATTCAGTGAAGTTTACCGAAGACTAGATTACTGTCAGGACTTTGAGTAAAATGCTGAGGAAAACACATCTCGAAACACATTAAACATCACACACATTTGTCGCAGCATCTGACAAGACAGGCGACATTAATACAATACGTCACAGACCAAACTAATCAATAATGAAATTCTTTCTCGATTATTTTCATTATCGATTTCATTGATTTGTTGTTGCAGCCATAAAAAATATATTATTTGTCTACACAGCCATTTGTCATGCTAAAGAAATTAAACAAGTCGACATTTGAAAGATACACACCAGATTCATGTCAATTATTTACCTGGGACCTCGTCATCCTCATCAGTGTTCTCCTCTGCAGACTGGATAAGGTGGTCAAGCAGGGGTGTCTTGCTGATGTTCTTGGCTTGCTCTATTACTTTGGCTTTCAGGAAATCCCATTTCTCAAGGAGTTTTGATGAAGTCTCAGCTCCAAACAACAGGTCAAAGTCTTGCGTCACCTAAGGGGAGGAAGCAAGCATATGTGTATTGATGATGGTGGTATAGTGGTAGGTGAACCGTTTTCATCTTTGAACAGCTGTTCTTGACATTGCAAAAACATAAATGTGCATACAAAAAAAACTTACCAGGCCTTTTGTGTCTAGAAACCTTGGGAACACAGTAAGCACTGTGCTGCATTGCTCAGGATCATGGATCAACTTTTGCCTGTGCTGGAAGGTTTCTCTCATTTTCATGAAGATCTGTTCGTTGTCTGTGCTGTGTTTGAGTAGAGATATGGCCTCACGACACTGGTCTCCCTCCAACTGTTGCACTTTAGTCACTTCTCTCTCTAAGTTTGGTCCGCTGCTGCCTATAGTGCGAGAGCTCCTTCTCCTACCCCCACTGGTACCGCCATTGCTGAGTTCTCGCTGTGTGTTTTTAATCTTCCAGGCAATGTAGCCCTCATTGCTGTCTATGTCAAAAAAGTGTTCCTAAAGACAGTTTCAACAAAGATGGAAATGTATAAAAAAAATAGTTTCAGCATGAATTAATAGAGATCTTTAGAAAAGAAGAGTGAGACTTCTAAAATGCACCAGAACATTATTCATTTGTTTATTAAGATTAACCTTACTTTTAAATATGTACTCACATAGCCTTTTTTGGAGTAGGGATCTTTTAGAGAGGGGAACAGTGTTACTATCCCCAATGCATATTGTGCTCTTTTATCCATAGGGGGAGCACGTCTGTGGAATAAATGTTGTGTATTAAAACCAACACACCGGAAAATCTATGATCTGTGCAAGGCCACAGCTCAATGGCCACGGTTGTCATTTAATGATAATCACCTATTTGATTACAACTACCATATCTGCAATTGAATACTATGAATATACACTTTACCAAATCATGCACCATAAAGCATTTTACTTACCCATACTTTTCAAACATTTCAGCAACAACAATGCCGACGAGATCACGGCGTGCTCGGTCCTTCATCTCTCCTGTCATTGCATAGTTTGCAAGGATTTTCTCCCCTCCAGGCTTTTGTTCCAGAATTCTTTTGATAAGCTTGATAACAGAAAGAATTTTTGTGGTAACGGTAACAGGTAAATGTAATATTTACAACATAAATAGAAATGTTCTGAAATCACCTCTTTGGCTTGTGAAGAACTGTCATCAGTATGTAGACTTTTTGGGGACATCACAAAGGCGTCATCAATGCGCTGTCTTTTTGGGGACATCAGAGAAGTATCACTGTCCGATGAGGGTGATGATAGTGACAAGGTGTCTGTGCACGAGGATTGGATCGGAGAGTCTGAAAAGGGCAAAAAGATCATCATTTAAAAAAATATATTTCAGTCAATGTTTCCACAGGTTTAAGTTAGGAGAGGTTAAAAAAGAACATGGTGAGACTGCTTCCAGGAAACTGTTTTCTTTGCCATCTATAAATTACATGAGTTTTGGTAGCGTAATGTGGCCAGACTTTAAGCAGTTTAGGCCATGATACATTAACTACCAGATGGCAAGACTGACTGTTTTTTGAGAAGTACTCGGGGCAACAGTCTTACCGGCTAATCCACTTTATCTCAAATGTAGTTTTACACATCCTAATGTGAACACTGAACAGATAAGAGATAAGGTTAGAAATATGCAAAGAGGTACTTTAACAGAGAAAGCGCAAATCAAGACATTGGTGAGAAGCTACTGTTTTGGTTTTGTGATAGCAAATAAATTACAATGTTAACACATTGGTATTGTAATAGGGCTGTCGCGATAATCGCTAATATTGCATTACCGTGCTACTGACAAGCCAACCGCAGAGGAATGCAAGTAATCGCAGCAACCGCGATATTCGCATGTTTTCTTTTTTCATAAGGCAATACCCTTCTTGTTTCGAAATTCATGCATGTGTATTGAATGTTAAATGTGTTGATAAGGATAATGAGACTGTTTTCATCATGGTGATTTGTAGAGGCTTCATAGATTTGCACTTAAGCCTAAACAGTGAATGAGATCGATCGACTGAGTGCGTGCGATGACCTGCGTCTGTCTTTGAGATCAAGTCATATAGATTCTGTGAAAAGGTTGCAGGAAAGCGAAATATGTTGTGTCATCCTTTTAATCGTTTAAGGTCATTTACCATGAATGGCATCAGCAACAGCGCTGGTCAGCATCCACAGCGCGAGGAAGCCACGGGAAACAAAAATCAGAGAGTCACGCGATTAAATCGCATCAGCTTCAGCGTTACCCATGCTGACGCATTGCTGGTCAGCTGAGCCTTGAAAAGTGGAGCTCAAAGTTAAAAATAATTAACACCTTGTGTTACTATCTTTTAATGAATCAGCGTTTTTGAACGGTTATAATGACTCATTCAAAGACAGTGTGTTCCCATTGTAACTGCACGCTGAGTGACAGCTTTTCAATGCGCAGAGACGCTGTTTAGTTTCGGTTACATTGGTTACTAAAATGTACTCGTTTTTGTGCATGCTTACCCCATCGTAACACTTATTTATAGGCCTATAGCAACAAATAAATCAAACATAAATAAATAAATGGCGATAAAACCGCATATCGGCTATTGAGCCACTCAAAATTACCCCAAGGGAAAATCCTTCACCGCTGACAGCCCTATATTGTAACCCTGCAATGTACACTGCAATTGTACAACCATTTACCAGAAACTGAAAGAACATTAACAATGGTCCACAGGATGTCTGCTTTTTCCTCCAGGATGTCGCTGAAGACCTCTTCGTCAACCTCTGTTCCACTGTCATCCAGCACATACATGTTTGTCTCAGGGGGTATGCTGAACTTCTCTTTAGCTTTGAGTACAGAAAAAACACAAGTTGTTGTATTTAAAAATGCAACAAAGTGGGAGAACAATAATGTTTTTTAGCACTATTTCTATCTTAATGGGCAAAGCTACGGTAGACTAGCATGGTGTTAAGAATAAAATTTCATATAAGCGTACATCTAAACCAGTGGTTGTGTAACTGTGCGTTCACACCAGACACGAATAGCAGCGTCAAATTCGCCTACCACGTCTAGTTATACGCTTGACCACTTTGTGTCCATTTAGCCTCAAGAGCTGAAATTGACACGCGTAAAAACAAAACTTTGAGGCTAAATTTACGCACGCCAGAGGCTTAAAGTTTGAAACCCGTTGGCGGCCATCTTTTTTAGATGTTTATCGAGCATTAGCATTAATTGAGAGTCACTGCTCGTATATGCTCTGGAGAGCAGAAACAGCTGTATAGGGGACATTGTCGCTGAACTCGGGTCCACCAGACCCTCGGAGGGTTTCAGGAGTTTCACAGTTTGCTCCAGGAGCTAGGTTTGGTGGACCTAATGGTGAGGACGCTGACGAGGACAGCGTGAGGCCACATAAGGCCTCGGCCTCGAGTGGTCGCTGCCTGACGAGCCCAGCTCTACAGCCCGGCGAGGTTCACCTCGCCACACCCACCTAATCTGTGATTTATTTTTGTTTTGATAATAAATGGAGCCAGCCTCAAAGTGAAACCTGTCCTGTGCACCATAATTTATTACTCTATTTTAATTTTCATATTTTAATTATAAGACTATAAGCTATTAATTATAATAGCTTTCAGTTTAATTCACATTTTCATTTTTAATCATGAACTTACAGGATTGTCTCCAATTACCTTCGAATGGCTGGTGAAGGTTGATTCTCCCATAGCTCACATCACATTTATCATCCTCTAGTCAGTTATCGATAAAATGACAGCAAGCAACATTTCTTAATGTAGCTAGGCCTAGATGTTCTGGCGCCAGTTGAATACACGAGGCCAAATACATGGAATTACACGAGACGTGCTTCGTAACAGAGGCTGCCTCGCGAAATTAAACAAAAAATAACGATTACCAGTCGGTCTTATTTATATTTTTAGTTACATCTGACGTCCTGAAGAAATAAATTAAAATCAAGCATTTTCCAAACTTTTGAGACTTTGTAGGAACCCTGATTCGACCTTCAGATGTTTCCGTCACTGCTAAAAAAAAATATTCGGTTTACACGACCTCTGATCTAAACTTAAATTATAAAGAGAACGAAGAGAAGAATGCCATAAACATTAACTTACCCTCCCTGAGAAATGCTGGATATGATGCTCCATTGAGTTTTACGTACTTCTTCTTTCCTTGGTACTGCACTTTGAAAAGCATTTTCCTCACATATCACTACAACATAAAAATGCAATTGGTTTATTGAACACGCACAATTCCAAATGTAGTGCAAATAAAGTCAGACTCAATCATTTCAGGGAATCTCTAACTTAACGTTAACTTTCAAGGCTAGCTAACGTAACGTTAATCAATTTTGCAAAAAGGCCCGAGATTGGGAGCGGCAGCTAACAAATGAGTGCTGGAAAAAAAACAGTTTTAACGTACTAGATTTAACATTCGCAATTACTTCATTGGTATAGTAAGTTAGCTAGTTAAACTAAATTACCAGACGTCACACCTCTTCTACTTCTACATTAGCGTTTTTAGTGAGAATTAAAACAAGAAGCCAAACAGGAATATTCGACATGATTCACTTGGTGGTTTACCTGCTTACCTACAGTCCCGCGGAATCAAAATGTCGGCTTCGGAGGTCAGTTGGAAACTGGCGTCCACGAGGCTGCGTCATGATTCAACCAATGACAACGCGTAGTGCCGTAGTCGATCTGATGACGTATCGAAACCTAACTCATATCGCGGACGGGATAGCAACAATTGACTCTCAAAGAGTTCATCATTCCATCATTCACACTACAACAGCTCCACATCAACACTAAACCAATATACTAACACTTGAGAGAGTTTCTGGTGAAACCTGA